>JAVSCE010001686.1:0-106241 GCA_032199065.1 Smutsia gigantea
TCAAGAACAGTCCTCCAGTTCAGTTCTAAATTTGCAGAGTATTTTCTACAAGGTATAAAGAACAACCTCCAGGGCATTTACTGAAATTCTACTCCCTACCTCAGCTCCACCCAAAATAAAAACCTAAAACTGATTTGAAGCAATAATTTTTTGAGTTTCTTTCCTACAAAAGCACAGGTCATGGAGAGAGAATACCTGGGTCTGACCCTAACTCCATCGCTTCCCAGCAGGGAGAACTGCAGAAGTGACTTACCCCTCTGTGCCTCTTGCCTCCTTTGCAAAATTAGAGTAACAGGACTGTGCCTGGTACTGATGCTGTGAGGAAGAACACGCTGAGCACAGAGCCGGCGTGCCTCAATAAATACTAACAAACATAATCAGCTACATGATTACAAAAAGAACGAACTGAAGATGTTTCTGCAACTATCTTGCGCAGCTCAACTCTAAGGCATTCTTATTCCCCTTATCACATGGGTGCCCGGCACATAAAAGGTAATCAGTACATACAACAATGACTGAGAGAGAGAGGGCTAAACCCACTGTGGGCATGAGAAAAGAGGCTATAGCTCACCTGAAGGCTTAAAAAGACTTCTCCAGGCACAAAAAGCACTTATAACCTCTTCTATGGTAGATTTTAGGTAGTTTTAGAAAGAGAAAAGGAGTCAACTTATATTAACTGTGTTTCATTACAATTGTATCATCTAACTGTTATAAATAAACTGGCATTGTAGGCCAATGTCTAATGACCACCTAGATGATAAGCCAGTCATCACTGTGGGAGTTCACCACGACGCTCACTACATTTTGCCTTCTTATTTCTCACGCAGTATTCCCCAGGGCTGTGGCTGCAGCTCAAGAAAACACTACTAACATTGTGATCCAAAACCTAGTTCCAGTAATACTTTGGACATTAAGTATACATTGTGACTGTTCATTTTCCATGAAAAATACATGGTCAACAAGCACAAAGACTAGAGAAGCTCAGGCCTGAAAGGCCTACCTAAAGCCAACATGCTACTGGGATTTTCAGGCTGTCCACTCCTTAAGTGTCCTCAGCTATTTATTTGCACTTTCCCCCCCATTTCCCTTGGCACTCTCAATGGTCTTGCTCTCACGTCTTCAGACCTTGGTATGTGTATTCCCCCAGACCAACACCACCACCCCCTTCACCTAGTTAACTCCTACCTAACTTCCAAGTCTCAGCTTAGACATCCCTTCCTCCAGGGATGAGAGCATACATCCCCATCCCTCACCACACACCTACACCCTCTCAGCACCCTAGTCTTACCCCTGTAACAGTACACAGCACACACATTTTATTGCTGGCTCACATATGCATCCCCCACTGACTGTAAGCCCCTTAAGGGGTTTGTGTTTTGTTCATAACATCACCTCTGGGGTCTAGTAGAGCACCTGGGCTCAGAACAGGATCTCAATAAACACTTGCTGAGGGATGAATGAATCAAATGTCATACTTCCTCACATATGTGCCACTGAGCAATTACATGGTGACAGACACACACAAAAATGAATGAAGCTATAAAATCACCACGTTTCTTTTCTTCAGATGGGCTCCTGTGCCAGTTATGGAGCCAGCGAAGGAGTTTGTTGGCACAGCTCTGGTCACCTTGCTGTCCAATGATGGTCTTGAGTGAGGTTGGCTTATATTTATCCACCCAGAGCAAATTTTCCACTTTGTTTTCACTGCCATCATCAGCCAAATTCCTAGCCCAGCTGTCACCATTTTTCTCCTCAGCCTCCCGCTCCTTGAAGTCCAGGCCTCTCCAAATCACATTTGTGTCCTTTTTTATGGACTTTGTAGAGCTCTTCCTTTTGGGAGTCAGTCTGCTCTTTTTAGATTCTGATTCCTTCTTAGTTGGACTAATTTTTCTTTTTCCTTGGTCATTTTTTGGGGGTGTTCTTTCCAATTTGGACTTTTCTTTCTTCATCTTAGATATTGGAAAGTGAGGAAAAAGAAACCTGATGAGTGATACAGAATTTCTGTCTTGCTAAGTGTACTCTAAAGGGCAATCTGAAATATCCAAGTGAGCTGCCCAACCTGGGATTGTCTTTCCCCATGGAGCCTGATGTTTGTGGAAATCATCATATTCCATACTTTATGAAAATTAGCAACAGACACCAAAAAGCACCCAGGTGCTGTTTTTAAAAATGAGAACATATTGGTTTTTTAAAAGTAGTCCAAAATCAGTTTGAAAAAACAGGTGAAGGATTAAGAAATTTTGTTTCACTTTTCTAATTAGTCCCAAGTTAATGCCTCCATAAAAACTTAGGCACAAATGTTCATAGAGGCATTAAGACACATACACATACACATATACATGTAATTACAGCCCCAAAATGAAAACAACTTAAAATGACCATCAGCTGAAAAATGGATAAACAAACTGTGGTATATACACACAATGAAATATTAATCACCAAAAAGGGGGGTAAAGTGCTAATACAGGCTTCAACATAGCTGAACCTTGAAAACATCATGCTAAGTAAAAGAAGCCAGATGGAAAGGGCCACATATTGCATGGTTTCTTTATATGAAATGTCCAAAATAGGCAAATAGAGACAGAAAGTTGAGCAGTGGTTGCCAGGGGGGTGGGTGTGAGGACTAACTGCTAATGTGTACAGAGTTTCTTTTGCAGTAAATGAGTATGTTCTGGAATTAGATAGCAGTGAGTTGCACAATCATTTGAACACATTAAGAATCACTGGAGGAGGTGCTTAAGATGGCAGTGTGGGTAGGGAGGCAGAAATCTCCTCCCAAAACCACATATATTTTTGAAAATACAGCAAATACAACTATTCCTAAAAAAGAGACCAGAAGATAGAGTACAACAGCCAGGCTACATCTACATCTATGAGAACTCAGCATCTCATGTAAGATACAAAGCCGTGACCCAAGCACTCCCCCCACCCCAGCTCACCAGTGGGAGGGAAAGAAACAGAATGGGGAGGGAGTGGAAGCACAGGACTGCTAAATAACCAGCCCTAGTAATATGCCCTGGGAGCACAGACACACATCACATGGTGTACTGGATATTAGAGAAACGGAAAAGTAAAATCTGAGACAGAGACTGTGAGCAGGTCCCCACAGCTGGCTCCCCTGGGACCAAAGAAAAGCGGGTGCTTTTTAAAAGTCTTAAAGGGACAAGGGCTTAACAGCTGGACAAAATCGTCCTGGCACACTCAGCACAGCAGGCTGGGAACCTTGAGGAACTTCAGGTGCCCTAACCTCTGGGTGGCAACGCAGCTCCGAAGCCCCTCACGGCAATAAGCAGCCAGCCATTCATTCCCCCCAGCTGACACTGCAAGCAAACCGGCTGACTCGCCATTGTTGCGGACCAGCCAGGGAGCAGCCCTACCCACAGCAACCAAACAGAGTTTCTCCCAGAGCATAGCTAATGGTGACAGACACAGAGGCTGCCGCCAGCACCCAGCTGCCTGGCACAGGCAGAGATACCCGGCGCAAGGTCTGGAAGGCACGAAGGGACACCATTCTCACAGGAGAACACACCCAGCATGTCTGCGACCCCCCGCAGTGCCACAGGCTATCCCAAGGACCGCCCTGCCCACGGCAGTTCAGGTGATTAACCCAGAGGCTGCTCCCTGTGTGCGGGTAACTGACACAGGCAGCGGAGAAGGGCAAAGCAACAAGCAAGCAGAAAGGGACTTTGTTCTCCCAGCTGACACACGCAACACATGCCGGCGATCACTTCTACCTCCATGAAAAGGCAGAAGAATCTGGTCCAGTCAAAAATCACTTGAACAATGCCAGACAGAGGGCCTGGTGATATAGATATTACTAATCTTCCTGAAAATAATACAAAATAAAAGTCATACCCATGCTGATGGACCTGCAGAGAAATATGCAAGAGCTAAGGGATGAAGTGCAGAAGGAGATAAAAGAAATGAAATAGGGGCTCTCTTGTCCCCTCCTGGCATGAGCCAGGAGCTCTTTCCTCTCACTTTATTTCTAAATAAAAGCCTGTACCTTGCTCTCCTACCTTGAGTGTTTGCCAGCCTCATTCTTTGGCTTCATGAACAAGAACCCGGCATCATCTTATAAAACCCCAGACCCTAAACCTTTTAGTGTGCTCCTCTCTCTCAGGTCACCCACACTTTCTAAGTGCATAGACTTCCTCTCTTTCAGTAAAACTTAAACCTTTCAAGGCACCTCTCCTCCCTGAGGTGGCCTGCTGCACTTTTTCTCTCTTTAAGTATCTTTAAATAAAACTTTTACTCTGCTTCAAAAAAAAAGAAATGAAATAACCAATAGAAGGACTTAAGAGGAGACTGGATGAGGTGCAAGAGACTGTTAATGGAATAGAAATCAGAGAACAGGAATACAGAGAAGCTAAGAGAGAGATATAAAAGAATCTCTAGGAATGAAAGAATATTAAGAGAACTGTGTGACCAATCCAAACAGAACAATATTCCCATTACAGGGGTACCAGAAGAAGGAGAGACAGAAAAAGGGATAGAAAGTGTCTTTGAAGAAATAATTGCTGAAAACTACCCAAAGTTTAGGAAGGAAATAGTCTCTCACACATGGAAGCCCACAGATCTCCCAACACAAGAGACCCAAGAAGGACAACACCAAGACATATAATAATTAAAATGGCAAAGATCAAAGACAAGGACAAGGTATTAAAGGCAGCCAGAGAGAGAAAAAAGATCACCTACAAAGGAAAACCCATCACGCTATCATCAAACTTCTCAACAGAAACCTTACAGTCCAAAAGAGAATGGCATGATATATTTATGCAATGAAACAGAAGGGCCTTGAACCAAGAATACTGTATCCAGTAAGATTATCATTTAAATTTGAATGAGGGATTAAACAATTTCCAGAGAAGCAAAAGTTGACAGAATTTGCCTCCCACAAACCACCTCTACAGGATATTTTAAAGGGATTGCTCTACATGGAAGTACTCCTAAGGCTAAATAGATGCCACAAGAGAAAATAAAATGACAGCAAAGAAAGCAGAACAACCAAATACTAACTAAAGACAAAAAATAAAATCAACTACCGCAAAAGCAGTCAAAGGAAACAGAAAAGAGTACAAAATAAATCACCTAACATATAAAGAGTGGAGGAGAAAGAATAAGACAGGAGAGAAATAAAGAATCCTCAGACTGTGTTTATAATAGCATAATAAGTGAGTTAAAGTAAGACGGTTAGATAGTAAAGAAGCTACCCTTGAACCTTTGGTAACCACAAATCCAAAGCCTGCAATGGCAATAAGTATATATTTATAGATAATCACCCTAAATGTAAATGGACTGAATGTACCAATCAAAAGACACAGAGTAACAGAATGAATAAAAAAGCAAGACCCGGTAGGGACTCAAGATGGCGGCATGAGAGGTGAGACAAAGATCTCCTCCCAAAACCACAAATAGTATGAAAATACAGTTAATTAATACAACTAACCCTAAAACAGCAACAGGAAAGGCTGAATCAGACTGCATACAGACATCACGAACAGAGCAAACCTCATGAAACAGGGTAACATACGAAAGCCTTGATTCAGCGGGACACAAGCCCTTCACCCTCCCCATCCTACCAGCGGGAGGAAGAGAAACGCAGAAGAGTGGGGATGGAAGCATGGGACTACTGAACACCTAGCCCTGGAGATCTGATTTGTGAGCAGAAACCTACTCTGTGTGGTGTTCTGGAGGTTGGGGAGCTGGGACAGGCGAAGGCCTGAGACACTGACATTCCGGCAGTTATTGGAGGACGGGATGCACATCCGGCCGCTCTGTGACAGAGGAAAGGGAGGTGGTCTGAGAAGCTTCCTAGCAGTGAGAGGGCTACTGAAGGGGCGGGAGTTGCATGGAGCTTGCTGCGTGGGAGAAGAGAGAGCCAGACAAGGTTGTCCAAGCATGCTCTGCCCACTTGGTTGGGAACTTTGAGGAGCTTCAGGCGCTCCATTCCCCTGGCAGGTTGCTCAGCTCTCAGGCCGCACCGCTGTGACACATAGCCTGCTGAGCCTTCCTCCTGGCCTAACAGAACTGGCTCACAAACCGGCAGTCACTGTGCTGTCGAGAGGCCAGCCAGAGGGAGGCCCCGCCTACATCAGCTAGAGACGCCTAGCACAGAGGCTTACACCTGTGTGCTTGGCCCACTGGCTCTGATATGGGAGACAGGCACCGCAGATGGGATCAGGAAACATATCTTTCCTCCCCCCAGGCACCAGATCTGCTCTCCAACGACCCCCAACCTCACTCTAGGAGATGAGCACCTCCAGAGACTGCAGCTTATGGGCAGTAGAGGGCACCACAAAGAAATATGAAACATCAAAAGAACATGGTTCAGACCAAAATCTCACAACCACCACAAATATGGCCAGATGAAACTGAACTCACCAATCTTCCTGAAAGAGAGCTCAAAATAAAAATTATAAACATGCTTATCGAGGTACAGCAAAATATTCAAGAAATCAGGAAGGTATTTAAGACAGAGATTCAATTATGAAATTCCATATCTGAAATGAAACATACAATGGAGGGATTTAAAAGCAGAGTAAGACGTACTAGAAGAGACGGTAAACAGAATAGAAATTACAGAAGAGGAATACAAAGAAACTGAGACACAGAGAAAAAAGAATACCTACGAAAGAAAAAATATTGAGAGAACTGTGTGACCAAAGCAAATGTAACAATATTCGCATTATAGGGGTACCAAAAGAAGAGAGAGAAAATGGGATAGAAAGTGTCACTGAGGAGGTAATTGCTGAAAACTTCTCCAATCTGGAGAAGGAAGGAGTCTCTCAAGCCATGGAGGTGCACAGATCTCCTAACACAAGGGACCCAAGGAAGACAGCATCAAGACATATAATAATTGAAATGGCAAAGATCAAGGATAAAGACAGACTTTTAAAAGCAGCTAGAGAGAGAAAAAAGATGACATACAAGGGAAAACCCATCAGGATATTCTCAGATTTCTCGACAGAAACCTTATTTAATGCAATGAAGCAGAAGGGCTTCAAACCAAGAATACTCTACCCGGCAAGGTTATCATTTAAATTTGAAGGAAGAATTAAACAATTTTCAGATAAGCAAAAGCTGAGAGAATTTACTTCTGACAAACCACGTCTACACTGCATTTTGGAGGGACTCCAATAGAAAGAAGTATTCCTAAGGCTAAATAGATGTCACTCAAGTGATACACAAAGACTACAGAATATGATTCATAACATACACAGAATGGAGGAGGAAGAAAAAGGAGAAGGAGGAAAAAAAAAAGAACCTTTAGATTGTGTTTGTAATATCATAGAAAGTGGGTTCAATTTCACTGTTAGATAGTAAGGGAATTACCCTTGAACCTTTGGTAACCACGAATCTAAAGCCTGCAATAGCAGTAAGTACAGACTTATCAATAATCACCCTAATTGTAAATGGTCTGAATGCACCAATCAAAAGACACAGAGTCACTGAATGGATAAAAAAACAAGACCTGTCTATATGCTGCCTACAAGAGACTCACTTCAAACCCAAAGACATACACAGACTGAAAGTAAAGGGATGGAAAAAGATATTTCATGCCACTAATAGTGAGAAAAAAGCAGGAGTTGCAGTACTTGTATCAGACAAAATAGACTTCAAAACAAAGAAAGTAACAAGAGACAAAGAAAGACATTACATAATGATAAAAGGGTCAGTACAACAAGAGGATTTTTTAACTATCATAAATATCTATGCACGAAATACAGGATCACCGACATATGTGAAACAAATACTAACAGAATTAAACAGGGAAATAGAATGCAATGAATTCATTATAGGATACCTCAACACACCACTCTCTCCTAAGGACAGATCAATCACACAGAAAATAAGTAAAGGGACAGAGGCACTCTACAATGTAATAGAATAGATGGACCTAACAGACAACTACAGAATACTCCATCCAAAAGCACCACGATACATATTCTTCTCAAGTGCACATGGAACATTTTCAACAATAGATCATATACTAGGCCACAAAAAGAACATCAGTAAATTCAAAAAGACTGATATTCTACCCATCAGCTTCTCAGATCACAAAGGTATGAAACTGGAAATAAATTACACAAAGAAAACAAAAGAGCCCACAAACACATGGAGCCTTAATAACATGCTCTTAAACAATCAATGGATCAATGACAAAATAAAAACAGAGATTCAGCAATAGATGGAGACAAATTACAACAATAATTCAACACCACAAAATCTGTGGGATGTAGTGAAGGCTGGTTAAGAGGGAAATATATTGCAATACAGGCCTACGTCAGGAAAGAAGAACAATCCCAAATAAACAGTCTAAACTCACAATTAATGAAACTAGAAAAGGAAGAAAATATGAGGCAAGAAATCAGTAGGAGGGACATAATAAAGATTAAACCAGAAACAAATAAAATTGAGAAGAATAAAACAATAGAAAGAATCAATGAAAGCAAGAGCTGGTTCTTTGAGAAGATAAACAAAATAGATAAACCCCTAGCCAGACTTATTAAGAAAAAAAGAGAGTCTACACACATAAACAAAATCCGAAATGAGAAAGGAAAAATCACTACAGACAACACAGAAATACAAAGAATTATGAGAGAATACTATGAAAAACTATACGCTAACAAACTGGATAAACTAGAAGAAAAGGACAACGTTCTAGAAAAATACAACCTTCCAAGGCTGACCCAGGAAGAAACAGAAAATCTGAACTGACTAACCAGCAAGGAAATTGGACTGGTAATTAAAAATCTACCTAAGAACAAAACCCCGGACCCAGATGGTTTCACTGCAGATTTTTATCAAACATTTAGTGAAGTCCTAATACCCATCCTCATTAAAGTTTCCCAAAAAGGAAAAGAGGAAGGAATACTCCCAAACTCATTCTATGAGGCCAACATCACTATAATACCAAAACCAGACAAAGACACCACGAAAAAAGAAAATTACACACCAATATCCATGATGAACATAGATGCAAAAATACTCAATAAAATATTAGCAAACGGAATTCAAAAATACATCAAAAAGATCATCCATCGTGACCAAGTGCGATTCATCCCAGGGATGCAAGGATGGTACAACATTCAAAAATCCATCATCATCATCCACTACATCAACAAAAAGAAGGACAAAAACTATGATCATCTCCATAGGTGCTGAAAAAAGCATTCGACAACATTCAACATCCATTCATGAAAAAAACTCTCAAAAAAATGGGTATAGAGGGGAAGTACCTCATAAAAGACGCCATATATGACAAACCCACGGCCAACTTTATACTTAACAGCGAGAAGCTGAAAGCTTTTCCTTTAAGATTGGGAACAAGGCAAGGATGCCTCCTCTCCCCACTTCTATTCAACATAGTTCTGGAGATCCTACCACGGCAATCAGACAACACAAAGAAATAAAAGGCATCCAGATTGGCAAGGAAGAAGCCAAACTTTCCCTGTTTGCAGATGACATGATATTGAATATAAAACCGTAAAGAATCCACTTCAAAATTACTAGATCTAATATCTGAATGCAGCAAAGTTGCAGGATATAAAATTAATACACAGAAATCTGTTGCATTCCTATACACTAATGATGAACGAGCAAAAAGAGAAATCAGGAAAACAATTCCATTCACAAATGCATCAAAAAAAATAAAATACCTAGGAATAAACCTAACCAAGGAAGTGAAAGACTTATACTCTGAAAACTAAAAGACACTCGTGAGAGAAATTAAAGAAGAAACCAATAAATGGAAACACATCCCATGCTCACGGATAGGAAGAATTAATATGGTAAAAATGGCCATCCTGCCTAAAGCAATCTAAAGATTCAATGCAACTCCTATCAAAATACCAACAGCATTCTTCAATGAACTAGAGCAAATAGTTCTAAAATTCATATGGAACCACAAAAGACCCCGAATAACCAAAGCAATCCAGAGAAGGAAGAATACAGTGGGGGGAATTATGCTCCTTGACTTCAAGCTCTACTACAAAGCCACAGTAATCAAGACAATTTGGTACTGACACAAGAACAGACCCATAGATCAACGGAACAGACTACAGAGCCCAGATATAAACCAAAACATATACGGTCAATTAATATACAATGGGGAAATAACAGCCTCTTCAACAGCTTGTGTTGACAAAACTGGACAGCTACATGTAAGAGAATGAAACTGGATTACTGTCTCACCCCATACACAAAAGTAAACTCAAAATGGTTCAAAGACCTGAATGTAAGTCAGGAAACCATAAAACTCTTAGAAAAAAACATAGGCAGAAATCTCTTGGACATAAACATGAGCAACTTCTTCATGAATATATTTCCCCAGGCAAGGGAAATAAGAGCAAAAATGAATATGTGGGACTATATCAAACTAAAAAGTTCCTGCACAGCAAAGGACACCATCAGTAGAACAAAAAGATATCCTGTAGTATGGGAGAATATATTCATAAACGACATATCTGATAAGGGGTTCATATCCGAATTATATAAAGAGCTCACGTGCCTCAACAAACAAAAAGCAAATAAGCCAATTAAAAAATGGGCAGAGGAGCTGAACAGACATGTCTCCAAAGAAGAAATTCAGATGGCCAACAGGCACATGAAGAGATGCCCCACATCCCTAATCATCTAAGAAATGCAAATTAAAACCACAAAGAGATATCACCTCACACCAGTTAGATGGCCACCATCCAAAAGACAAATGACAACAAATGTTGTCAAGGATGTGGAGAAAGGGGAACCCTCCTATACTGCTGGTGGGAATGTACACTAGTTCAAACATTGTGGAAAGCAGTATGGAGGTTCCTCAAAAAACTCAAAATAGAAATACCATTTAACCCAGGAATTACTCTCCTGGGAATTTACCCTTAGAATGCAGGATCCCAGTTTGAAAAAGACATATGCACCCCTATGTTTATCACAGCACTATTTACAATAGCCAAGCAAAGGAAAAAAAACTAAGTGTCCATCAGTAGATGAATGGATAAAGAAGATGTGGTACATTTACACAATGGAATATTATTCAGCCATAAGAGGAAACCACATCCTACCATTTGCAACAACATGGATGGGGCTAGAGGGTATTATGCCTGGTGAAATAAGCCAGGTGGAGAAAGACAAGTATCAAATGATTTCACTCATCTGTGGAGTATAAGAACAAAGAAAAAACTGAAGGAAAAAAACAACAGCAGATTCACAGAACCCAAGAATGGACTAACAGTTACCAAAGGGAAAGGGATTGGGGAGGATGGGTGGGAAGGGAGGGATAAGGGTGAAAAAGGGTCATTACGATTAGCACATATTATGTAGGGAAGGGGCGGGACACGGGGAAGGTAGTATAACACAGAGACGACAAGTAGTGATTCTATAGCTCTTACTACACTGATGGACAGTGACTATAATGGGGTATGTGATGGGACTTCATAAAGGGGGGAGTCTAGTAACCATAATGTTTTTCATGTAACTGTACATTAATGAGAACAAAAATTTTTTTAAATTTATTTGTATAAGAAAAAAAAAAGCAAGACCCATCTATATGCTGCTTACAAGAAACTCACCTCAAACCCAAAGATATACACAGACTAAAAGTGAAGGGATGGAAAAAGATATTTCTTGCAAACAATATGGAGAAAAAAGCAGGTGTTGCAGTACTTGTATCAGACAAAACAGACTTCAAAACGAAGAAAGTAAAGAGAGATAAAGAAGGACATTACATAATGATAAAGGGGGCAGCTCAACAAGAGGATATAACCATTATAAATATATATGCACCCAACACAGAAGCACCAACATATGTGAAACAAATACTAACAGAATTAAAAGAGGAAATACAATGCAATGCATTCATTTTAGGAGACTTCAACACACCGCTCACTCCAAAGGACAGATCAACCAGACAGAAAATAAGTAAAGACACAGAGGCACTGAACAACACACTAGAACAGATGGACGTAACAGACATCTGCAGAACTCTACACCCAAAAGCAGCAGGATACACCTTCTTCTCAATTGCACATAGAACATTTTCCAGAATAGACCACATACTAGGCCACAAAAGAGCCTGAATAAATTCAAAAAGATTGAAATCCTACCAACCAAGTTCTCAGATCACAAAGGTATAAAACTAGAAATAAATTGTACAAAGAAAACAAAAAAGCTCACAAACACATGGAGGATTAACAACATGCTCCTAAATAATCAATGGATCAATGACCAAATTAAAACAGAGATCAAACAATATATGGAAACAAATGATAACAACAGCACAAAGCCCCACTTCTGTGGGACGCAGTGAAGGCAGTTCTCAGAGGAAAATATATAGCAATCCAGGCCTATTTAAAGAAGGAAGAATAATCCCAAATGAATAGTCTAAAGTCACAATTATTGAAACTGGAAAAAGAAGAACAAATGAGGCCCAAAGTCTGCAGAAGGAGGGACATAATAAAGATCAGAGAAGAAATAAATAAAATTGAGAAGAATAAAACAATAGAAAAAAAATCAATGAAACCAAGAGCTGGTTCTTTGAGAAAACAAACAAAATAGATAAACCCCTAGCGAGACTTATTAAGAGAAAAAGAGAATCTACACACATAAACAGAATCAGAAATGAGAAAGGAAAAGTCACCACGGACCCCAGAGAAATACAAAGAATTATTAGAGAATACTATGAAAATCTATATGCTAACAAGCTGGATAATCTAGAAGAAATGGACAACTTCCTAGAAAAATACAACCTTCCAAGACTGACCAAGGAAGAAAGAGAAAATATAAACAGACCAATTACCAGCACCGAAATTGAATTGGTAGTCAAAAAACTAGCCAACAACAAAACCCCCAGGCCAGATGGATTCACCGCATAATTTCATCACACATATAGAGAAGACATAATACCCATTCTCCTTAACGATTTCCAAAAAATAGAAGAGGAAGGAATATTTCCAAACTCATTCTATGAATCAGCATCACTCTAATACCAAAACCAGGCAAAGACCCCACAAAAAAAGAAAATTACAGACCAATATCCATGATGAACATAGATGCAAAATACTCAACAAAACTTTAGCAAACCGAATTCAAAAATACATCGAGGATAATACACCATGATCAAATGGGATTCACCTCAGGGAGGCAAGGATGGTACAACATTCGAAAACCCATGAACATCATCCACCACATCAACAAAAAAAAGGACAAAAACCATATGATCATCTCCATAGGTGCTGAAAAAAGCATTTGACAAAATTCAACATCCATTCATGATAAAAACTCTCAACAAAATGCGTACAGAGTGCCAGTACCTCAACATAATAAAGGCCATATATGATATTTAACAGCCAACATCATACTTAACAGCGAGAAGCTGAAAGGTTTTCACTTAAGATTGGGAACAAGATAGGGATGCGCACTCTCCCCATGGTTATTCAACACAGTACTGGATGTCCTAGCCACAGCAAACACTGTCACTCATTGCAGATGACATGATATTGTACATAAAAAACCCTAAAGAATCCACTCCAAAACTATGAGAACTAATATCTGAATTCAGCAGAGTTGCAGGATACAAAATTTATACACAGAAATCAGTTGCATTCCTATACACTAACAATGAACTAGCAGAAAGAGAAATCAGGAAAACTATTCCATTCACAACTGCATGAAAAACAATAAAATACCTAGGAATAAACCTAACGAAGGAAGTGAGAGACCTATACCCTGAAAACTGCAAGACACTCCTAAGAGAAATTAAAGAGGACACTAACAAATGGAAATTCATCCCATGCTCTTGGGAAGGAAGAATTAACATTGTTAAAATGGCCATCCTGACTAAAGCAATCTACAGATTCAACGCAATCCCTATCAAAATACCAACAGCATTCTTCACCGAACTGGAACAAATAGTTCTAAAATTCATATTGAACCACAAAAGACACCAAATAGCCAAAGCAATCCCGAGAAGGAAGAGTAAAGCAGGGGAGATCTCGCTTCCCAACTTCAAGCTCTACTACAAAGCAACCGTAATCAAGACAATTTGGTACTGGCAGAAGAACAGACCCATAGGCCAGTGGAACAGAATAGAGTCAAGATATTAACCCAAACATACACAGTCAATTAATAGATGATAAAGGAGCCATGGATATACAATGGGGAAATGACAGCCTCTTCAACAGCTGGTATTGGCAAAACTGAACAGCTACATGGAAGAGAATGAAACTTGATTACTGTCTAACCCTATACACAAAAGTAAACTCGAAATGGATCAAAGACCTGAATGTAAGTCATGAAACCATAAAACTCTTAGAAAAAACATAGGCAAAAATCTCTTGAATATAAACATGAGCAACTTCTTCATGAACATATCTCCCCGGGCATGGGAAACAAAAGGAAAAGTGAACAAGTGGGACTATATCATGCTGAACAGCTTCTGTATAGCAAAGGAAACCATAAATAAAACAAAAAGACATCCTACAGTGTGGGAGAATATATTCATAAATGACATATCCGATAAAGGGTTGACATCCAAAATAAAATATATAAAGAGCTCACACACCTCAACAAACAAAAAGCAAATAATCCAATTAAAAATTGGGCAGAGGAGCTGAACAGACACTTCTCCAAAGAAGAAATTCAGATGGCCAACAGGCACATGAAAAGATGCTCCACGTCGCTAATCATCAGAGAAATGGAAATTAAAACCACAATGAGACATCACCTCACACCAGTTAGGAATGCCAACATCCAAAACACAAACAACAAATGTTGGCGAGGATGTGGAGAAAGGGGAACCCTCCTACTCTGCTGGTGGCAATGTAAATTATTTCAACCATTGTGGAAAGAAGTATGGAGGTTCCTCAAAAAAGTCAAAATAGAAATACCATTTGACCCAGGAATTCCACTCGTAGGAAGTTACCCTAAGAATGGAGCAGCCCAGCTTGAAAAAGATATATGCACCCCTGTGTTTATCGCAGCACTATTTACAATAACCAAGAAATGGAAAAAACCTAAGTGTCCACCAATAGATGAATGGATAAAGAAGATGTGGTACATATACACAATGGAACATTATTCAGCCATAAGAAGAAAACAAATCCTACCATTTCCACCAACATGGATGGGGCTAGAGGGTATTATGCTCAGTGAAATAAGCCAGGCAGAGAAAGACAAGTATCAAATGATTTCCCTCATCTGTGGAGTATAAGAAGAAAGATAAAACTGAAAGAACAAAACAGTAGCAGACTCACAGAACCCAAAAATGGACTAACTGTTACCAAAGGGAAAGGGACCCAGGTGGATGGGTCAGCAGGGAGGAATAAGGGGGAAAAAGGGGCATTACGATTAGCAGACATCATGTGGTGGTGGGGGGCACGGGAAGGGCGGTACAACCCAGAGAAGACAAGTAGTGATTCTAAAGCATCTTACGACGCTGATGGACAGTGACTGTAATGGGGTTGGTGGTGGGGACTTGATAATGGGGGGAGTCTAGTAACTATAATGTTGCTCATGTAATTGTAGATTAATGATACCAAAATAAAAAATAAAAAAAATAAAAAAAATTTTTTTAATGGTAATGACAGTCGAAAAAAAAGAATCACTGGCACACAGTTTTAAAAGTGAATATTTTGGTGTGTGCATAATGTCTCAAAAAAAAGTTAGCAACTCTTTACCAGTGAGTGGATGCTAAAATTAGTGGATAAATGTTTGAGGAGAAACAGGCTAAGTATTTAGCACAGTATTAATGTATTTTCCCAAGATATTTATTAACTACAAAGTGAAAAAGAATTACTTTATTAGTGGGGAAACACAGCAGAAATAATCTTAACAAAGTAATCAAGGTTAACGTTACCAATAATAAGACACACCAACATCACACACATCTGATATGATGCACTGAAAAGGACACTGTCACTTCATGGTATTCTTGTCAAAAATGAACAACCTCAATCTAATCATAAGAAAACATCAGACAAATCCAAACTGACAGACATTCTACAAAACAACTGACTAGTACTCACTGAAAATGTCAAGGTCATAAGGAGGCAAGGAAATAACTAAGGAACTGTCACAGAGATTGGAGGACACTAAATAACTGCACTAGAGTTATGTTAATAAGTTCTTAACATCAGGGACACTGGGTCAAAGGCCAATCCAAATCATTCCCCAAGGTTTTTCTAAGTGGAGTAAGTAGAAAGACAACCTTGCCACTCGGGTGACAAAGCTGGGAGCACTGAACGCAGGCTGCTGACAACCCTCGCTCCCGCACAAGGAAAAGACCGGTATATACACAGGGACTATATACAGCAGGAATGAACAGGCGAACACTAGGAGAAGCACACAGACACTGAAAGAGTCCTAAAAGCACTGTAGTCTCTAGATCCAGTAGTTCCTACACCAGACCCACCCTGCCCATAGTTTAGTTATGTGAGCCAATATTTTTTTCCATTTTAATCATTACTTTTATTGACAATTACATTCCTGCCTTTCCAATATCTATGTGAGCCAATATTTGTCCCTTTTTGCTAGTTAGTATGTGCTGAGTTTCTGTCACAACTGAAAAGCCCTAATATATTCTAAATGAAAATGAATTTATCATGCTGATATCTACACCATAACCTTTAAAGAACACTTAAACAATAACCTTTGTGCAAAGGCACTTCAAGAATATGAAAAATACGGAAAGTTTACTAGATAAATATGGTATACACGTCCTCTCACTCTCTCCTCATACTGCTTTGAGAAAGGTAAAGAAATACACCAAAGAAGACAGCCCAAAGCAGAGCCCACCTACTCAAAAGGAAATATGGTAGGTTCATTTGTGGTAGAAGGGGAAGCTAATCTTTTAGCCAATAAACCTGTAGCCACCCAAGAAATGTCTGTAAAACAGGGAAGTTGCTGTATACATCACCCTAAGTAAATCAAGTTCATTTTATACAAACCTCAGCTTCAACTGCTATTTCATACTTGGACTTCTTGCCTGGCATAGTTCGAATCAGATTCAACAAGCCATCTTCATCAATAATTTTTGTCCCCAAGGCTGCTGCCTATTGATTAAAAATACAAATCATTAAAACCACATCCAAACCATTACTTTCTGGAAAGAAAAATATATGATCCTAGGGTCTGTTAGTAGGTGAAAAACCACATTTGCAAAGTAGATAACACTGGAATGTTTTTTTAAACCATATGCATGAAAAAGTGCCAACTAAAAAGAGAAAATGACAC
This sequence comes from Smutsia gigantea, assembly GCA_032199065.1. Taxonomy (NCBI): domain Eukaryota; kingdom Metazoa; phylum Chordata; class Mammalia; order Pholidota; family Manidae; genus Smutsia; species Smutsia gigantea. The sequence continues at coordinate 17,227 of JAVSCE010001686.1, forward strand.
ATCTCCTAAGAGTGGTGGGTTGGCACCTGAAGTGGCACATTACCACTTTTGTGGATCACTTTAGCTTCCCCTCTGCCCTAGAAAGGGCAAAGCCACGCGGGCCAAAGCCCAGCCCCTCACGCCTGCTCCCAGGATTGACTCATCTGGCAGACATTTTCCCCCGCCTTCTTGCCTAACAGAACTTCAAATATGTCTACTGCCAAGTGATGAATTATGATTGGTCTAAGAATCAGAAAAGTCATCACCCCCTCCCATTTCCTTCATAAACTCTGTATGGCCATGTGACCACTCTGGCCAATGACACTTAAGTAGACTTAATTCTCCAAAAGGTGTTTCCAAGAAAATTCTTAGGCGAGTCACAGCTAGTATGACAACTTGCTGCTCCATTTTTCCTGCTTTGAATGTGGGCATGAATGCCTAGAGCAGCAGCTACCTCACAACACAAAGCAACATGCACAATGACCAAAGCTAACATGGTAGGGACGACAGAGGTAGAGCACAGAACTAGCCTGCCTAACTACATTACTGAGCTGCTCAACCTTCCCCAGCAACAGCCTACCTCTGGAATTCTTGTTAGGTAAGGAAATAAGCAGCTATTTATCAAAACCAGTTAGCCAGGTATTCTGTTATTGGAGCTAAACACAATCCTACCCAACAGACATACCAAGAAAAAGAGGTTCCAATAAAAAACTATGAAGTCTATAGTGGCAAATATGGGAATACTTAGGACTATAAGAAAAACAAAACTGCATTTGCTTTCATCTTCAAAAAAAGATTTAAACTGGAATACTACACTAAGAAAGTCAAGTAAACTGTAACTGTGCCTTCAACTGGAAAACCAAAATCCTGGGGTTGAAGCCAACAACACATCTGTGGAGATGAAACAATGGAGGGAAGAAACTACTTTTCCTTTTTTTCCCCCTTCATTTAACTCTGTATAAAAAGCATTACAATAAATGGTCACATCAAGAGCCTGCCAAGGCAAATAGGCTGGCTATTCACTGTGCTGGGAACACGGCAGTACCTACCTTATCACTCTTCGACTGTCCGCTATCACGACCCATGACAAGGTAATTAGTTTTCTTGCTGACATTTCCTGTTACTTTTCCCCCATAACGCTCAATTAGAGACTTGGCCTCATCTCGTTCCATGGACTCCAGCACTCCTGTGATTACAAATATAAGGCCTTCCAAGCAATTTTCAGCTCCCTAAAAACCAAGATGTTCAAGCAGAGAGGAAATTACATGGTAGCTTTCCAAAGAAATATTTGGCATCAAAACTGCAGGAAGTTGATTTTTCTCATCTAACATCATAAATAATCTCAGCATGAAAAAATTTGCAGGAAATTTAGAGCAAACAAGCAGAACATAAAATTAAATCCTAAAAAATTCTTATGTAAGTTAACATTTCATAAACTTATAAAACCAGCAATGAAAAAGATTACTCCAAAACAGCAAAGCTTATTAAAATTATCCATTCATACTATTCTATTTTTTTAAATACTTAAACCACTACATAACATGTATAACTTGTAGTAAACAATCAGATGCAATCCTCCTACAGAATTTCTCACTACTGTTAAAAAGGAAAGTTTTGATTCTGAACAAGCTACCCAAGTTTGAGCTCCTGCCCTTCTCTCCAGCTGCTTACCCTGTGTCAGCAAAACTAACAACCTGTAAGTAACTTAAAGGCAGAATCATATTATCTTTTGATTAGAAAGATAACTCAGTAATACAAAAGACACTGGCCAAAGACAGCTGGATGGAGGAGACATTTCATCTTAATTGGAATTATATGGCTGTAGACTTTATTTTTGCAATGGCTCAACAAAATGATACAACTGAACAAAATGAAAATTATGTAACCCATTCCAAGTTATTTATTACTCTTTGACTAGAGAATTGAAATCAACAGAAATTGAAAATGGGCCTGAAAAGAAGAAACCATATGAAATTCAAAGACTGCCCCAATACAATTTAACACTTCACTATCCAGATGAAGAATCTTTCTTGGGGAGAAAAAATGGTTGTGAATCTGCTCAGAGAGAAAAGGTCTGATTAACAACATCTCAAGGTCCCTTCAAGCCCCATCATTCTAGGATTGAATTGATTTTGTGAACTCTAAGGTACTTACATTCTTCTCAACCAATTCAAAACAACCCTGGAAAACCCCATATGCAAGCCCCTATCTCGTATCCCCATCACCTATCATCTCCTGAACTATCGTTGTGGCTCTGAATATCTTCTCATTTACCCAATCTTAGCACTTCTAGCCTCCCTACCAAACACTTCCACTCTAGAGCTCTTCCTGCAGGACCAGCAAATGACCCCATCTCCTCAACCTCTTCTCCAATACTCTCTCCATGGCCTCGCCTTCAGCAAAACCTGGCTATCCCCAAGGACACCACTTTGCCTGAAGCCCTCTTAAGCAGAGGCTTCTTGGTATCTTACACCATGTACAAGAGGGAAGATTGGCATCTTCCTCTAGCCTCCTATACAACCCATTAGCCCCTTAAAGCAGCTCATCTCACCTCTTTTTGAAGGGAACTAATCTCTACTTGTGGTCTGAATCCCCTTCCCTTTTATCTTCTCAGAAATCTCTTACTACTCTATTATCTTTCTTCTTCTTCTGGTATATCTTCAATCTGTCCCTTTCTGGTAGATTGATCCCATCAGCAAGAAGCATGTTTTAAGCATCTCCTACCTTAAAATTATATGTTCCCCCTAAATTTCACCTTCCATTTGTAGCTAGAAGTCCTCTCTCTCCTCTTCCCTTCACAACCAAACTTATCAAAAATATACTTATGCTGCCTCTGTTTTATTTCCTCCCACTCACCCTTCAACCACTTCCATCAGGCTCTGCCAACATCACCATCCCACTGAAACTGCTTTCACTAAGATCACTAAGGACCACTCATGCTACTAAAACAATGCACAATTTTCTTAACCATTTTTTAAAAATTCTCTCTGTCTTCTGTCCCCCATTCGCGCACCCCCTCCTTAGGTCCCAGTTGGTGAACCCTGCGGCCAGGGGTTTTACGCTCGCACACCTGCGGGTGGGGTCACGTGGCGCCCAACGTGGGGCTCGAGGCACGGGGGAGACTGTGACGAACGCCGTTCCGGAAGGGCTGGCCAGCCGATGATTCTAAGGTCGCCACGAGAGGACCCTCATGAGGAAAGACCTGCGCTTTGGCGGCCACAGATCTACCCGCTCTGTGAGACACGCCTGAGAGGTAAGTGAACGGCGCAATCATGGGACAGACATTGAATAAACAAGAGCTCTTTATCGTAGGGCTCAAGGACTCACTCAAGACACGAGGGATTAGGGTTTAGAAAAAATACTTAGTAAGGTTTTTTATTTTTCTTGAAGATGCTTGTCCTTGGCTAAGCCTCACTCTGTGTAATGTAACAGATTTTATAAGTAATCTAGCATAATTGCTAAAGAGTGTGTAAACAAGTGTAACAAAATATCTTAATAATAACAGTAGTATATTAATGTATAACTGTGTATATCTGCAAACAGCCTGAGAATTTTTGTGGTAACCAAAATTCTTAGAGTTTTGCTAAATCATATGAAGATGTTTTATGCTCAGTAAAAATTAAGGCACATTTCCAAAAATGATAAAAAGTGTTCATAAATGTATCAATCTGAAAAATGCTAATGTCACAGTTTACAATAGCCTATTTTTCAGTGTTCATTGAAAAAGTACCTAATGTTTTAATTTCTAATTAAAATTACTTAATATAATAAAGAAGACATCTCTGCTTGCTATAAAGGATGTGTGTTTAATAAAAAAAGGTATAAAGAATAGAAATTCATTTTGTTGAAGGTAAAAAAAAAGGTAACTTCTAAAGTACAAGTGTTTAAAGAGAGAAAGCAGTAAATGTACAAAGAAAGTTGTAGAAAGTTTGTGAAAATTGATACAGTCATACTATGTGAAATTAAGGCAAATGAGTCTCAATATCAAAGGCACAGCAAGATTAGTTTTGTTTTCAGTTTAAAGACAAAGTTGTCTTAGACGTTAGCCTGCTCTTAATGTTAACAAATTGCAAAAAAAACTTTCTAATTGTTTATCAAAGCAATTTCTCATGCTTAAAGTCTCAATGAGTTCTCTAAGTATTTAAGAAAATTAAATCTTCATATTAAAAGGACTGTAAGCCAAGTGTTGTTAACAACTGAATAACCAGTATTTGCATTTAAGCCTTTTTATTGTCATTCTAGTTAAATACCTATAATCCTATTTAAGCAAGTACCAAAAAAACTCTTCTGACAACTTTCCAAAATCAAATTCAAAAAAGGGTATTTTTTACCTGTAAGTAACTCTGATATTTTCCAGAGGGCCCCTGGAAAGTGTCAGAGAAATTTTCTCTTCATTAGAGAAAGTATGTGGCTATTCGGCTTGTTTATTGATATATATAATCACTTGCTTAATTACCTGGAAAGCACTGTCAAAGAGAATGATGCCAAACTTTTTGCTGGATGTTTTGTGTTGCCAAAATATCCAAATTTCCTTATGTCAACTGTCTTATAGTAAGCTTTCATCAGATCTTTAGCCACTCTCATTTACAAGTCTTTTGTCATTTATGATCACTGTTTTCTAAACTAGTAAAGAACTAGATTTTAGCAAAGCCAGTATTTACATAGGATTAAGTAAACTAAAGAAAATTATTTTGTGGTTTTTTTTGTTTCACATGTTACTGATCAAGTATTTTAAGCTTTTTCTCTTAAACTAACAACAGTTTAGTAAATGATAATACCTTTGTAAGAACAACTTTCAATAACTATTTTTATATTTCATAGCAGTATGTTTGTTTGCATAAGTTCAATAAAAATCTGCTTTCCTTGTAAGAAAACCAATTAAAAACACTAGTTATATTACCGAGGCTTTAACTAAAATACTATTCCTAAAAGACACGTGTGTAAACTCATGTTAACAGACAGCTTAAAAAAAAAAAAAACTAAAGTTGACTTCATAAAGCCAACAAGGCCCCTTAGAAAATCTGTCCTAGTACCTTGCTTACAAAATTCCTAGCAGCCTTACCAAGTGAGTAAAGAAAGTCACTTCCTGGTAAGTGCAAGAACCTCAAAATGTCTTGGTGGTGAACTGCCCTCCTCAGCTGCTATCCCAAAGGAATTTTATAAATGATTTTAAATTTAAAAAAAAATTGCTTTTTTACTATCCCCTTACATCCTGAAGACTGTCAAAAATTTGCATTCAGTATGCCTCCTGTTAATTTTAAAAAGCCTATGAAAAAATATCATTAGCAGGTACTTCCGCAGGGAATGGCCAGTAGTCCTATTCTATGTCAAAAGTTTGTTGCTACACCCTTATCACCTATCAGAAATTCTTGGCCTCAAATGTATATTATACATCACATAAATGACATATTATTGGCTGGTCAAAAAGCCCAAAAGGAGTTACAATGTTTTAGTTGTTTGAAAAAACAGCTGCATAAATTTGGGCTGCAACTTGCTCCTGAAAAAGTCCAAACCTTAAAACCTTATGATTATTTGGGGTTCAAGTTTTTCCCACAAACTATTGGCCACCAAAAAATTCAAATTCGTGTTGATGGTCTTAAAACACTTAATGACTTTCAGAAATTATTAAGAAATATTAATCGGCTTCATCCATATTTAAAGTTAACTACTAAAGAATTAAAACCTTTGTTTAATATTCTGAGGAAAAATCCTGCTTCCCTTTCTTCTCAGAAATTAACTCCTGAGGCTCAAAAAGCTTTAAAAGTTGTTGAGCATGCCATCCAAAAACAGTTTGTTACTTATTTTGATCCTAACAGCTCATTATATTTACTTATATTTGCCACTAATGCCTACAGACTTGTTATGGCAGGGAAGTCCAATTATGTGAGTCCATTTATCTTATAACTCTGTGGCTACATTGATTATAATAGGGAAAAAACAAGCAATTATTTATTAGGCAAAAACCTAACCATATTATTCAGCCTTTTAATAAAAGGCAAAGAAATTAGACAACAACAATTCCAATTGGCTTCTTTCACAAGTTAGACTTATCGAAAGTATTAATAATCATTATCCTACCAGTAAATTAATAGATTTTTTATAAAAGCATGAAGTTATATTTCCTAAAGTCTCCAAATTCCAACCCTTGAAAAATGCTGTAACAATATTCACTGATAGAACTTCCAAAAGTAAGGCAAGATATTATGTTACTGAGCCAATAACTTTTGATGTCCCTTGTTTATCAGCACAATTAACTAAATTAATAGCAGTTCTTGTAGTTTTCAACGTTTTCCTCAGGCTTTTAATCTGTATACAGATAGTGCATATATAGCTAACTCTCTACCATTATTGGATACTGCTAGTCAAATTAGTGCTTGCATCAAAGCAAGACAGTTGTTTCATCAGCTACAACATAATATTCTTATGAAGACCCATCCCTTTTATGTTGAACACATACATGCTCATTCTGGTCTACCAAGACCTTTGTCTCATAGAAATAATTGCATAGACAAAACACTTATTTTTCCTGCTTTGGCAATTACACCTATTCAGCAGGCTCAACTTGACCATTGTAAATTCCACTTGAATAGCACAACCTTAAAACTGAAACATAAAATAACTAAAAAGCAAGCCCAAATGATTGTAAAGCAATGTACAAAATGTGGTCATTTGTTTCCTGTTCCATATTTGAAAGTAAATCCACAGGGCTTAATACCTGATCATATATAGCAAATAAATGTCACTCATTTTAATAATTTTGAGAAAATAAAGTATATACATGTGAATGTTGATACTTGCTCAAGTTATATTATGGCTTCTTTACAATCTAGAAAAACAAACAGGCATGCTATTGAGCATTGTCTTCAAGCTTTTGCTCATATAAGAATCCCCAAAATACTTAAAACAGATAATGAGCCAAAATACAAAAGTAAAAACTTTCAAGCCTTTTGTAAACAGCTAAACATCATGTCGCTAATATTCCTTATAATCCATAGAGACAAAGAATTATTAAAAGAGCTCATTTAACCCTTAAAAATACTATAAATAAAATTAAAAAGGGGAAATGGTATCCCGTAAAGGGGTCCCCTAGAAACATCCTTGCTCATGCTCTCTTCATTTTAAATTTTTTAAATCTGGATGATAATGGGCGTTCTGCCGCTGATCGATTTTGGCACTCTAATACCAAACAAGACTTTGCAACATTACTCTGGAAAGATCCACTGGACAATCAAGGGCATGGACCCGACCCAGTGTGGATCTGGGGACGAGACTCTGTCTGTGTCTTCTCGCAAAAACAATGCTGCTAGATGGCTCCCTGAGACAATGATTAGGCAAGTTAATAGTAATTCCTCCAGGGAGACACCAATGCCCTGAGAGTCGCCTTTCTTTTTGCCCTCTTACAGGATTTCAAAAGAAGCAATGGACAGTATCCTCCTCACCCTCCTCCTGCTGACGAGATTTTGCAGCCCACTTATGATACCAGGAAACTAAACTTGGCAACCCAGTCTCGTGGCACACCCATCTGCCTTACTCGGAAGGAGCAGCTAAAGCCTTGCATCAGCAATTTCACCACCACGGTGTTTTTCGCTGGAGACATGGGCATAAATACCATTCCTTACCCGTCCAATGAAACGTGTAACATAACCAACATGATCGCACCAGAAGAATGGCAATTGTGTGATCGAGCGCCACTCCCAATGAATGACTCCATACCTTGGGAACATTGCATTGAAAGGCCACCCTGCGACTGCACTAATTTCTTAGATTTCAGTGGAGGAAAACAGCGCGGAAATTCAACTTGGAAAATGGGTCATAAAGTTTCTGCAAGGATGTGGACATCAAAAAAGGGACACCCACAAACATATCTGTGGAAAGTCAGTGCAGCCAGTGGTGACATTACGTTTCTTCAAGGCAAAGACTATAACCTAGATACCAACACTTCTACAGTAGCAGCATGGTTTTGATTATTTTAGCTTGCCTTTTTGATAATCAACTACCTAGAAAAAGAATGTTAAACCTTGTTGAACCTTGTTACTTATTTGCCTTGCTTTATGTACCCTCTATCAATCAATTCATTGTTTCTCTTTTTAGGATAAGTTGTATTTACTACAATCTTTAGAGATGTATAGTTTTAATAGTCTTTTTGTTTGGCTAATTGGGCCTTATGCTCATACTCTCCCTTGGCCCTTGGGCCTTCTGGAAAATCACCATCTTTATAAAAGAATAAATCAGTACTGCCCTCTGCAGACAAACACAAGTTCACTATCATCAGCTTGATCTAATGGGCCAAAGGTATGATGTGCCCTATTGTTGTTTTCGTGCCAAATGGATCCCCTCTTTTAAGAACTGCATAGGATTCAGACCTATGCATATCGGCTCACCTTAAAATGAGTACGATATGGGCACCAATGTGGGTGCGAGGCTGAGCACCGCAAGGGAAGGTTCATGAACCGCTTCTGAATTCCCTGAGAGAAAAACCTAGCTTGCACAGAGGTTAGTATCAAAAATAACAAATGCCCTTCCTCTCCTCCACAAAAGATACTAAGGGCCAACATTGACACCCATCAATGGGGAGTCTTGGAGGAGCCAGGTCACTACTCCCCAGTTGGTTAATGCCCATCGCTAATAGCAACTCTCCCTTTCTTTTATATAAAAGAAGGGAGGAGATGTTGGGAGCCATGTGGCACAAGAACAATAAGACTCCATTTTGTTTTAAAGACTCCATCTTGTTGTTTACTTCTTCTTTATCACTTTCGCGCCACAATTTCCCGCCAAGTGTTCCCACTTTGGTCCGCTGCTTACGTCAGAGACAACTGCGCATGCGAACAACTCAGTGCGTGATTGGACTTTGTAGATCGCTTCATTAACATGATCGGCAACCAACCAGAAGAAACCACTCCCTACCACACCCCTTCAAATGCTATATATTCCCTGCCTTTTCTGCAAATAAACGAGACTTGATCAGAAAAAAAAAAAAATTCCTCTTCCCACTGCTTTTGGCACACCACCCTTATCAGACTTCTCTCCTACATTTGTGCCTGTTTCTTCTCAGTCTCCTTTTGGGCTTCACCCTCCTCTACTTTAGGAAGAAGCTAGGCTCAAGGCCCTCTTCTCTTCTCATTCTATACTAGTTTGCCAGACGATATCACTCCTTTCAAACATTACCTGCATGCCAATAATTCCCAAATTTTTACACCCCATCTTGACATCTGAGCTCCAGTCCTGCACATCAATTTGTCTACTCAACATCCCCACATGGGTATCTCACAAACATCTAGTCTACAGCATGGTACGGCCAACGATGAACTCATTGCCACCACCTGACACCTGCTCCACCTCCAATGGCATCAGCACCAATCCAGCTGCACCACCAGAAATCATCCCTCATGCTCATGCTTTCTCATTTCCCACTTCAATCACCCCCAAGTCCTACTGATCACACCTTCTCCATGAAGCTACTTCACTTTTCAGCACTTTTGTGCCACTACCCTAGACAAGGCTATTATTTTTCACCATCTCTCCTAACGGATCTCCCTGCATCTGCAGTGTAGTATAGTGCATCTATAACTCAGCAGCCAGAGTGGCTTTTTTTTTTCAATGCAAATCTGGTCATGTTATTCCCTGACTTCAACTCCTTCACTAGGTGATAGTCCTAAACATCAGGCCCTGCAAGGCGTGGCCTACTTTACCTCTTCGGCCATGCCCACCTCTTGGTCACTGTGTTCCAGCTACATTGTTTTGCTATTAGTCCCTCAAACATACCATGCAAGATCCTTCACCCCCTCAGGGTTTATCACACATCCCAGCACCTCTGCCAGATCACCAAGCCATCACAACTCCTTCACACCTGGTAAGTCCCTTTCATTCTGCAAGTCTCCATTTAAATGTCACTTATTCTGCAACCCCACCCAGGACCAGGTTCCTGTACTATACTCCTCAAGAACATCTTGGATTTTTCCTTTATGGCACACATCACAATTATAATCAATAATAGTTTACTTAATATCTCTTTCCTGAGACAGATCATAAGTACCATGAAAGCAAAGAGTATTAATCTTATGACTGCCATATTCCTCAAAGATCAGCCCTTGTAGGGCTATGTGTTACTTAAAGGAAAATTTTTCTAGGTATCAAGCAGGATTCATAATGTAAATAAAAAATCCTTAAATCATAAAGATGATGACTAAGGCTTTTCTGTTAAGTTTCTAATTACTAATTCTTCACTGCTGTAAACATACTGAATGTATGTATGGACTCACTGGCCAGAGGCTTTGACAGAATGGCATGCCCTCCCAATACTCCTTACCTTTGGTATTTCTTTGGAACCCAGAGCTTTGGGACCTTCTCGATTTAAATAGCTTTGATAAGCTTGGTAATTAGTGCGCCTCTTTTCAGAATCTTCAGGACTTATAGACTTTGGGGAGAGGGAAAAGACATTGAATAGCCATGCAAAATTCATGTAAAATTAAAAATACATATCAATAAATAAACATTAAGTCACTTCTGTATTTGGTCCTGAAAGTAACATTTTTAGATACACAACTATTCCCCAATTCACACATGTCTGACTTACAATCATCCTTGCATCAGCCCTTCTCAAGCCTTGACACTCTCTAAAAGCACATACCTCAGGGCAGACTGGGTACATAAGACAAGTTGCTAGCCCCAAGCAAAGAAAAAAAGTCGTTTCATTTCAAAAATTCATATGAATTTTAAATTCTATACCATAATTTATCCATGTGTATTTTAATGTAAAAATAAAATTTTCCCCACGTAAACTTGATCACACAAGAAGGTATGAGTTTATCCTGTGACCTCACACACCCTTAAAACAACATAAATGGCCCCATATTTCTGGCTATTTCAGACTATCATCTGCAAATTAATGGATTTATTAAACCACTGGCTTAAACAAGAGACAAGCTTTACTACAAAAAGCAGAAACATTCTCTATGCCACCACTCTCCCTTCTAGGTTTAATGTCTTCTATTCAATTTCTCTCAGGGAATCTTACCTTGGGTCCATCTAAGAAAATCCTGGGGATATTTTTCAAACTATATATCCCTGGACGTAATCCAAGTTTCTGATTCACAGATATGGTATATAGGTAGGGCTTGTGTATTTGGAGGAAAAAACACCCTAGATGATTCTGATTTAAGAACCACTATTAAGAACAGCCTGTGTTGTTTTTTCCACTTCCTATTTTACATTTTTTTAAACTTGTAAGCCACCTAAAATCCCTTTGGGAGTAGACAAAATATTACTTCTTGACTTTTGGGAAGATGACGGCATGAGCAGGGTGGCGGAACTCTTCTCCGAAAACCATATATATTTGTGAAAATACAACAAATACAACTATTCCTAAGAGAGACCAGAAGATACAGTATAACAGCCAGGCTACAGCTACATCTGTGAGCACTCAGACCCTCACGAAGCGGGTAAGATACAAAGCTGCGACCCGGTGGGACCCGAGCACTCCCCACCCCAGCTCACTGGTGGGAGGAAAAGAATCAGAGTGGGGAGGGAGTGGAAGCACAGGACTGCTAAATAACCAGCCCTGGTGATCTGCATCAGGAGCACAGATACACATCGCATGGTGTATTGGAGATTAGAGAAACGGAAGGGCAGGATCCAAGACAGTGACTGCGAGCGGGTCCCCACAGCAGGCTCCCCTGGGACAAAAGAAAAGCAGGCACTTTCTTAAATGTCTTAAACAGAAAAGGGCCCAACAGTGGAATAAAATCATCCCAGTGCACTCAGCCCAGCAGGCTGGGAATCTTGAGGAATTTCGGGCCCCCTAACCAGCTGACGGGTAAAGCAGCCCCACCGAAGCCCCTCACGGCGCTAAGCAGCCTGCCATTCATTCCCCCCAGCCAGCGCTGCAAACAGTCCAGCGGATCCGCCACAGCTGCAGAACAACAGAAGAGCAGCCCCGCCCACAGCAACCACATAGAATCTCCTCCGCGCGGGCGCGCAGCTAACTGGGAAGAGCTGTGGAAACCAGGGCAAAGTCCAGAAGGCACCAAGGGGCTCAGAACAGAGCCGGCATGACTGCAAAGCCCCGCAGTGCTCTAGGCGAGCCTGAGGGCGGCCCTGCTGTGCGGGTAACCAGCACAGGCTCTGGAGAGGGCCAAGGAGAACAACAAGCAGGAAGGGACTTTGTTCTCCCAGCTGACACACAGAGAACCTGCCTGTGACCACTTCTATCGCCATGAAAAGACAGAAGAATATGGTCCAGTCAAAGATCATCCAGACAACCCCAAAGAGAGGGCCTGGTAGGATAGATTTAAACAATTTTCCTGAAAAAGAATTCAGAATAAAAGTCATAACCATGCTGATGGACCTACACAGAAATATGCAAGACCTAAGCGAGGAAGTCAGGAGAGACATTACAGAAATGAAACAATCGATTGACAGGCTTAAGAGCAGACTGGACGAGGTACAAGAGACCGTTAATGGAATAGAAATCAGAAAACAGCAGTACAGAGAAGCTGAGGCAGAGAGAGATAAAAGGATCTCTAGGAATGAAAGAATATTAAGACAACTGTGTGACCAATCCAAAAGGAACAATATTCGCATTATAGGAGTACCAGAAGAAGAAGAGAGAGAAAAAGGAATAGAAAGTCTTTCAAGGCATAATTGAGGAAAACTTCCCAAGCTGGGAAAGGAAATAGTTTCTCAGACCATGGAAGCCCACAGATCTCCCAACACAAGAGACCCAAGGAGACAACACCAAGACACATAATAATTAAAATGGCAAAGATAAAGACAAGGACAGAGTATTAAAGGCAGCCAGAGAGAGAAAAAAAAAATCACCTACAAAGTAAAAACCGTCAGACTATCATCAGACTTCTAAACAGAAACCTTGCAGGCAAGAAGAGAATGGCATGATATATTTAATGCAATGAAACAGAAGGGCCTTGAACCAAGAATACTGTATCCAGCACGATTATCATCTAAATTTGAGGGAGGGATTAAACAATTCCCAGACAGGCTAAAGTTGAGGGAATTTGCCTCCCACAAACCACCTATACAGGATATCTTTTAGGAACTGCTCTAGATGGAAGCACTCCTAATGCTAAAAAGATATCACCAGATAAAGTAAAATCATAGCAAAGAAAGCAGACCATTCAAATACTAACGAAAGGCAAAAAATAAAATCAACTATCCACAAAAAAAGTCAAAGGAAATGTAAAAGAGTACAGAATAAAACAAACAGCATATAAAGAATGGAGGAGAAAGAATAAGAAGGGAGAGAAATAAAGAATCATCAGACTGTGTTTATAATAACTTAACAAGAGAGGTAAGTTAGACTATTAGACAGTAAAGAAGCTACACTTGAACCTTTGGTAACCACAAACCTAAACCCGGCAATGGCAATAAGTACATATCTATCGATAATCACCCTAAATGTAAATGGACTGAATGCACCAGTCAAAAGACACAGAGTAACAGAATGGACAAAAAAGCAAGACCCATCTATATGCTCCTTACAAGAGACTCACCTTAAACCCAAAGATATACACAGACTAAAAGTGAAGGGATGGAAAAAGATATTTCTTGCAAACAACAGGAAGAAAAAAGCAGGTGTTGCAGTACTTGTATCAGACAAAACAGACTTAAAAACAAAGAAAGTAACAAGAGATAAAGAAGGACATTACATAATGATAAAGGGGGCAGTCCAACAAGAGGATATAACAATTATAAACATATATGCACCCAACACAGGAGCACCGGCATATATGAAACAAATAATAACAGAATTAAAGGAGGAAATACAAAGCAATGCAGTCATTTTAGGAGACTTCAACACACCACTCACTCCAGAGGACAGATCAACCAGACAGAAAATAAGTAAAGACACAGAAGCACCGAACAACACACTAGAACAGATGGACCTAACAGACATCTACAGAACTCTACACCCAAAAGCAGCAGGACACACATTCTTCTCAAGTGCACATGGAATATTTTCCAGAAAGACCACATACTAAGCCACAAAAAGAACCTCAGTAAACTGAAAAATATTGAAATTATACCAACTTACGTCTCCGATCACAAAGGTATAAAACTAGAAATAAATTTTACAAAGAAAACAAAAAGGCTCACAAATACGTAGAGACTTAACAACATGCTCCTAAATAATCAATGGATCAACGACCAAATTAAAAGAGAGATCAAACAATATATGGAGACAAATGACAACAACAGCACAAAGCCACAACTTCTGTGGGACGCAGCAAAGGAAGTTCTAAGAGGAAAGTATATTGCAATCCAGGCCTATTTAAAGAAGGAAGAACAATCCCAAATAAATAGTCAAAAGTCACAATTATTGAAATTGGAAAAAGAAGAACAAATGAGGCCCAAAGTCACCAGAAGGAGGGACATAATAAAGATCAGAGAAGAAATAAATAAAACTGAGAAGAATAAAACAATAGAAAAAAAATCAATGAAACCAAGAGCTGGTTCTTTGAAAAAATGAACAAAATAGATAAACCCCTAACCAGACTTATTAAGAGAAAAAGAGAATCTACACACATAAACAAAATCAGAAATGAGAAAGGAAAAATCACGACGGACCCCACAGAAATACAAAGAATTATAAGACAATACTATGACAATCTATATGCTAACAAGCTGGAAAACCTATAAGAAATGGACGTCTTAGACACATACAACCTTCCAAGACTGACCAAGCAAGAAACAGAAAACCTAAACAGACCAATTACCAGCAACGAAACTGAATCAGTAATCAGAACACTACCCAAGAACAAAACCCCCGGGCCAGATGGACTCACTGCTAAATTTTATCAGACATACAGAGAAGAAATAATACCAATTCTCCTTAAAGTTTTCCAAAAAAATAGAAGAAAAGGGAATACTTCCAAACTCATTCTATGAATCAGCATCACTCTAATACAAAAACCAGGCAAAGACCCCATCAAAAAAGAAAATTACAGACCAATATCCATGATGAACGTAGATGCAAAAATACTCAACAAAATATCAGCAAATTGAGTTAAAAAATACATCAAGAGAATCATACACCATGATCAAGTGGGATTCATCTTAGGGATGCAAGGATGGTACAACATTCGAAAATCCATCAACATCATCCACCACATCAACAAAAAGATGAACAAAAACCACATGATCATCTCCATAGATGCTGAAAAAGCATTCGACAAAATTCAACATTCATTCATGACAAAAACTCTCAACAAAATGGGTATAGAGGGCCAGTACCTCAACATAATAAAGGTCATATATGACAAACCCACAGCCAACATCATACTTAACACAGAGAAGCTGAAAGCTTTTCATCTAAGATCGGGAACAAGACAGGGATACCCACTCTCACTGATGTTACTCAACATAGTATTGGGGGTCCTTAGCCAAGGCAATCAGAAAAAACAAAGAAATACAAGGCATCCAGATTGGTAAAGAAGAAGTCAAATTGTCACTATTTGCAGATGACATGATATTGTACATAAAGAACCCTAAAGACTCAACTCCAAAACTACTAGAACTAATATCTGAATTCAGCAAAGTTGCAGGATACAAAATTAATACACAGAAATCTGTTGCTTTCCTATATACTGACGATGAGCTAACAGAAAGAGAAATCAGAAAAACAATTCCATTCACAATCGCATCAAAAAGAATAAAATACCTAGGAATAACCCTAACGAAGGAAGTCTATATTCTGACAACTACAAGACACTCCTAAGAGAAATTAAAGAGGACACTAACAAACGGAAATTCATCCCATGCTCTTGGCTAGGAAGAATAAATATTGTCAAAATGGCTATACTACCTAAAGCAATCTACAGATTCAATGCAATTCCTGTCAAACTACCAACAGCATTCTTCAATGAACTGGAACAAATAGTACTAAAATTCATATGGAACCACAAAAGACCCCGAAGAGCCAAAGCAATCCTGAGAAGGAAGAATAAAATGGGGAATTACACTCCCAGACTTCAAGCTCTACTACAAAGCCACAGTAATCAAGACAATTTGGTATTGGCACAGAAACAGACCCACAGACCAGTGGAACAGAATAGAGAGTGCAGACATTAACCCAAACATATGTGGTCAATTAATATATGATAAAGGAGCCATGGATATACAATGGGGAAAGGACAGCCTCTTCAACAGCTGGTGTTGGCAAAACTGGACAGCTACATGTAAGAGAATGAAACTGGATTACTGTCTAACCCCATACACAAAAGTAAACTCAGAATGGATCCAAGACCTGAATGTAAGTCACAAAACCATAAAACTCTTAGAAAAAAACATAAGCAAACATCTCTTGGACATAAACATGAGCGACTTCTTCATGAACATATCTCCCCGGGCAAGGGAAACAAAAGCAAAAATGAACAAGTGGGACTATATCAAGCTGAAAAATTTCTGTACAGCAAAGACACCATTAGTGAAACAAAAAGACATGCTACAGTATGGGAGAATATATTCATAAATGACATATCCGATAAGGGGTTGACATCCAAAATATATGAAGAACTCACGTACCTCAACAAACGAAAAGCAAATAATCCAATTAAAAAATGGGCAGAGGATCTGAATAGATACTTCTCCAAAGAAGAAATTCAGATGGCCAACAGGCACATGAAAAGATGCTCCACATGGCTAATCATCAGAGAAATGCAAATTAAAACTACAATGAGATATCACCTCACACCAGTAAGGATGGCCCACATCCAAAAGACAACAACAAATGTTGGCGAGGATGTGGAGAAAGGGGAACCCTCCTACACTGCTGGTGGGAATGCAAATTAGTCCAACCATTGTGGAAAGCAGTACGGAGGGTCCTCAAAAACTCAAAATAGAAATACCATTTGACCCAGGAATCCCACTCTCAGGAATTTACCCAAAGAATGCAGCAGCCCAGTTTGAAAAAGACAGATGCACCCCTATGTTTATCGCAGCACTATTAACAATAGCCAAGAAATGGAAGCAACCTAAGTGTCCATCAGTAGATGAATGGATAAAGAAGAGGTGGTACATATACAAAATGGAGTATTACTCAGCCACAAGAAGAAAACAAATCCAGGCATTTGCAACAACATGGATGGAGCAAGAGGGTATTATGCTCAGTGAAATAAGCCAGGCGGAAAAAGACAAGTATCATATGATTTCAGTCATATGTGGAGTATAAGAACAAAGAAAAAAACTGAAGGAACAAAAGAGCAGCAGATTCAGAGAACCCAAGAATGGACTAACAGTTACCAAAAGGAAAGGGACTAGGGAGGATGGGTGGGAAGGGAGGGACAAGGGGGAAAAAAGGGGCATTACAATTAGCAGACATAACATAGGCGGGGGCACAGGGAGGGCTGTACAACTCAGAGAAGACAAGTAGTGATTCTATAGCATCTCACTACGCTGATGGACAGTGACTGTGACGGGATATGTGGGGGGGACTTGATGAAGTGGGGACATTAGTAACCATAATGTTGCACATGTAATTGTAGGTTAATGATACCAAAAAAATAAATAAATAAAATAAAAATAAAAATTTTCAAAATATATATATATATATTACTTGAATACAAATAAATTATTCAATCAATAAAAGATATGCTAATTTGGTTAAGTTAGTTAGTCCTCTACCCTAACCCTACTTTTCAACAGTGGTTCTCACATACTGATGGGCATTCGAATGATGAACAGCTTATTTAATATGCCTGCCCAGACCACATGCCCTGGGAAACCAAATTTTTAACAAGCTTCACAAGAGAGTCCAAAGAATACCAAAATGGTTAAGTTATTCATTTATAATATTAACTCTATAAAAAAATGATCGTGCATTATAAACAACTTATAAAATAACTTTGAAGCATACCCATTTATGAAATAAAAATTATTTGACCGAGACTGAATTATTAGATTTTTGAGGTTCCCCAAACCGCTTAAAGTAAAAGTTCCCTGAGTCATTTCTATTCCGTCTTTGAAATATAAGATTAAGAGTAACAGTATCATTTAAAGAACCTTTAATAAAGATAGACAAGCCTCTGTAAACTGAGCATGTTTAGTGTGCTTAACAAAAAACATTCATCTACCAGATAAGTGTTTAGTGAAGAAAAATCTGAGACCTAAAGTTAATTGTTGCCTTAAGCATATTTATGAGCACTGACTCTAAATGGTGATGCTCTAGAAAGTATCACCATTTCACTGTTCTGCACTAACAAATAATGGTGATAAGCAGTTAAAATAGACAATATTCTGCTTTTAGTTCTACGTTCTTAAAAGCCTTAAAAGAATAATGGTTTCTTATTATGAATCTAAGGTGGCTCCAAACTGGCAAGCCTAAGAAACCATTCAGTTCTCTCATATACATGAAAAAAAAAACTTTTAAAAACTATTCTGCAGTATTTCACTGTTTTTTCCTTTGAAAATGATTTCACTATCTCAACATTGTTGTAAAACAGCAAAAAAGGAGTACATTCAGGACAAATCCAAAAACTAATTATTTTAATAATAATAGCAAAAATTAATAAGCACTTACCATGTACCTGTCACTGTTCTAAATGGTTTTACATATTAACTCAGACACTACTATTGTCCCTATTTTACAGATAAGGAAACCGAAACAGAGAGTGGGGGAAGTAACCAGACCAAGGTCATGCATCTATTCAATGGCAGGGCTATGATCTGAAACCAGCCTCAGAGTCCACACTCAGAGCCACCATGTCACACTGCTGTTTTGGGCCTCAGAGGACCTGAGTTCAAAGCTGCCTCTGCCACTTCCTAGCCAGATGACCTTGGAAAATGGTACTTAGTTTAAATCTGTTTCTTCACCTTTATAAGTTGAATTATAAAAGTAAATATCTTACAGGGTTGTTGTGAAGCTTACATGAGATAACATATGTATTAGCAAAATATCTGATACACAATTAACACTCAACAAATATTGGCTATTTTGCTATATTAATAACCTATATTCTGCAACAGCAGCTAAATAAGATTGTATCTTAAAAGTATTATACATGACTTATGAAGTTAGTAATAAAACTTGAAAACCATCAAGCTCAGACAAACACATAGCCCCCAAATGGTACACTTGTAGAAAATTTCTACCTCTTTTTTAGCTGGAGAACTTTTGGTTTTCTTAGTTTTTGTCTGTCTTTTCGATTCAATGACATTTTCTATTCTTTTTGAAGCCATAGGCCCTGCTTCTTTATGAGAACTTGATTCTTTTTTTTTCATAAGTGCTAGCTTGGAACTGGCTTTTGGAGAAGAAGGTTCTTCCATTTTGTGAGCTAATGACTTGGAATGTTGCTGAGATTCTTTTGAACTTTCACATTTAGTTTGCTTCTTAGGACTACAGTTCTTTCTTTCATCTGAAAATTCTGTTTTTACTAGGAAGAAAGAAAAGATTATGATTGTTGTTTTTGGAAAATGATGCCCAATACCAAGGTTTCTTTTTATGTTTCAACTGAATTATCTTAGTAGCTCACAATGTCATGGGGTGATTTCATAACATTTACATAAAGATATTAGTTATCTTTTATGAACATTTATTTTAAAAATTAAACATTTGTATAGTACTTTGTATATAACCAGTTCAAACTAAGGGATCTGTCTCTTTAAATATAAATTACTCATTAATTGAAACGATATGGTAAACTACATCTAAGGACATGACTTTACATATAAACTTCAATGATCTGAAATTTACAAAGAGAAAACTTACTGACTAGCACGTCACATAAAAATTCTGTGTTTATAACATAGTGTTTAAAAGCCCGAAATCCTGAGATTTCAAGACAAAAAGGTACTATATGAACAGACTTACTTATAGGATTAAGCCCACCTATACTAACAGATGGTTAGATATTAGGACCACTAAAAAACAAAACCTATAGACAATCAGCAAGAGAGCTTCCAAGGACGTAGGCAACTCTATGAGCTTGGAACATAAATTCTCTGTCTTCATATATTGAAGTCCACATTACACTATACTTGGAAATTAACATGAAGCCAAGAGTTGTAATACATTTCTAAAAATAATCATAGAGCAGATAGGCATTCTGTACCATCTAATATGCAAACAGCTTTCCAAGTACCTAGCAGGACATGCTTTAATATTCCTATAAGATGATGTCTGCCTAACAATACAAGGCAATTATTGAATAGAATGTTTAAATAAAGTTACCATGAATTTTCTTCTATAAAGATAAATGTTCCAGTTCACTTCTTTCTGTTAGTATTACCTTTATGTGGATATTTATGTTTTTCTGCTTTACTTAAATTGGCTTGAACCAATGAAAATGTTTCTCCTTCTGAGTCCTTTCGAGCCTAAGAAAATTTAAAAGTGTCAAATGTAACAAAAGGGAAAACTATTACCACAAAATGCATTAATTAAATTAAAACTTTGGTTGATTCTGACAACTTTAAACTTTAAGATTAAGGGCCACCTTCCAATGTAGCAGGGTAATACAATAAATTTTCATTGTTTCATCCACAAAACTTCTAGAACAAATGAAGCATAAAGTGTATAAAAAATATATCTAAAATATTATCCCAGTTGTCCCCAACTTTTAAGTCTGGAAAAGGATACCTTATTTCTTTCTACTTCTTTCATCTCAATTCCCAAGTTATTAGAATTATGCAGTTAAAAATTAAAATCTAAACCCAAAGACTAAATTAACAATCTAAAACTCAAATGAAAAATAAGAACTTTCTCAAAAGAGAAAAAAAAAATCCATTCTCTCCACTGCTCCTTCAAAACTCCATTTTACAGATAGGCCACACACTGGGGTGCATGACACAGTGTTTTTTAAAATAATTATAATCTGAATGTCTTTAGGGGAAGTAAAACTTTTCAAATGATAAAGTCACCACGACTCCCTATTGTATACCTGCCTGCTATAAAATCTTTTAAAATAGTCAAATTTTGGTAGTGACAATGTTAGCAGAAAGCAGCTCAATAGAAATAGGCTAATTTTTGAAGATCATGTTCTTTAAAAAAATCTTGACTCTTTTAAAGATTCCCCAAAATATACTCATTATTTGAGATTGTCCTAATATATGTCTTAAAGTTAGCTAATTAGAAATAGCAAAATTGTGCTTCCCAGAAAGACAATAATTAATATTAGCTATCAAACTTGAGGTTCTATAGGAATCTTTGTAAGG
The DNA here is from genome assembly GCA_032199065.1 of Smutsia gigantea. Taxonomy (NCBI): domain Eukaryota; kingdom Metazoa; phylum Chordata; class Mammalia; order Pholidota; family Manidae; genus Smutsia; species Smutsia gigantea. The sequence continues at coordinate 38,365 of JAVSCE010001686.1, forward strand.
GTTATTCTCTGAACAGGTACACAAGAACCCCTTTGTAATAGAGTATGCAAAAGTTGCAATTCGTTTTATGGAGAAGGGTTCTGGTGGGCTTTGGCTCTCTTAACCTTCCTCTGGGAAAAATAAGTTTCTCAATGAGCTTTCCCAAAAACATTTTATAAATTAAAATAATTTAGCTTCCTTCTAGAAGAGCTACTCCTGATTGTATCTCCAGAGCCTAGAATACACAGGTATGAAAGGGAACACTGATCTGTAGTGTATATTCAGAGTGCAAACAGCCTAGGTAAAATGCCACCTTTTTGGTCTTGGGTTCTTCATCCAACATGGCTAATGTTCTGGCAAACTCTTCATCTTCGTGCAGTTGTCTCTCCAGCTGTAAAAAGTGTCAACACAGTGAGTTGCTTTTTTTCTTTTTGTAAATGGAAGTTGTTAACTGTTTGATTCATGATTTGTAGAAGAAACTGGAAAAACACTTTCCAGAAAGCAACTATGACATTTCTTCCCTTAATATTAATAGCTAAGTATCACAGGTTTGTTTTACTGAGCCAAATTAGATTTCAGAACATACATTTCTACCTGTGTAGGCATAATAGATAAATTGAGCACATTTTTAAAGTCAAAATTCAAAGTCTATAGTTTTTTCTTAATGGTCCCAATGCAACTTACATATCTCTTATTTCAATTTTTTTTAACTCTATAGAAGGAGCTCTGAACAGAATCCCACCCTAACAGAAAAATAACAGTCTAGAGGCCCCAAAAAGAGTAAATCTAAGCAATCAAGAAAATTATGTATTTTCTTTGCACACAATAGTAAGATAATACACAAAAGTAATTATAACTTATATCATCAAACTCTTATTTTCCATTACTAATTCAAATGTATCTATTTAGACTTTTGAAAATTTAAGTCACCATATCAGAAGTTTTCCTAACATGTTAATATAACACACAGGCACTCTAGTGTTGTTTCCAAATATTTTCACTTTCAGCAAAATGGAGCTCTTCCAGAAGAGAATGCATAGCACTCTCATTATAAACTAAATGGTTTTATGCCACCGGATAAAATGGCTTAATGTAATATCAAACAAAAGTTGCCTTATATTATTCAAAGAAAGTGACCTAAAAATTCACCCAATCCAAGAGAAAAGGCTTGGAAATTGGAATTAAGTCTGATAAGAGCACATAACCAAGCCTTTTGTTTGTAAAATGAACTAACTCAAGCTACACAGAACTATAAAGCCAGCCAGATAAACATCAATACATACTCTGCACAGACTCACAGAAGGGACCAGTGGTTACCAAAGGAGAGGGGTTGGGGTGGAGGTAGGGAGGGAGAAGGGGATTAAGGGGCACTATAATTCACAATCACAATATAGATAGGTCAGGGGGAAGGCAGTACAGCATGGAGAAGACAAACAGTGACTCTGTAGTGTCTCACTATGCTGATGGACAGTGACTGCAATGAGTGGGAGAGGACTTGATAATATGGGTGAATGTTGAAACCACAATGATGTTCATGTGGAACCTTCATAAGATTGTATATCAATGATACTTTAGTAAAAAAAAATACATACTCTGCTGCCTAATATTTCTTTACCATGACTGAATGACACATCTAATTGCTAAAAACAGTATGAAAAGTCACCATAGAAAGATCCTTCAAACTCTAAGCCTCCAGTGGCCCCACAAAGATTTCTGAACACTATACCATTTTTCCAAAATTTCACAGTATGCTTCTAGTAAAGAGGATTCTAGATGTTCTAGAAGACAGAAGAAATGTAAACACTTCTATTAGAAATTCATTATTGGTAATAATGACATCATATGACCCTAAGTCCTATATTTTAATTCAATGTTTAACACAGCAGATATAACATACTGACGACACTGAACACATTTGAATAAACAAAGAGATGAAAGTGAGGGGAAAAAAGAAACTCTTTGAGGAATAATTAGAAAAGACATCATCAAAAGTCCTTCATCAGACAAATTACCCAAACAGGATTCTGAAAGAATGTGATAGAAATGGGTAAATAAGGGATTGTAATATAAAAGTACCACACCTGGTTTGGAAAGGATGGGGTAAGCCTCCAGTATTTGGGACAGATAAGAAGTAAGGTCCCTAAAAATAACTTCACAGTTTTACCATGACCATTTTGTGCTATTTGAGTCATGTGGATACCTATTTGTAGTTTATGTAATTCAGTATAATCAAATATGATGGAAAAAGATTTTGAAAAAAAAAAACTATAAACTGCCAAGTTAGTAAAATTGTGAAAAATCAGATATATTCCAGAAGACTGGAACATTGTTCTCTCAAATATTTATCTAGAGCCTTTTCTAGGCCAAGCAATAAAATGAGTATTCTGATGTTAACAGTTGAGTAAAGACATATATAGCCCTGGAGGGTGGAGTTTGGGACCTACATATAGAAATACACTTAAATAGCAATTATAATAAATGTTAACTGTAGCTATGATGGGGTGTGACAGAGTGTATGAGAAGGGTTTCTATTATAGTTTAGCACGTATGAGAAAGTGACAAACTAATAAACAGGAAAGGGGCTAAAACATCAGGTACCAATGTGCTACAGCCTCTGACAGAGATGAACACTCCTCCTTGAAATAGTTCATCTGATGTTCATAAAATACCAAGCTTTCCTAATTTTCCTCTTCACTAGCCACTCTTCTTAAATCTCCTTTGCTAGATCATCTTCCTCTTCGTCACCTCTAAATATCAGAAGTGACCCCAAAGCTCAATCCTGAGACTTCTTTTGTTTACAGTCTCACCCACAATCTCATCCAGTTACACTGGTTTTAAATACCGTTCAAATGCTAATGATTGTCAAATATACATCTTCAGCTTAGACTTCCCCCTGAGCTCCACAGTCCTTCATCCAACCACCCACTCTGCATCTCCATTTGGAAGCTTATTAGGCATCTCAAACTTAAACATGTCCAAAACAGAATTCTTGATTTCTCTGTACCATGCTCCAGTCTTAATAAATGATGTCACCATTCATCTAGTTGCTCAAGCCAAAAAACGTGGAGTCATCTTGAATCTTCTCTTTTCCTCATACCTTATATCCTGCCTACCAGCAACAGTGTGAAGACTGCACCTTCAAAGCACACAGATTAAGACCACTTTTCACTCTCCTTCCCATTACCATTCTGGTAGAAGCCAACATCTTCTCTCACCTATCCTCCAGTCTCCAAACTAATCTGGTTTTGCTCTTGACCCACCATTGTTTATTATCCTCACGCAGCCAGAAAATTTTCTTTTAAGATCCATCAAGTCAGGTCACTTCTCTACTTAACATTTCAATGGCTTCTCATTTCACAGAGACTAAAGTCTGAAGTCCTTACTAGCCCAAGTCCTTTTGTTAGGTACCAAAGATTTGTCATGATTCATAGGATTGCTGCAGGTCATTTCTCCAAATTCGTCAAACTCCATTTCTATCTCCAGATGCTTGCACTTGCTTTTCTCTGTTTAGAGGAAATCTTCCTCCAGATAGGCAGCCCTCTGGTTCACCAAGTATCATTCCATTTTGTGCCCCAAGGTCACTTCTTCAGAGGGCATAAATCCTAATCCCTCTACTTAACATAGAACACTCATAACCCCACTGATCTCCCCAAAACTATCATCCCTTTACTTTTCTCCAAGGCACTTATGATGACTTTTTTTTTAACTGCAGTATCCTTAACACCTAGAACTATACAACACACTCAGGAAGTACTCCATAAATACTTGTTGAATTAATGTAACAAGTGTACTGCTCAAGAAAGCACTCTGAACTGGGTATTTGATTTAGGGATCACCCACATATACATAGTACTTACAGACACAGGAGTGGACAAGACTGCCCATAGTGAAAAGAAAAGAAGTATGGCCAAATTAAATTATTTTAACTATACTAAAACAGGCTTCTATTCAAATAAATCTAATAATAAATGTTTATATAAATAATTATCCCCTATTCCCATCATTTATCCTCTATATAAACTTAGATTTTCATATATTAGATTTTAACTTATCTTACACGTAACTCTTACACTGAGGCTCAATACAACCTTAGACTAGAACAATCCTGACTGTTTGTAAGTCACAACACCAAGTCATTAACGATATCTAAACAAAATGCCAGTACCTCTGCATCTTCATCAAGTTGCAATTGCTTGGCAATGGCTTCATCATTTAATCTGGAATCATCTGCATTTTGTGAAGGCTAAATTTCAAAGAAAATCAAGCAAGATCAGCATAATCCTTAAGTTAAAAATAATGTACTTTTCTTTTTTACTGTAGCTGATTTAAATACACTCACAAGAGATAAGTGTATCAGCTATAAAACAGTCTCAATGCACACCAGCCAAAAAATTACATTCATAGCTACTCCCTGACCATATCCAAATTCCTAATAGCAAATATCCTACAATAGAGGTTCTCACTTAACAACAACAAAAAGCCCCGTGGATGACATCTTGACTTCGCAGTCCACAGCACTGGCAAACCAGTATGTAAGGATGACTGACACTGTCCTGTGGAGGCACTAAGGAAATCAACACACACACCCAACTTAGCAGGCTTTAACTCAGGGGACTACTTTCACTATAATTTATCTGTAGTTCTGCTTCCTGAATGTCCAGGAAAAGAAAAATCCAGTATCAGCCAAAGTAGAGAAGACCAAAGTACAGCATAAGTAGGCTCTACTTATTTATAAGTTATGTATTTCTGACCTCATCTGGGAACAAATTTATTGTCCAGTTTTGTCTGGGGGAAGGCAAAAGTAAAATAAGTTTGCATTCTGAGTATTTAAATTCTAAGAATTACAATTTATTCTTATGACTTAAATGGTCTTTTCCCACTTTCAATTATAAAAAAATTAAATGTATGATATTTTAACTTTCTCATCCTCTAAAATGATACCAGTGTTTTATCCATAATTACAGAATAATTATTTTCATCATGAGAAAATGTTGACCTATTTATAACATTAAAATTTCTCCTTTTATTAATAACAGTGAGTGGGTACAAATCCTAAACATTCCTGCTTGCATACAGAACACTCACCTCTCTTCTTTTGCTTGCCACCATCTTCTTATCTGATCTTTGGACACTTCCTGTTCCAAAATAATCAAGGACTGATGTGGGGGTAAGTTTGATTGGTGATAAAGGCTTATTTTTGGTCTTAGTCTTTTCTTCATTCTTTTTCATGTTTGATGCTCCAAGATAACTATTTGTAGACACTCCATTCTCTTTTGATTTAGAGACTGCCTTCTTACACACAAAGTCGTCATCTTCATCTTAAATGGAATATAACCAAATATGGTTTGATAAAACATCAATCTAATTAAATAAAGCAACCAGTTCCAGCAGCTTTAATATAAGAGCTATGGGATGCTCATGATTTTTTTTCTTCCTACCTCTTGAGTTCAGCAATCATCCTAACATTTACCAGTGCCAGATCTGTAATACACTATTTCCCTCAAATACCATCCCCAATCTCCCCCAATTGCAACCACAAATATGTTGCAGGGTATGCAAACATATTTACTCTTCTATTCAACAAATATTTACTGAGCAACCATTATGTGCCAGGCAGTGAGGATACAGCAATGAATAAAAAACACAATATCCCCATCCTCATGGAGCTTGGAGTCCAGAAGAGGGAACAGATATAGATATAAAAAAATATAGACTGCCAAGTTATAAGTACTATGAAGAACAAGTAAATCAGGATGAAAGCATTAAAGAGTGATGAGGAGGCTGTTTTAGAGGGAAAACCTCTTTTATAAGCAACATTTGAAAAGAGCCCTGCAACGAAGATTCCACAGGCAAGAATGTTCAGGCAGTGAAAATTACAAGTACAAAAGCCTTAAAGGGAGCGTGCTTGGAGGTCTTCACACCACAAGAGTTAAGGTGAGAGAGGCAGGGGCCAAATCCTATAGGATTTTCTAAATCATGGGAAGAATTTTAAGTTTTATTTTAGAATAAGAATCCAACTTAAGTCATGTCCTTTGAGGAACACACTGTCTAGAGAATAAAAGAGAATGCAGGGAGGCCATTTAGGAAGCTACCATATAGTTCCAGAAGAAATACTGAAGCTTGGACTACTTAGGTGGTAAGAAGTTGTCAGTCCAGCTACATATTGAAAGTGGACTACCTAGCAATATCTACCATTCTTTTAAGACTTTAAATACTTTGCTACATTCTAAAAAGCACCCATAAAACATTAGGTTTTAAAAGTCTTCTCTATAATTTCGAGAATCTATAGATGGTCATAGAGATTTTTTTAACTATTATATTCAATATTGGTGAGAATGTGATGAGTTTGTACTAATATAAACACTAATTATGAAACTGTAAACTAGTTTGGCTTTTATAGAAATCAAATTGGCAAAATATACCTAAAACCTTAAAGAAGTTCATAACCTTTAGCATAGTAATTCTTGGAGATAATCAGAGGTCCTGGCAAACATTTAAATACAAATATATTCATCACACTATTATAGAAATGAAAAATGTAAACAACAGAGATAATCAAAATTGGGGAAGGACCATATAATGTGTGGTCTAGCCATAGAATGGATTCATGCAGTCATTAAAAATAAAGCCCAAATTTCAAAGCTCAAAAAAAAAACTATGAAAACAGTAAAATTAAGCTGGCAAAAATTCAAAAATGTATCACCCTGTCCTTTAGGGTTAGTCTTAACATCACAGGTATAAATGTCACCCCTAAAGGGGGCACCTCTTTTCATGAGCGTACTTTATCTCTTTATAATCATAGAAAACAGAGCCCCTCTCTGAATTTCTAGCTTAGAAGACAAAGACATGAATTTAAACTTAACTCAAGCTATAAATCAAAAAAATATACTACAAACACAGACAAAACTTTATAAGCATTTCATGATTTCTGAGTAAAAAATATGAATGTGTTCTGCTTGAAATTTCAAGTATGTTTTCATTGTGTTAATAATGAGCAAAAATTGCATACAAGGCTTCTTTTTCTCTGCTAACACAAAATAAACAGCTATCCAGACCCTTGGGAAGCAGGAGCAATACTAGTGAAATACAGTCATGAAAAGAGAAAAAAAACTGGCTTGCTTGATTTGACACTTATTTAGTGACCCACATTTTACTTATGTACTTCCCTACACTTTATTACAGTTACAGGAAAAACTAACACCAAAAAAGTAAATTCATGAACCTAAACACAGAGATATATTTCTCATAGAGGATTACATTAAGGCAAATATAGAAAAATAAAAATGGTATTCCATAAAGGGACAGGCATATCTGAAAGCATTGTTATCTTGCCTTGATAAAACCAGAAAACTTAAAGAAAGCAGCAGTCTTACTGATTCTATGCTATGAATTCTGAATCAGTTGTCTTAAAACCCCTTTAGCAAAGCTTATATACCAATATATTATGGAGATAAAAAGTTAAAGAGGCCAAGGATTAGAACAATGCAACCAGCTGTTTGCAAGACAATCACTGCTGTGACCATCCTCACATAAAAAAAATTATTTTACAATCCTGCACAATGTGCAGAGATAAAACATTCCAAGTAAAGTGGTGGTTGTTTTCCTTTTCTAACATTTGTTCCTGTTTTCTAACGAGCCTAAATCTGTTCCTGCCTTGTCTGAAGCCAAAGGCAAACTGTGTTCTCTTCTCCCCACAAACTTAAAATAAAATAATGATAAAAAAATGTAAGTCAACTCTCTGAGACCTAGTTGAAAATCATGGGCAATTGAGCACTCAGAATCTCCCTCCAGGATATGTCTCCTTACAGAAACATCATTTATTTTTATTTATGTACAGAATAACCTCAAATGTTATAACAATTACCAAGTAAACCAGCATTAGCTAACACACAGCAGAGGAACTGTCTAGGAAAGAAGATTGCTTTGCCACTCTGAGTTAGATACATTCATTTATTTAGAAGGATAACAAATAAAAGGGAAAGAAAACAACATGCAGGTACATACAAAATCTATTTACAATCAAGAAGGAAAAAATTCTAATTTTTGAGTTCTTACTGTTGAGAGTTTGGGATTCTGATTTTCTTTCCTTTGGTGTGGAACACACAGAAATCAAATTAATGGAGACCTTTAGAGATCTGTTTACAGAGATTAAAAATAGTTTCTTTAGCAACAAATCAAAACTACAAAGGGAATCTGAGTGTTTACAGCCTTTTTCTACAAAGTTCCTTTTCAATACTTCCTTGAGTCAAAAATCCAAACTGCCTTTTTGATTTCAGAATTAAAGAAACATTCATGCATGTGCCAAGTCTTCAATAAACATTTGTTAATTAAGTGGATGGAAGAGAAACCAAACATGCCATCTTAGTACCATTTATGTGATGAATTAGACATTCTACACTTCAGTATAATGAAATGAGAGAACTCATGCTTTATTACCAATAAATCCTCTTAAAAGCAAATGGAGTCATTAAACCAAAACCAGGCAAAGACACCACAAAAAAGAAAATTACAGACCAATACCTCTGATGAACATAGATGCAAAAATACTCAACAAAATACTGGCAAACCGAATTCAAAAATACATCAAAAAGAGCATCCATCATGATCAAGGAGGATTTATTCCAGGAGTGCAAGGATGGTACAATATTTGAAAATCCATCAACATCATACACATCAACGAAAAGGTCAAAAGTCACATGATCATCTCAATAGATGCTGAAAAAGCATTTGACAAAATTCAACATCCATTCATGATGAAAACTCTCAACAAAATGGGTATAGAGGGCTGGTAACTCAACATAATGAAGGCCATACACAATAAACGCACAGCCAACATCATATTTAACAGCAGAAAGTTGAAAGCTTTTCCTCTAATATCAGGAACAAGACAAGGATGCCCACTTTACCCACTTTTATTCAACATAATACTGGTGGTCCTAGCCAAGGAAATCAGACAACACAAAGAAATAAAAGGCATCTATATTAGTAAGGAAGAAGTTAAACTGTCACTGTTTGCAGATGACATGATGTTGTGCCTAAAAAACCCTAAAGAGTCACTCATTGTGAAGTATAACAAAGAAAACTGAAAAAACAAAACAGCAACAGACTCACAGACTCCAAGAGGGGACTAGCAGTTACCAAAGAAAGAGGGGGTGGGGAAGGTGGATAAGAAGGCAGGGAGAAGGGGATCAAGGGGCATTATGATCAGCTCACATAATGTAGGGGGGGCATAGGGAAGGCAGTATAGTACAGAGAAGACAAGTAGTGACTCTATAGCATCTTACTACACTGACAGACAGTGACTGCAATGGGAGTGTTGGAGGGGACTTGATAATATAGGTGAAGGTAGTAACCACAATGTTGCTCGTGTGAAACCTCCATAAGATTGTATATCAAAGACACCTTAATAAAAAAGAAACCTAAAGAATCCACCACAAAATTACTAGAACTAATAACTGAATTCAACAAAGTTGCAGGACATAAAATTAATACACAGAAATCTGTGACATTCCAATATACTAACAATAAACTCACAGAAAGAGAAATCAGGAAAACAATTCCATTCAGTTACATCAAAAACAATAAAATACCTAGGAATAAACCTAACCAAGAAGGTGAAAGACCTATACTCTGAAAACTACAAGACACTCATGAGAGAAATTAAAGAAGGCTCCAATAAATGGAAATACATCCCATGCTCATGGACAGGAAGAATTAATATTGTCAAAATGGCCATCCTGCCTAAAGAAATCTACAGATTCAATGCAATCCCTGTCAAAATACCAACAGCATTCTTCAATGAACTAGAGCAAATAGTTCTAAAATTCATATGGAACCACAAAAGACCCCAAATAGCCAAAGCAATCCTGAGAAAAAACAATAAAGCTGGGGGGATTATGCTCCCCGATGTCAAGCTCTACTACAAAGCCACAGTAATCAAGACAATTTGGTACTGGCACAAGAATAGACCCATAGATCAATGGAACATAATAGAGAGCCCTGATATAAACCCAACCATATACGGCCAATTCAAATATGATAAAGGAGCCATGGATATACAATGGGGAAATTACAGCCTCTTCAACAACTGGTGTTGGCAAAACTGGACAGCTACATATAAGAGAATGAAATGGGATTATTTCTAATGCCATACACAAAAGTACACTTGAAATGAATCAAAGACCTGAATGTAAGTCATAAAACCATAAAACTCTTAGAAGAAAACACAGGCAAAACTCTCTTGAATATAAACATGAGCAATTTTTTCCTGAATGCATCTCCTCGGGCAAGGGAAACAAAAGCAAAAATGAACAAATGGGACTCCATCAAACTAAAAAACTTCTGTACAGCACAGGATACCATCAGTAGAACAAAAAGGCATCCTACAGTATGGGAGACTATATTCGAAAATGACACATCTGACAAGGGGTTAACATCCAAAATATATAAAGAACTCACACACCTCAACACCCAAAAAAGCAAATAACCTGATTAAAAAATGGGCAGAGGATATGAACAGACAATTCTCAAGAAATTCAGATGGCCAACAGGTACATGGAAAGATGCTCCACATTGCTAATTATCAGGGAAATGCAAATTAAAACCACAATAAGATATTATCTCACACAAGTTAGGATGGCCAGTATCAAAAAGACTAAGAACAACAAATGCTGGCGAGGATGCAGAGAAAGGGGAACCCTCCTACACTGTTGATGGGAATGTAAATCAGTTCAACCACTGTGGAAAGCAATATGGAGGTTCCTCAAAAAACTAAAAATAGAAATATCATTTGACCCAGGAATTCCACTCCTAGGAATTTACCCAAAGAAAACAAGATCCCAGATTCAAAAGGACATATGCACCCCTATGTTTATCACAGCACTATTTACAATAGCCAAGATATGGAAGCAATCTAAGTGTCCATCAGTAGATGAAAGGATAAAAAAGAGGTGGTACCTATACACAATGGAATATTATTCAACCATAAGAAGAAACAAATCCTACCATTTCCAACAACATGGATGGAGCTAGAGGGTATTATGCTCAGTGAAACAAGCCAGGCAGAGGAAGACAAGTACCAAATGATTTCACTCATTTGTGGAGTATAACAACGAAGCAAAACTGAAGGAGCAAAACAGCAGCAGACTCACAGACTCCAAGAACGGACTAGCGGTTAAACAAAATGGAGGGCAGGTGAGGAGGGAGGGAGAAAGAAGGGGATTTAGGGGTATTATGATTAGCACACATAATGTAGGGGGGGTCACAGGGAAGGCAGTATAGCACAGAGAAGACAAGTAGTGATTACAGATAGCATCTTACTATGCTGATGGACAGTGACTGCAATGGGGTGTGGGGGGGGGACTTATAATATGGGTGAATGTAATAAACACAATGTTGCCCATGTGAAACCTTTATAAGATATTGTATATCAATGATACCTTAACAAAATTTTTTAAAAAGCAAATGGAGTCGGTTACATTTTTTTTTAAAACTGTATTTGTGATGTCTACTGAGGTATGTGAATAATGATAAATAAGAGAAAAAAAGTACTGGCTTTTGTTGTGATATTATCCACCACATAGGTGCTGAGTCCCCATCAGAACAAAAGTAACAATCCATAGAAAGTCACAGCAGGTTTCAATTATCAAGAAAAGGTAACACAGGAGGAGAATATGGAACATTTTACTACTTTCTCTCCTCCTTCATGACCTCACAGAAAAAGAAAAAGTGGTGGGGGCAGGTATGGACAACTGGCCACAGGTACACCACCCAGAGCTTCTAACAGTTCTAAGGCATGAAAACAGGTGATAGAAGGTAACCTGAGTGGCCAGGGGAGTCAAGGGAGTAATTCAGCAATGCAATTCCCCACTTCCATTCATATTCCACTTCTCCAAACAGGAGAGGAGGTAACAATGCTGGGCTCAGTATTAAAGCCAAGGATAAATTACCTGTGTATTATTTTGTTAGCACTTAATGACATTTTCATAACATAATTCTACTTCCTTGGCATTCTGGAATACAATCCTGTGTCTCTCATACAAGTGCCTGACAGCAAAGCATGTGTCACTAGAACAACAGTCTGTTCATTTTCAAAGATGCTTCAGAACCTCAATAATCATTTCAGATACTCTAGTGCTTCATTATCCCCTTATATCCTTTTCAGTCCTCCTTCTCTATATGCCACTTAATTTTTTTCAGGCCTCATAATCTGCATTATTCAAAAAGGACTGAAGAACAAACAAGACAAAAAAATTTTTAGAAAGCTTCTAGATCTTGTAAAGATGTTTTGGTCAATGTGAATTTGTGAATAAAACTGCTAAAGCAATATCGGTGGCCTCTGAATCATCATATAAAATGAAATAAGTCCCTAAAGCTTAAAGAGGAGAAATGGAGTCCTAACTGCAGAAAAGAAAAAGGCAAATCCCCACCCACAGACCTATAGAGAGGAAAGGTTTGGTGACAATTCTGTGCAATAATATCAAGAGCAGGTCAAAAGGAGAGTATTCAACAGAAGCAGACAGGGTTGCAAACTAAGAATAAACCATGCCGGCCTAAGCTCTCAGTTACTCTGAGTTACAGAACTAGTACATGAGATGAATACTAGAAACAAACATATTGTCCAATACATTGCTGTACGCACAGAGTGAACACATAGGTTTGTTGAATAAATAAATAAGTGAGGATTTAACATAATTAGAGTATTGAATTTTAAAATAAAAAGAAAGAGAAATAGAATCAGGATACAAAAGCCTGGAATCAGTCTGTACTCTAACAAGATAAAAAAGTAGGAGTTTATTTCAGATAAAAATTTAATAAGGATAAATATAAAGCTCCTTTTCCAAACCTGAGAAATGGAAATAAACAGCTGACAATAGAAACATATGTTGAAAAAAATTATTAGTGATGCTTTGATTCATAAGGTTAATAAAAGTCAAAAGGAAAAGGAAAAGGCTGGTGGGGGGGGACCCTCATAAAAGCACTGTGCCCAGATGCAGAAAGTGGAAGCCCCAGCCCCTCCCTCTATTCTTCATAATGTAAGTGGATAAATGACATTCTTAACGTCAAGAAATACTACTGTCTTCTAAATTATCATTTTCTTACTGTGAACTGCTCATTTATTGATAGTTAATTATACTGCAAAGAAGCATAAACTAGTATGTTCACACCAATAATCCAATCTCCAAAATAAGAATGTGAGAAAAAATAAATGCACACTGTTAAAGTTCTATGCAAAAGTGTAAAAGAATGAGATAGGGATCTTTCTGTATTGAAAGAAAGAACAAAGAGACAGAGATTAAGGGAGGGACAAAGTGGAGGCAAGGAGGGGGAGGAAAGGAGGGAGTCAAAGACATTTAGTTATGAAAAAGCAAGCTGCAAAAATTTCACAATTAAATGCCATTCAAATAAATACATGTGTGTATATATATGTACATATGTGTGTGTGTCATAGCTATGCAAGGCAAAAGGGAAGGATAAGAGAATGAAAAACATTTTTATCTGAACTGTTTCTTTTCCAGTAAGAATGTGTTAATATGTTACTTAGGTAATTTTAAATAATATTAATCTAAATTTTACTCAACTTAGTTTCTTTCATAGAGCCTTAGTGCACTAATCAATTCCTGAACAGTATAATCAAAGAAATGTTAATACAGTTCTTAGCTTCCTTTCACTTCAAGAAGATTTCCCTGAAAACATCTAAGAAGAGCTCTCTATCCTATACAGAATGTATTCCTATTTGTCTGGTACATAAAACTCTGTCTTTAAAAATTAGCAGAAAGAACATTACACACACATCCCCAGCAATAATTTCTGCTACTATTTTCCTAAGCAACAGGTCACTGATATTACATAGTAACGTAAAGAACACCACATTCCCAATGTTTTCCCATTTAAAATCTTGAAAATAATTATAATTTCAGAAGCACTACTTGCCTCTGGAATTATGTGCTCAATTAAAGTTACCGGTCATAATTTTCAAAACAGGGAAAACCCCCACCATTTTCGACCAAACAGCAGCCCCTGATGAAACTGCATAATAAAAGGTCATCTTTACCAAACAAAATTCAAGGTCTCTCACTTCATTAAACAGCTAAAAGTAAATATATTTACCCAGTAAAACAAGTATTTGGGTTTTTACCAACCTACAAGAACATTTTACTAGAGTCAATGGTTAGCTATGAAGATATTTACAAGCAATTTTTCCCTTTTCCTGTAATTTGGGAGATTAATATAATTAAAGTACTTTAAAAATCAATAAGAGAAGTAATCAAACAGTAATGATGAAAAAAAAACATGTCATGGAGCTAAATGGCAGGCCTAAAGATCTGTATAATAATATAGCCTAAAGAATTGTAAAATAATATAAGCAAAAGCTCTCAAAGGAGGTTGTTTTATAAATTAAGGTTATTTCCTAAATATTTTATCACTTATAAAACACTGTGCAATAGGAATAAAATACAAGCTACATGTAGTTCAAAATTTTTCTTATAACCACATTTAAAAAGTACAGAGGAACAGATGAAGTTAATTTGAATAATATATTTTATTTCACCCAATATATACAAATTACTATCATTTCAACATGTAATCAATACTAAAAAATTTAAGATAAGTCACTACTCTCTGTTACTAAGTCCTTGAAATCTACTTTTACACTTACAACACTCTCAGTTTGAGCTAATCGTATTTCCAATGTTCAGCAGCCATGTATAATTAGTAATTCCCTAGACTGACCTCCTGGACAAAGCAAATCTACAACTTAAGTGGGTCAAATACAGTTTCTAAATTTCTAAAGCAGTTTCATAATCAGCAGAAAGCCCTAAGTACTTAAGCAAAAGCAAAATGTCTTTAGCATAGTCTTTAAAGGCAGATGTAAGTATACACTAAAGTCAAAATATAAGAATAACGTTTAATACTTATTGCACATTTATTGTGTGCCAGACTCCATTTTAAGAGCTTTTCAAGCATTATCTCATTTGACATCGCAAAAGCTTCTGACAGATGAGGAAACAAAGACACAGGGAGGCAGAGGAAGGTTTTACTCAGGCAGTCTAACTCAAGAGCTCATGGTTTTCAACACTACACCTGCTATACTGCAAGAAAAATACAAAAAACAGAAACAAAGGTTGGATTACAAAGGATAAAATATAGAATAATGAAGCAACAATTTTTCCTTCTGGAATTAACAGGTTTTTTGTCATGTAATCCTTTTCCACAAGAAGCTGTAATCACCAAATAAACAATACAATTTTAGATTAAATGTTTATTTTTAAACTATTATTACCACAAATATTTTACTTAACCTCATTATACTTGTATATTTACAATGTGAGTATTTATTCATGACCCAGTATTGAAAAATTACAGCTTTAGTTTTTTAAAAAGTAGAGAATTACTTTAAGGTCAAGAATTTTCCAGTTAATTTATTAATTTCAAGGAGTCACACTTTTTCTTTTTTGAAACTCATTATAGTTATGATTTTATCATGCTAATTTTACTGTGGGCTTCTTTCCAACAGTCTCATTCTCTTTTAGAGAGGGAAGAAAAAGGGCTTATCTTCCTCCCATTCACCTATTATTTCAGGGAATAAAAAAATATGAGAAGACAAAACAGGAGAGAAAAGAGCTTGCTTATTTTCTACATCTCAATTCTAAGAAAAAAAATACTATGTAATATTGAGCATCATATTAGATGGGTGCATTGTACCCTAAAGTTTTAGCTAAAACAAGGGGACAATGTTCACTTTCATATGTACATGCCACTGGCAGAATGACATAAACACTGCTAATGTTCATAAAAAGTTCAGATAAAATGCTAGATATCTCTTCAGAAAATAACATTCAAAAAGACCCAGTCTGAAATAATCCCGTGTTAAAGAAAAGCTGTATAAGAGCTTAAATTATCTGACCCTTCTGTGTACCTAAAATAACAAGATAACGATAGCCAACTGATCCACAGGTGAAGGCCATTGCTGTCTGCACACTGACGTTTTCAGGTTGTCACTGGAAAGCTTGATCACACCACCTTCAGTTACATAATAAACCTATCATCATACTGTTTTTAGCTTCCCTCCCACATATTCAAAACTTCACAAAGGTGGCCAAATCCAAGAGGGGGGTCTCCTGAAGAGTGAATTTGCACAGTGTGCCTGAACAGATATTTAGCAATAGAACAAAAAGGTTAAAGAGTCAATCTACCTCCTGCCATTGCAAAGAAATACCTCAGCTTACCAAAAATTGTACAGAAAATATGTTTACATCACTTACATTTTGTCTTTGATCACTGGAACAACTCTACTAAATCAATGTCTCAGAGAACCTACAAAAGCTCATCTGCAAACTTCTTTTGTCTTTTTTTTTTTTCCTTTTGACTGCCTATTATGTTTCAGGCATTGGGTCTTGGTCCTTTTACATGCATCATCCCATTAAGCTTTTCCAACAAGCCAATTCAATTAGTGTTTCTGCTTAACAAAAAGGGAGACAGCTCACTGAGCTTTAGCCCAAAGTCACACAGCTGTTAGACGAGAACCAAGGATGTGTCCTCTCCTGACAGGGCTTCCAACCTTGCAGTCTCAGGTTCCTTCTAAAAAGCAAGGACCTTCCAGTTCCACCCCCACTTACTGACTAAATTATCTACTATGAATACCTTCCTTCATACTCTCAAGTAACAGCCCACACATGTAAGCAAAGTTTCATCGTTACTTGTATCTGAAAACCTTGGCTTTTATCTGCATACTCCAATTACATTAAAACCTTACAAGGTGAATTGTATGGTAGTGAATTACATCTCAATAAAACTGTTACTTAAAAACAAAAAAAACTTCAATCATGCTAGTAACATCAACTCTCCAATTATCCTAGTAATAATATACTACAGCATAGCTGAATGAAGCCCACAAATAAATCAGAAAACCTAATCTGTAACTCATCTCTCAAAATGTTCATACATCAGTCTCACTATTGCTAGCTTTCTAAGATTCTCATTACTTCACTCCTAGATTACCATAAATGCCTTGACCTCCCTAGTTATGGTTTTCCTATGCTCCATCTTAGTCTGAATACTAGGAATCTAACGATCACCCTTCAACACCATTTTCATCATTCCACAACTCTGTTCAAGAACTTGAATGGCTCCATTTTCCCCTGCTATGTTAAATCTAAATTAATGCATCTGGCTGTCAAGGTCTTCCCTAATCCTACTTCCCACTACTTCTCATCACATGGGCAAGCCATCTCTTCAGTATCCTATGAACTTCAGAATCCTATAAACATAAGCCTTGTGCTGGACACCAAGCCTTAAACAGTCCCATCCCCTTAACCTGACATGTTCTTCCCCTCCATCACCTGCTCATTCTTTATGAGCAACACCAAATCTTAGCGACTCCATCATGCCCTCTCCCTGACTGTTGCATACTATGGCCTCAGGCCACTCCACTACTTGGGAGTCTTTAGTTATCTTTTGTAATCTCCAGCACCTAATATCTGGGATGTAAAAGACATCCACTGAGTGTCTATGGAATATAAATTGTAACATGCTGTGTCAAAACAGTTATACAGCTTTCGCCCTGTCTCTTCAAACCAAGTATATTCACTTCACTAGGAGTACACTTCACTAGGAGTGGCAGAGGGCTAAAAATAATGTTTTCAGAGGTTGTCCTCAATATGAACAAACCAGTGAGGTATCAGATGCTCTCATAACACCTTCAAGCATTTCTATATAAGACTCAACAGGTTCTGTGAATTTGAAGATTAATACAGCTGACCTTTTATTCCTATTATGATCTCCACTAGGAGCTAATAATAATGGAACCAAAATGACTGTCCAAAACAGCCATCTGAGTTTTCTCCCCTAAAATGACAATATAATTCAGGGCAACTCACCTTAAAAGATTATTATCTATGAAACAATTATTTATATCATGAAATCTTAAGAATAGTGCACTATTATTTATAAATGTCTTTTGCTTTTTGACCACTCAAAACAGATCAAACAAATAAATGTAAGTACAAAACAATCACTTTTTTTAAAAAGCCAATGCTAACATGATTAGTGTCTCCATAGAATATAAGGAATTCAGGTCAGATCTGTGCTAGATTATAATCACAAATGTGAATAATCATTATACACTTTTAACTTCAGCATGCAAGATAAAAAAATTGCATAAAAAAGAAATTTTAAAACAACCCAATAATATATTAATATATGATTTAAGATAGAGCATTTAAAAAACTATTCCCCTGTAACTGGCCCTTAACACACAGAAAATGCCAAAGATGATGACAGCCTTCCCCTGACAATTATTCAACACAGCAAAAGAGGGAAGACAAATTCAACTCAAAGTGAAGGAGGTACATTTAGACACCAATGAGAAGCTCAAGAATATAACATACCGCTTCTCTCTAAAACAATATATACATTCAGTACCCTTACCTGTTTCTGAAATATATGTAACAGGATCCTGGCGTAGAATTTTACCAGGTTTAGAACACAATGGCAATTTTTCTGGTTGCTTTTTGGCATTTTTCACCTGCACTGTCTCCTCAGACTCTGAATCTGTACATGAGAAGAAAATAAAACAGCTTTGGAAAAAAAATAATATGACACAGTATGTATTTAAGGTGGTTATTGTCAACCAATTCCTCAAGGCCCTTTTCAAGGAAAACCCCTTTTGTGAATTCTTATAGGTTACTTCTACCCAGCGTTAAATCTTTTCTATTGTTTCTGTAACAAATCTCCACAAAATTAATGGCTTAAAACAATGCAAAAGTATTATCATACAGTTCTGAAGGTTAGAAATCCAGTATGGATCTCACTGGGCTAAAATCAGTGTCAGTTTGGCTGTGACCCTTTCTGGATACTCCAGGGAAGAATCCTTCTCCTTGCCTCTTCCAGTGTCTAGTGACTGCTAGCACTCTCCTGGCCCCCTTCCTCCACCTTCAAAGCCAGCAACATCAGGCAAAGTCCTCATGCTGTCATCTCTCTGGTCCTCTGACCTGTCACAGTGAAACTCTCTCTCACTCTTCTTTCACTTCCCTCTTCCTTGTGACTACATTATTTGGCCCACCTGAATAATCCAGGATAGTCTCCCTATTTTAAGGTCATCTGATTATCAATCTTAATGCCACCTACACCTTCATTTCCTGTTGCCATGTAATCTAACATATCCATAGGTTATAGGAACTAGGGCATGGACATATTGGGGGCCATTATTCAGTCTACCACAACCTAATCACTCAGAGCACTTAAATACAAATCAAGACAAAGTGAAAGTATCTAGTATAGTCCCTGGTATGAAATAAGTTTCATAAACTTTGGTGTCATTTGTCTTCCTCTGCACCATGCATTTATAAATCCTATCTCATACTGTTCTAAATTGTGTCAAACAATTAAATTTCCAGTTTCCCAAAAGATGCAAACTCCTAGGTAATGAGGTTATGTACTTAGTTCAAGTTCCTTACAGTATAAAGCATTAAAAAACTCACAATAAACACTCAAGTACTTACAGAATTGAGTCAGAAAATTTGCTATCACTGTCAAATCCTGACAATCTATAAATGCTTCCTTAGATTATATTTTTAATTTTAAGAATTCACACCAGACGGATCTTCTCCACAAAAGCAAAACCTAAAACTTTCTGAGTTCTACCATTATTTTAACATAGTATAAAAGGCATGCACAAAAGAATGAAAAGTATATCCAAAGAAAAGCTTTTAAATTGTGTTTGTTCCTTTCTAAATGCAACAAAAAAGGACCAGATCAAAAGCAAAAAATTAAATTCTAGATTTTTGTTTCTAAAGCAATATTTAAGGCACTATCTTTCAAATTCAGTTTCAAAAACCTCAGCTGGAATAAAATATGAATATTTCAAAAAATAAATATACATAATCAAAGTAAGTTTAAGACATGCTAGTTATACTGTATCCTCCTCTGAACAAATCTTTAATACATTAATACACTTAGGCTCTGATCAATTTTGCAGTATAATGAAAATGTTTTCAATTTGATTTGGGCCCAGAGTTCTCTCCTCAGGCATCTATTAACATCACAAAGAGCTGTGTGTCTCGGAACATCAGTACGGAAAACACTGTTCTAAGGGATATAAAATAATTTTTAAAATTTAAAGCTCCTCAAAAGAAATCTTACCTGAATCATAGATGATCCTCTTTTTCTTATTTGGTTGCTTCTGTTTGGAGTCATCTTTACAAGAACTATTTACCTATGAACATCGCAGTATAATTAGAACATGAAGAGGTATATAACTTAGCCATTTTTCCTCATTATCTTGAGCTCAGTGATTTGTAACCAGGGGGAATTTAACCCACCAGGGCACATTTTTGCTTGTCCTAACTTAGAGCTGGGGGTGTTACCGGAGTCTAATAGGTAGACCAGGGATGCTATTAAACATCTTCTACAATGCACAGCCCTCCACAACAAAGAATTATCCAGCCCAAAATGTCAGTAATGTCCTAATTAATTAGGCTATAGAATAGGACAGAACAATCATCAAAAAGACAAAAAGATAACAAACACTGGTACAGATGTGAAGAAAAGGGAATCCTTGGGCACTGTTGGTGGGATTGTAAATTGGTGTAGCCACTAACGAAAACAGCTGGCGGTTCCTCAAAAAATTAAAAATAGAACTACCACATGACCCAGCAATTCCATTCTGGGAAATATACCCAAAGGAAATGAAAACACTAACTCAAAAAGAGACCTGCCCTCTCATGTTCACAGCAACATTATTTACAAGAGCCAAGACACAGAAACAACCTAAATGTCCATCAATGGATAAATGGATGAAGTTGTGGTATATACAACAGAGTATTAATTCAGCCATAAAAAATGAGGAAATCCTACCATTTTCAACAACATGGATGGACCTTGAAGGAATTATGCTAAGTGAAAATAAGTCAGACAAAGAAAGATGTGGAATCTAAAAAACACAACAACAACAAAAAAAGCCCTACCAAATTCATAGAGATCAGATTTGTTGTTACCAAAGGTGGCGGGAGTGCAGGAAGGGGAAAGTGGTCAAAAGCTACAAACTTCCAACTGGCAGATATGTTCTAGGGATATAATGCACAATATGATATCTATAGCTAACACTGCTATATGATACATAGGCAAGTTGTAAGAGAGTAGATCCTAAGAGTTTTCATAAAAGGTGAAGTGTTTTTTCTTTTTTCTTTTATCTATATGAGATAATGGATGTTAACTAAACCTGTTCTAGTAATCTTTTCAAAACAGATGTATCATATTGTACACCTTCATATTGTACACCTCAAACTTATACAGTGATGTTTGTCAATTATTTCTCAAAAAAAAGAATAGGTGAGACAATAATTGTATCAGATGGAAAAGAAAGAATTATAGGAAAAGTTGTATTATTATTGGGCTCCACTTTCAACACTAACCTATATACAACAAAGAATAAAAGGATGTCATATTACAGGGCAAGTGCTTCCTGAAAACAAAAGAGAAAGAAATAAAGGCTAAGGAGTTAGGAGACCACTAGTACCAAATGCCTACTAGAAAACTAATTAAAACCAAGGTAGGTATTATTTGTATTTTTTAATTATATGTCACATTTCCAACATATTCAAAATGTATTATTAATATTTTGCAGTTATACATCACACTTTTAACATACTCAAATTTTCCCAAAAAGTATCAAGAAAGCAAACAGCAAAAAAACTCAATGTAATCAATTATAAAGTAGAAACATATTTCTATCAATTATATTAAAACTTCAGAAACATACAAACAAGTAGCTTGCAAGAAAATGAGATGAATGAACCATTGTAATTCAAATATATCACTGAACTAGAAGACAAGAGTTGGAAACTACAATAACTCAAAAGTAAGAGAAGAGAGTATCCCACACCGAGGAAAGGCTATGTAAGAACACAAGAAAGTAGCTATCTTCAAGCCAGAAAGAGAGCTCTCAAAGAAACTGAATTGTATGGAACCTTAATCATAGACTTCTAGTCTCCAGAACTGTAAGAAAATAAATTTCTGTTGTTTAAACCATCCAGCCTATGGTAGGTTGTTATGGTAGCCCAAGCTAATACATGAGCCACAGACTCAAGAAAAAGGGCATTTAATAGAGACCAATTTAATATAACCCTGATGCTAGAATTAGCAGACAAGAATTTTAAAGCAGCTACCATAATAACACTGAAGAACATAAAGGGAAAAAACAAAAACTATGAAAAGGAACCAAATGGAAATTCTAGAATTGAAAAATGCAATATTTAAAATATTCACTACACAGGCTCAACAGCAAACTGGAGATAAGACAGAAGAGTCAATGAACTTTAAGAGAGTAACAGATCCAATCTCAAGTGCAGATGAAAAAAAAAAAAGAAAAATGAACAAGCTTCAATGATCTGTGAGACTATCACAACTTTAACATGTATATAATTGGAATCCCAAAAATGGAGAGAGATAATTAAGCAAAATATAGTTGAAGAAATAATGGCAAAAACCCCCAACTTTAATAAAAGGTATGTATACTGATACAAGCAGCACAGAAAACCCTGAACATGATAAAAACAAAAAAATCATACCCAGGAACATCACAGTCAAAGCTGAAAACAAAAGATAAAGAGAAAAATCTTTAATGCAGCACGAGAAAAACACATTACATACAAGAGAAAACAAAATGAATGACTGCTAGTATCTCACCAAGAAAAATGGGGGGCCAAAAGACAGTGGAATATCTTTAAAGTGCTAAAACAAAAAACTGTCACCAAAATTCCATATCCAGCAAAATTATCCTTCAAGAATGAAGACAAAGGCATTTTTAGATAAAAAGTTACAGAATTCATTGCCAGCAGACCTACACTACAAGAAATGCTAAAGGAAATTCCTCACATTTAAAGAAAATATTAGATGGAAATTCAGATAGACCCAGAAATATAAATGATCAACTTTTCCCTTTCAATTTCTTTAATAAAACACGTCTCTTTGGAGCAAAATAATTACACTGAATTTGGAATATTAATGTATGTAGGTATAATACATACGACAACTAAGACATAAAGTCTGGGGTGGTAGTAAAGAGACCTGCAGAGTTGCAAAATTCTTAAATTTTACATAAACTGAACAGTACTAACTGAGATTCATTATTGTGGTCATTGCCTGCTTTCCATAGTAACATTATATCTTAATTTCTTTGAGGCGCAAGGAGGACAGGGAGAAAATAAAATTTTCCTCCAAAGCCTTCCCTTGCCAAAAGTACACTATTCACCTGGGGCTCATGTCTCTATGACACAATTTTGGTCTTAAAACTGTAAAGGGTTCCATCTCTACTTCAGGAAAACACCAAGCTATGAACATAGTAAGATATACCTGTTAGAAGTGAGTAGTACCTTATTACTTCTAAATGAGTTGAAACTATATTTACTCGAGGCTCCCAATATATCAAGTCTAGGAACTGAGTTTATTTAACCTTTTACACAATTCAGTATTATATCTGTAAAACAGACCTTGATTTCCTTTATTCCTTTCTTTGTTTTTAAAGTTTCTTCAGCAGACTTTGTTTTCTCATTCTTCTTTACTGAGTCACTTACAAGGTTCTTTCCACTTGGTATAGCCCCAAAGAATTTCCGAATATCCTAAAAGCAAACAAGGGAATTCATAAACAATAACTAGACAAAATTCTAATTTCAATTGTCAAAGGAAACACACACTGGTTTACTCTCAGTAATTTCTTCTTAGTGAGACAGTTCCATGTGTGCAACAGCATTATTTTCATATGCAAAAGTTAACTGGCAAAATTACCTAAGGTAAAAATAATTTGCCTAATGAAAAATAATATTAATTCCCAGAATCCGGCCCAAAATGGCAAAAATAAGTAAATGAAATTTTTGTTAACAACAGCTAAAAAACAATTACTAAGGAGGCAAGGAACAAGTATTTACTGATCATGCATGCTCATACTCATCCCATCATCCCAGGCACAGCAGGAGAGAAAACAAAAATTGAAGATATATCTTTACCCTATAATCCTTGCCCATTAGATGTACATGAGAGAATAACACAACTCTTGATAATTTAAAACCTTTATAACTAAGAACCTTAACGTTATTTTCCTTTATATTTTCTCAAACACTGAAATAAAAACATTTAAATCTTATTACAACATTCTCTTTAATTATTCTACCCTATGTTAAACTGTGGAGTTCAAATTAATCATATTGAAAGTTACAATATTTTCACAATTTACAATGTAATTTATTATTAAAATCACTTTTCTTATCCATTGCATATGCTACACTCTTAGATTTTAGCTCTGAAGAAACTATGGTATAGAGAAAAGGGAAGAGACCTTAGAATCAGAAAGCCCTGGTTTGAATCTCTGCTCTAGTGATTTCAGTCAGTGTGACATGGAGCAAGTTACTCTAATTTAATCTGTTTCTTCATCAGTAAAGCAGGACTAATACTACCTACTCTTTATTAAGATTAATTATGCATCTATCACAATTTTGCCTCAGTAAAAAGTTTCCCTTCCCTTCATTTATGAACTATTATCCCTTCACATCACTGAAACATCTCAATTTACAATCATCTGACTCACAGGCAAGGTTGTAAGGAAGACAGAATAGTAAGAACTTAGGATCTGAATTCCAAAGAACTGGGTTCAAGAGCCTATGTTTATAAGCCTGAGTTTTCAATCATTTTAATTGTTCCAACCTCTCTCCTTATTGTAGTGAGGAAAATACCTGTTAAAGTATTTTGTGAAGTGTCAAAAGTTAACAGTTATTTCCTAGATCCTGGCAGTCATTGTCATACTCTTTAAAATGTCAAAATAAGTATGTTAATGCACACACAAATAGCTTTGTTAGTGAAGCCAATAAACAAACAGATAAATGAGGTACACAGACATGTTAAAATTTTTTAAAAGATTACAGACTTCCCTGATTTGATACCCTCTTCTGTAAATTTCTTAATATAGAAAAGTCACAAATTCATCCTCATAAGACCTAAGTCAAAAAAATAAAGAGTTTACAGTATGGATACTTCAGCTATGAACTGAGACATTTGTGCCTGGTGCTAAAGAAGAGATGGACAGTAAAGAAAGCCACAGTCTTCCGTATAGTTTGCAAAGAATTGCATTTGTGGCTGACAACTACTAATTCTATTGCCTCTGGCGGAAATGAGAGTTTTACAGCAGAGTTTCACTTTGAAATTACCAAGTGATTCTAGTTGTTTCAAAACACACACTGTGCATGTGCACCACGTAATTACCAAAACTGAATATTAATAATCAGGTTAAAATGAGTGGTGGTTTTCAGTCTGTATTAGGACCATAAATGCTCAAGACCTTCAGGGGAAGAAAAACAACACATAACTCAGGAAACGGAATTGTTGGTAACATTGAGCTCTCTGATTTTTATACCTCGCTGCCACTCCTCAGTATTGTTACACAGCCTTTCTTTCCTAAGTGGTTCTTTCTAGCCACATCCCCTTTCATTTATTTTCCTTTCCCTTTACCCTACTCCCCCACACTCCCCATGCCATTATAGTGTGATGGCAAAACAGAAATCTAAATCAATATACACTAAAAACCTAAATATTTAGAAAAGAATTTTTATCAGAATGAAAGCTAATCTACTCACACTTTTAACATTATCTCCAACACGAGCAGCTATATTGTGTTGAGGCAAAGGTGCAACTTCACCTTACTCTTCAATTAACATTCCCTGTCTAGTAATCCAAGGTCTTTAAAGATTTTGTGAAATGAAGAAGAACAAGTCTAGTGGCTAACCATCTTCCCAAATAATGGATTTAAACATCACTCTTACCTGCATGGAGTAATTCTATTGAGTATATGAGTAGAAAAAGGAACACAACTTTAAGTTTACTTTTATAATCTTGGCAAAGGGAAGGCCTTCTAAGCAGAACATTAAGGCTAGAAACCATCCATAAAGACAGATTTGACTACATAAAAATAAGCAAAAGATGCCATGAACAAAGTTAAAATACAAGCAACTAACTTGAAAATATCTACAACATGTTATATATAAAAGGGCTCCTACAAATCAATAAAAGATAACCAAGTAGAAAAATAAAAGCTATTAGTAGGCAAATCAAAAAAGAAACATAAATAACCAAGAAACATAAAAAGATGCCCAACTTCCCAAATAGTAAATAAATTCCAATTATTTTTCTCAAGGTCGATATTGTCCAGATATGTCAAAGATGTGGGGAAACAGATGCTTACACACTACACTGCTAATAAAAGGAAAAACTGTTACAGCCTTTCTGGAGGACAATCAGAAATACTTATCTAAATTTTAAATGTGCAAACCATTTGTCCCAGGAATTCCATTTCTAAAAGAAATAAAGGTATTTTTTAATTTAGGGGAACTAAAAGAGAATAATTAACTCTCCTTACCTCTTTAACAGTTACTAATTGAACAAGCAGGTCAGTTCAAATAAGGCAAAGATACAGGCAAAAATCACATCAAAGTCAAAACAAAGCACAGACAGCTAATAAAAACAAGTTTTTCATGCTTTTACAAAAAGCTACTAGATACAGATTTATCTCTTTTGATGATTCTATGAGGTAAATAGGGCAAACAGAATGAGCCATCTCCATTTTATAAATGAGGAAGTGGAATTAAGTCAGACAAACACAGGCTTTTTGTCAGTTTTACCACTTACTAAAGGACACCTGGGATGGCTTACTTAACTTCTCTGCCCCTTAGTTTCCTCATGACACTACTTGCCTCATAGGTTTTCTATGGAGATTAGAGGTAGCACACCAAAAACCTCCAGAATGGAACCTGGTTCTCTGACTCCAATCTCGTTTAGTTTTCCACTGACCTCCACTACCTCATAGTTTTCCCATAACTCTAAGGACCTAAGCAAAACTAGCCATACTCCACAATGAGCAACGTGACTTTCCCCTTATCATCATTCCTGATACAATTTGATCTTTGTGTGCTTACAGGCAGGCACTGTGCCAGGGACTTAGGACATAAACAGGAAAATGCCCTCATGAAGCTACCTAGGAGACAAATTAGTATATGAAGAATTAAATACAAAACAGTGCTAAGACAGTGATAATCACAAAACCCCAAGGGAACCAGGACTACCTAATTAATACAGGCTGTCTCAGGGATGGCTCCTCAAGAGAACCAACACCTGAACTGGGTCCTAAAATTATTAGTAAGAAATACTTTTGATAATCATAAAAATCTGTGTTTGAATGTACTGCCCTAAAGTTCCACTCAACAGGCTTGTCTATCTTACCAATGTATCTCAAATAAAGGGCCAGTACCTCAGACTGGAAAGACAATTAATACTGACGGAACACACACGCAGTTATTCCTAAGGTCACCTTCACACCTGGGCTCAGAGGTTCTTGATTATGAAAAATGAAATTCATAATTGTTTTTAAAGATTGTATATTAAAATAATCTTTAAGAGTAGTTTTTTTTGCTATGACTTAAAAATTTCTTTTTAAGAAATTTTAAGAGGGCATTAGCACTTACTGTGTATCATTTCTGAGCTAAATCATTAAAGTTGATTTTCTATAACTGACCCTTGTAGTATGGTACTCTATTGTCACATTACAGTATTGTCGCTGCAAAAAAAAAAAGACACTTTTCATTTTTAGTAGAATACATCCTCTTCTTCAAATTTGTTTTGTCAAATTACTTTTTTTTAGAAATAAAAAAAATATATATATATATATATGATGCTAATGTACAGCAAAAAGCCCTCAGTAACTTCTCTGAGGAAAATACCAGCAAATGAAAAAAAAGTGAAGTCTGAAAATTCTTTGAACAGTAACAGGTTCTAGCTAGGAAGAATTTTAAGGGCCTGCATTAACTTCCTTCATTCAATCATTCATTTATTCATTCAACAAATATTGACTGAGAGGCTTCCATGGCCAAGAACTATTATTGGTGTTTGAGATAAAACAGGACAAAATCTCTGTTGCTAAAGAGATTTCATTTTACTTTCTGCTGTCTTTTTGTCTTTAGAAAATAAGGGAAAGCATATGAAATAAAGAACATACAAAATCAATCACAGCAGGGAAATAGAAATGGGGAAGAGATGATTATAGGAAGTATGGGGAACAGAAAAGAAACCACTTCCCCTACTCACATATTCAGTCTACCTGAGATGCTACTCCCAAGACAGTGAAAAGTCCCATTTCCATTCTTAGTTGTGTCAAGGATGTAAGATTCTGAAAGTTATAATACTTATATGATATGAACCTCAGACTACTCTCTCAATGAAAAACTGTATCACAAAGTTTTCAGGTACCTGATCCAAAACTATAAAACCACCACTGGCAAAATTAAACAGAAGATGGAAATAATCACCTAGGTTTAAAAAGTTTCTCCTTCATATCTGCGTTAGTGGGATAACTGAAGCATGTGGAACTGTTTATGCCTCATCTAATGGTTTATTTCAATATTTTGACATTTTCACCAGGGTTAATGATTATGGTTTCTATTCACCCAGAAGTCAACTTTTTACAACTGTCTTTTGATCCAAAAATTAAAACTTGAACTACTTCAATGAACATAGAAATTAACTTCAAATCAAAAACAGACCTACTACATAACAAATACTGTATTTCTCTAGGCTACATTACTTATTGTCATTAAATGTTCACAACTTAACATATAAAGGTATGCAGAAAGGGCTGGAGAAGATGCTTTCATACCAGTAAGAATTATATTCCGGTTGATTTTTCTTTTACTGGAAATATAATGTTTATTTGTACTTACTCATTCATCAAATATTTATTGAAAATATAGCATGTGCCAAGCATTATACAGCTATTTCCTATCCTTGCAGCCCCTAACTTTGCAAAGCACATACGCTGGTGTAGGAAGCTATCAATAACAGGATGCCTAACCTAATTAAAATAAGTAAAAATGTGTGCCGAGGAAACAAAAAAGGTGGTATTTTCACTAACCACTAACCAGTGGGTTTTCACACTTCTCCAGATCTGATGAAAGCCATGAATATGTTCCACAGAAATATGCCAAAACGCAGTTATCATATAACACAAAAATATACTTGGCCTTTATACTTGGTTCCTGGCACACAGCTACTAAAATCCTTGGAATTTCCTAAGGGATAGGAATGTCTTTTGTTATTCATAATCAGCCCTTTTTGATCACATCTGAGTTTATACTAATGAAGTAACCTGGGCTGGAGCCCCCACACTGCCTTAGGATAAGGGCTGGCCACTGGATAGGCCCAATGGGTGATTAGAGGGTGGGAACACTCAGCCCCACCATGGACCAGCAGAGAGGAGGAGGGCTGGAGATTGGATTAGAAAGTCTTGAACCAAGCGATGTTTGATGTTTAGAGAGGTTGCTGGAAGGGTGGTTGATCGCATCCAAAGATGGCATGGATGCCCTGTGTCACCACCTTCCACCCCATCATCTTGCCCGATGGATCTCTTCCTTCATTTGGCTGCTCCTGAGTTGTACCCTTAAAGTAAACCAGTAAATGTAAGTAAAGTATTCTCCTGAGTTATGTGAGACATTCTAGCAAATTACTGAATCTGAGGGGGGTGGGGTCTTGGAATGCCCTGATTTAGAGCCAGTCAGTCAGAAGTACAGGTGGCCCAGGACTTGCAACTGGCACCTGAAGTGGAAGCAGTCTTGTGAAAGTGAGCCTCTTAACTTGTAGAATCTGCACTAACTGAACAGTATGAGTTCAACTGAATTGTTGGACACCCAGTTGGTTTCAGAGAACTAGAGAATTGATGGGTGAGAGAAAGTACAAACACACACACAAAAACACTTTTGTGTGCAACTTTACAGGATTTTTCCTTAAGCCTATTAATGGCTCTCCATGCACCCTACATTAAAAACTTCAGACCCATATATGCACACCAAGCAAGCTCACTGACACCCATCTTCACCTCAGTACTACCTACATACACACTGATCCCTCCTACTTCTTGCCTCCACACCAGATCTCTTCTGAGCTCCACATCCATGTAGCCAGACACATGCCTCTCTAAATGCCCCAAAGATGCCTCCAACTCATGTCCAAAATTAAGCTTGTATTTCTCTGGAACTTGCTCCTCTCCCTTTATTTCCCACCTCAATGCAGAGTACCACCATTCACCCAAAACAAAAATGGGCAGTATTTTTACTCCTGACCCTCCACCTAATCATCCTGCCTATCTCCCAAATAAAGCTGTTTTCTCCCCTCTAGTTACATTCCAATGTCCTGATGAAGGGCTTCATTTATTTACTAATTTAACAAACCCTTAAAAAGGACTTAACGCTGTGCCAGGCAATGATTTTAGCACTTTAAAAGTATATTAACTCATTTAATCTAAATAACAACCTTATGAGATTTTTTAATTTCAATTCGCAGATGAAAAAAATGAGAATGCCCACAAGTCATTCTCTAGTAAAAGTTTTGAAATTTAAGATGCTTTTAAATGTAAGCAAAAAAAGAAGGCTTGCATTTTCCAACCCTAAGGTGTAACTAACACCACCACACCATTAGAGAGATGCACTGCTTAGCAGACAGCCCAAACGCAATCTTAACATACAAGAGTCAAGACAAAGAAAGTACCAATCTTTGCCAAGTACTAAAAAAAAAAAAGGATCTTCTTAAAGTCCTTTACCTATACCAAGCTGTTTTCTATTAGTAGAAGTTACAGTTGAAAAAAATTTTTTTGCAGTAAATACTCCTAAACCAGCACAGAAGTAAGCCATCATAACAACCTTTAGCATTAGAAGGTCAAAGTACAAAAGGTGATATATATTTACTTTGAAGTATCACCAAACAGCTCTAACCACTTTTTTCCATTGCTGATGGGTTCAACCAACAAACAAGTTCTATTTGCCTATCAAAAATGTGAAGAGAAAGCAAATTATGTCACTGTGTTCACTTATCTTTGAAGAGTGCAGGATTTTATGCAAAATAAGTAATGCAGTGCTCTATAGCCTAACTGCCAAAATATTATATTTTGGTTTTACTTCTCTATTTTGAAAGTAACAAATATAAATGTTTCTGATTAATATTTTTAAGTCATCCACCTAATCTGTAAGCAGCAATTACCACCCACAGGAGATTCTCAAGATGGTGGCGTGAGTAGGGTGGCAGAAATCTCCTCCCAAAACCATATATATTTTTAAAATACAGCAAATACAATTATTCCTAAAAGAGTGACCAGAATATACAGTACATGAGCCAGGCTATCTCTGCAGAAACCCAACATCTCATGGAAAAGGGTAAGATACAAAGCCATGACCGGGAAGGACCTGAGCACTCCCCCGACCCCAGCTCACCAGCGGGAGGAAAAGAATCAGAATGGGGAGGGAATGGAAGCACAGGACTGCTAAATAACAAGCCCTAGTAATCTCCCCCGGGAGCACAAACACACATTGCATGGTGCACTGGATACTAGAGGAGTGGAAAAGCAAAATCCGATATTAAGACTGCAAACAGGTTCCCACAGCCGGCTGCCCTGGGACAAAAGAAAGGCAGGCGCTTTAAAAGTCTTAAAGGGACAAAGGTTTAAATCGTCCTGGCACACTCAGCCCAGCAGGCTGGGAACTTTAAGGAACTTCAGGTGCCCTAACCCCCAGGGTGGCAGCACAGCTCTGAACCCCCTGACAGCGATTAACAGTCTGCCGTTCCTTCCCCACCCCCCACCCCCGCCCCCGCTGCTGGCACTGTAAGCAAACCGGCTGACCCGCCATTGCTGCAGAACAGCCGGGGAGCAGCCCTGCCTAGAGCAACCACACAGCTTAACACAGAGGCTTCTCCCTGCATGCAGCTAATGGGCCTAGACCCAGAGGCTGCTCCCTGTGCGCAGTTGACCGGCACAGACAGCGGAGACCGGCACAGAGTCCAGGAGGCACAAAGAGGCTTTGCTCTTCCAGCAGAACACACGCTGCTGGCCTGCATGCCCTGTCATTGCCCTAGACAATCTCGAAGGCCGCCCCGCCCATGGCAGTTTAGGGGATTAACTCAGAGGCTGCTCCCTGTGTGCGGTTAACTGGTACAGACAGCAGAGACAAGCACGGTGACCGGCAAGCAGGAAGGGACTTTGTTCTACCAGTTGACACATGCGCCACTCACTGGCAACCACTCCCATCGCCATGAAAAGGCAGAAAAACCCTGTTCAGTCCAAAATCCCTCAAACACCAGAGAGAGGGCTTGGTGAGGCTGAAATCACCAAACTTCCTGAAAAAGAATTCAAAATAAAAGTCATAAGCATGCTGATGGAGCTACAGAGAAATATTCAAGGGCTAAGGGATGAATTCAGGAGGGAGATAACAGAAATCAAACAAACAATGGAAGGATTTAAGAGCAGACTGGATGAGGTGGAAGAGACTGTTAATGGAACAGAAATCAGAGAACAGGAATACAGAGAAGCTGAGGCAGAGAGAGATAAAAGGATCTCTAGGAATGAAAGAATATTAAGAGAACTGTGTGACCAATCCAAATGTAACAATATTCGCTTTATAGGGGTACCAGAAGAAGAACAGAGAGAAAAAGGGATAGAAAGTGTCTTTGAAGAAATAATTGCTGAAAACTTCCCCAAGCTGGGGAAGGAAATAGTCTCTCAGACCATGGAAGTCCACAGATCTTCCAACACAAGTGACCCAAGGAGGACCACACCAAGACATATAATAATTAAAATGGCAAAGATCAACAACAAGGACAGAGTATTAAAAGCAGCCACAGAGAGAAAAAAGATCACCTACAAAGGAAAACCCCTCAGGCTATCATCAGACTTCTCAGCAGCAACTTTACAGTCCAGAAGGGAATGGCATGATATATTCAATGCAATGAAACAGAAGGGCTTCAAACCAAGAATACTGTATCCAGCAAGATTATCATTTAAATTTGGAGGGATTAAATAATTCCTAGATAAGCAAAAGTTGAGAGAATTTACCTCCCACAAACCATCTCTACAGTGTATTTTAAAGGGACTGCTCTAGATGGAAGTATGCCTAAGGCTAAATAGCTGTCACCAGAGAAAATAAAACCACAGCAAAGAAAGTAGACCAACCAAATAGTAACTAAAAGCAAAATAACATCAGTTATCCACAAAATCAGTCAAAGGAAACACAAAGAGTACAGAATAAAATACCTAACATATAAAGAGTGGAGGAAGAAAAAGAAGAGAGAGAAATAAAGAATCATCAGACTGTGTTTATAATAGTGTAATAAATATTTTGTTTCCTGGCCCATGGTTAAAGCCCTTACAGTTAGCTCAGCTCTTGCACTGAAGATCTCGTCTGATTGTCCCAAGAAATCATCATTTCTAATTTGAGTGATTTCTCATCTCTAATTTCTAAATCTAGAAATGAGGACATGAAAGCACAGAGAGGTCTAGTGCTTCCCAACAATCACACAGCAAGGCAGTAAGTGAAAAGAGCAGATGAAAAAAAAAGAAAAGAAATTACCACCCACACACTTCACAAAATCTATTGAAATTATAAGTATCCTTTATCCTGAAAACCACTAACACACAAAATTATTTGTCTGTCCAAAATATACACTGATGCAACTGGTGGCAGCAGAAACAAACTGTGAAATAATTTTAAGTTACTTATAATTATATTAAGGCCTTATACAGTTGACCCTTGAACAATATGATCTTAAACTGTGCTGGTCCACTTATACAAGGGTTTTCTTCTATCAATATATTGGAAAAAATTTTGGAGGTTTACAACAATTAAAAAAAACTCACAAACCACATAGCCTAGAAATGTAAAAAAAAATTTAAGAGAAAAGGTATGTCAGGAATGCATAAGATATATGTAGATACTAGTCTACTTTATAATTTACTACCATAAAATACACACAAATCTATTTAAAGAGTTAAAATTTATCAGAGCTTATGTACATAAATACTTCTAGACCATACATGGTGCCATTCACAGGCAGGGTAAGTATGAAGACACACAGATGCAAAATGAAATCATAACCACATAAAATCAACAATAGTACATACTATATTACCATAAAAATTTTGCAGCTACCTCCTGTTGCTCTTGCTGTGAGTTCAAGCGTTGCAAGTTTCCTCTTAAAATATCATGACACTAATCTCCGCGTGAGCAGTTCATCTCCAGTGAACCGTGTATCACAGTAAAAAGTGATCCCTCCTGTTCTTGCATATATCCATCATATCCGGTGCAATACTTGAATAACACAAACTTGACCTATAAAAAGTGCTACTAGTTGATGCTGGAAGTGCTCCAAGAAGCACAGAAAAATCATGACATTACAAAAAAAGGGTCTGCTTGATATGTGCCATATATTAAGGTCTGCAGCTGCAGTTGCCTGCTGTTTCAAGATAAATGAAGCCAGCATAAGGACCACTGCAAAAAGAAAATAGAAAATCCATGAACCCATCACTGCAGCTACACCAACAGGTGCAAAAACTCTTGCACTTCTGCAAAATACCCTTTTATCTCATATTGAAAATGCAACTTTTGTAGGTGTAGGATTGCTATAAGAAAGGCATACCTATAAACACTAATAACATTAGTGAAAAGGTGAAAGCATTATATGACAACTTATAATGGAAGATACATAACCTAAAGCTGGAGAATTTAATGCCAACAAGGATGATTTGCTAATTTTATATGGTTTGGTAATTCTAGAAAGATGTTTAGCTTTAAAAATGACAAGATAACAGGAGAAGCAGCTTCTGCTGACCAAGAGGCAGCAAATTCCCAGGTACCATTATGAAAATCATTGAGGAGAAAGGGCACCTGCCTAAACAGGTTTTAATGCAGGTGAAAGTGTCCTACTCTGGAAAAAAGTGCCACAAAGGATATAGTAAGGAAGAGAAGCAAGCACCAGGATTTAAAGCATGAAGAGATAGGCTAACTCTACTGTTTTGTGCAAATGCAGTCGAGTTTATGATCAAGACTGCCCTTATCTTTAAAGATGCTAAACCCTGAGACTTGAAGGGAAAATATAAACACCAGCTGCCAGTCTTTGGATTGTACAAAAAGAAGGCTGAGACAATAAGAAATTTTGGGGGGTTGGTTCCATGGATGCATTGTCCCTGAAGTGAGGAAGTACTTTGCCAATAAGGGACCACCTTTTAAAGTTTTTTCGATATCGGACAATGCCCCCACCCAGAACCCCATGAGTTCAACACTGAAGGCATCAAAGTGGTCTACTTGGCCCCCTTCACAATGTCTCTAATTCAGCCTCTAGATTAGAGGGTCATAAGGACCTTTAAGGCTCATTACACATGGTATTCTCTGTAAAGGATTGTCAACACTTTCAAAGAACCCTGACAGAACATCATGAAACTCTGGAAGGATTACACCACTGAAGATGCCATTGTTGTTACAATAAATTCCTGCTGCAGAAAACTGTGTCCAGATGTTATACATGACTTCACAGGATTTATGACAAAGCCAATCGAGATAATCATGAAAGAGACTGTGAATATGGCAAAAAAAGGTGGGGGGACGGTAAGGGCTTCACAATACCAATCTTGGAGAAATTCCTGACAGACACTACACCAGAGGAATAAACAAAAGATGACTTGATGGAGATGAGTGTTTCTAAGCTAGTGAAAGATGATGAGGAAGAAGACACAGAAGAAGCACTGCCAGAAAAACAAATTGACATAGACAATTTGGCTTAAGTGTTATGATTATTCAAGACTGCTTTTGACATTTTTTACAATATGGACCCTTCTATGAGATAGGAACTAAAATTAATAAAGCCATGGTTAAAGAAGGATTGGTACCATATAAAGAAACATTTATAGACAAATGAAGAAGCAAAAAAGTCAGGCAGAAACTACAATGTATTTCCATAAAGGTACACTAAGTGTGCCTGCCTCTTCTGTCTCCCTTTCCGCCCCATCCACCTCTTCCACCACAGACAGCAAGATAGCAAGACCAATCCCTCCTCCTCCTTCTCTTGCTCCTCAATGTGAAGACAAGGATGAAGACCTTCATGACGATCCAGTCCACTTAATTAATAGTAAATAATCATCATGCCATACAATTAAGTCAATGTTGGGTGTGTCTTCATGTGAAAATCTGGTAACTGTATAAGCAAGAACTGTATATTTTGTATTCATCGTGTAGAACACCATGTGCAAGACTTGAATGGAAGTGGATAGGCTACCTTTACACAGGCATAAATTGAGTGGTATTAATATGAAATCAATAGTGTTATTTTTCCTAATGTTTTATAACTTTGATTTCAAAGAATTACACTACCATACAGTATACCTCTCTCTCTCTCTCACACACACACATAACTGGAGAAACTGCGTATCAGCCTATCACAGGTAAATGTTTTTTTTTAATGTAAGAATGTTTTCAATACATTATTATGAATGATTATAATACTGTATGCAATAAAAATTTTATGATTGATTCATTAGTATATAGGTTAGGCTACTGTGAAGCAACTGTATTGATTACACTAGGCTACTATAAAGCAATCATACTGTTACTTCATTATCAACACATGAATTGTTATACCTATAAATAAATATGAATTTTTTTCACATTATCTTTTGATTTATAATGTCTAATGTTAATAATATATATAACATCAACAGTGTTTTGTATCATATAAGACAATACTGACATAGTACTAATAGACAATTCATCTTGTAAACAGAGGACATAAACTTACAGTATGGATTCAGTATACTATTGTAAAAATGTATTTTCCTTATGATTGTCTTAATAAAATTTTTTCTCTAGCTTTATTGTAAGATTATAGTATATAATACATATAATATTCAAAATACATGTTAATCAACTATTTGTTATTAGTAAGGCCTCCAATCAACAGCAGGCTATTAAGTTTTGGGGGAGGAGTCAAAAGTTACATGGGGATTTTCAACTGCATGGGGCAGGGATAGGGGGAATCAATACTCTTAACCCTGGCATTGTTCAAGGGTCAACTGTACTTTGAAAGCAAAAAATTGTTGGAACACTTCCCCTAAGATGAGGAAAAAGACCCACTCTTACTACTTCTATTCGACATTGTGAAGGTTCTAGCAAAAGCAATTAGTAAAAAAAAGTGAAATAAAAGACACCTAGACTGGAAAGGAAGAAACTATATCTATTTTTGGATTTATAATCTTATCTAGTGAAATTCCTAAGAAACCCACTAATAAACTATTGAACTACTAAATAAGTTCAGCAAGACTGCAGGAAACAAGATCAATACGCAAAAATTAATTGTAGTTCTGTACCTTTGAAATGAACAACCTAAAAGTGAAATTAAAACAATTCCATTTACAGAATCATCAAAATATATATATATATTGAGGAATAAACAAAAGAAGTGTAAAACCCACACCTCAAAGCTATTCACACTGTTTAAAGAAATTAAAGATTCAAACAAGTGGAAAGATAGCCCATGTTCATGGCTCAGAGGACCTTATATTGTTAAGATAGCGATACTCCCCAAACTGATTTACAGATTCAACACAATCCCTATCAAAATCCCAGCTGGCTTCTTTGCTGATTCTAAAATTTCTATGAAAATTCAAGGAACCAAGAACGGGCAAAACAATCTTGAAAAACAAAGAGGACTGGTATTTCCGAATTCCAAAACTTACCATAAAACTACAATAATAAAGACAATGTGCTACTGGCATAGGGTAGACATAGAGATCAATGGAATAGGCCTGAGAATCCAGAGGGGGAAAAAAACAAAAACCTTACACTTACAGTCAATGGATTTTTGACAAGGAACCCAAGATAATTCAATGGAAAAAGAATAGTCTGCAAGTGGTACAGGGACAATTGGATATCTTCACATGCAAAATAATAAACTTGGACCACTACACCATATACAAAATTATATACAAAAAGTATCTCAAAATGGATCAAAGTCCTGAATGTAAGAGCTAAAACTATAAAATTCTTAGAAGAATACAGGCATAAGTCTTCAAGACCTTGGATTAGGCTAGTTTCTTAGAACAACAAAAGCTTGGATTAGCTCTCTAATCCATTTTGAGGTACTTTTTGTATATAATTTTGTACATGGTGTAGTGGTCCAAGTTTATTATTTTGCATGTAAAGATATCCAATTGTCCCTGTACAATTAGCAGACTATTCTTTTTCCAATTGAATGAGAAAAAGACAGACATGCAAGGATCTAATGGAAGAGAATTCCAAGGAGAGGACACAAGAACACAAGCCAAGACAGAACCAGCTAAATATACTCAAGAGAGACATGAGATTAGAGGCAGGGAAGGGCCTTATAGGCCAAGTACTATTGGCAAAATCTACATTATAATAGAGTGAAGCATTCACATAGTAAACTACAATGTGAAAGGCATCCCCTAGAATGGGGCAATGAAAGAGCACAGATGTATTTTAGACATACCTGACAGCTCCTCATAAAGGCTATGCCTTAAGTCTCATGTTTGCTTAATTCAACGATATGCAATTTTCAATAAGCAATTATACCAATGAATATGCTGACTTCTTAAAAATGGCATGTCTCAGGTTTTATTTACATTTTCAGCAAATAATTAAACCCTCATAGCAATCCAAATTGTTGGCCTCTCTTTTTATTATTTTTATTTTTATTTTCATTTCAATTGCTTTCACAGACATTATATTGGTTTAGAATTCAAAAGGGTAAAAAGTCTCTCTCCCATCCTGCCTCTCAGAGACACATTCCCCATCTTTGGACACTATAAATGTTATCAGCTAGTTCCTTGTATATCCTTCCAGAAAGCTTTTATACATCTTCAAGTAAATATGTACATATTCTTTTATTTTTCTACATAAAGTGGTAGTATACTTTACATATTGTTCTGCACCTTCCTTTTTAAGTGAATTATCTTGGCAACTGTTTCCTATCAGGGCATAAAGCTTTCTCCTTTTTTTTAATTTTTTTTTTGGTATCATTAATATACACTTACATGAACAACATTGTGGTTACTAGATTCCTCCCATCATCAAGTCCCCACCACATACCCCTTTACAGTCACTGTCCATCAGCATAGAAAGATGCTACAGAATCACTACTTGTCTCCTCTGTGCTGCTATACTGCCTTCCCCGTACTCCGCCCCCCGACATTATGTGTGCTAATGTAATGCCCCTTTTTCCCCTTATCCCTTCCTTCCCACCCATCCTTCTCAGTCCCTTTTCCTTTGGCAACTGTTAGTCCATTCTTGGGTTCTGTGAGTCTGCTGCTGTTTTGTTCCTTCAGTTTTTGCTTTGTTCTTATACTCCACAGATGAGTGAAATCACTTGATACTTGTCTTTCTCCACCTGGCTTATTTCACTGAGCACAATACCCTCTAGCTCCATCCATGTTGTTGCAAACGGTAGGATTTGTTTTCTTCTTATGGCTGAATAGTATTCCATTGTGTATATGTACCACATCTTCTTTATCCACTCAGCTACTGATGGACACTTAGGTTGCTTCCACTTTTTGGCTATTGTAAATAGTGCTGCGATAAACATAGGGGTGCATATGTCCTTTTCAAACTGGGCTGCTGCATTCTTAGGGTAAATTCCTAGGAGTGGAATTCCTGGGTCAAATGGTATTTCAATTTTTAGTTTTTTGAGGAACCTCCATACTGCTTTCCACAAAGGTTGAACTAATTGGCTTTCTCCTTTTTTAATGGCTGCAGAATATTCCATTTTGTGGGTACAGTATTTTATTCCTTTATTTATAATTTTAATTGGAAATTAGTTGAGAAAAAAATGCAGCTTCCACAGCAAGAGTTGTTAACCTTGCATCTATGGAAAGGCTTCAGAAGATACGTGAATCCCCTTAAATGGTGTGTATGTGCCCATCTGTATTTCTGTGGGCAGAAAATTTGCATACCATTCACCACATTATCAAAGGGAACTGTGGCTGAAACAAAAGAACTTCCATACTACAATATAACTTTTGCACAGGTGTTCCATAAACATATGTTGAAAAGAATTTTAGTCTAGGGTTTTGCTAATTTTTGTATTAGAAATGGAAAGACTAAATAAAATAACAAACTTATCTACCTTATAGAACTTTTTCCCTTTAACAAACAACAAAAATGACCCATTTGACTCCTATTTATTTCTGAGAAGGGCTCTATTTTTCATCTGCACCATAAATAGGAGTACTAAGAAAGAAAAAAACCAAAATTTAAAGTATCTGAATGATCAAAAGTTGATGATATAAGCTGTTGTTCACTTTAACTGACAACATCAGAAGCATCTTTGATGCCCCTTAAAGTCTATTTAATATTCCATAGGGTCCTTCCTCAGAAAATTAGATTACTGGTAGTCATGTAGTTGTATAATGCCTACCACATGCCAGGCACCAAAACAGAAGCTTTACATATATCATCTTGTTTAATCCTCAAGACAATCACTTAAGACAACTATATGTCCCCCCTTTTACAAGTAAGGAAAAGGAGGCTTAGAAAGAATTAAGTTAAGCTATTTACTTGCCTAAAACCACATAAATATTGAATGTCAGAGCAAGACTAAAACATTACCTAACCCTTATTTTCAAGACTCCAAATCTCATCAACTTGACACAATACAATAGTGCCTGAAATCCAAATTTAATTAGAATCATTTTAGAGAGGCAGTATAATAGAGTGGTCAGGAAAACCTAGATTTTAATTCTCGTTCAACCATCTATTAGTTGTAAGACAAATTGTTTAAACTCTAAAAGCCTTCTTTACCATCTGTAAAACTAGACTGCTGTGAGATTTAAGGGAGAAAAGGTGTGTAAAAGAAACAGCTCACATATTGACCTGAAGAAGATACTTAGTAAAAAGTGGCTATTATTTCATCCTTCTTTGGGAAGAAACACAAAGGGCTGCAAGGTTTCCCAATTCGTCATTAAAAATTTCCCTCCAGAATGCTGGCATTGTAACAAATAACCTGAAGAATGACTGAAAAAAATGTTTGATTATTACATAGATTCTGGTTAATGGAACATCATAAATTGTTCTTTAAAATATTTCAAACACTAACCGTATCTACTGCCATAACAGAATTAATGCCAGTTTTGATGGCTGCACAATTATTTCACTCTCGGTTTAAATGCTTTATGCAGAATTATGCACTGAGATTTTTTTTTAAAGATTTGTAACATCAGTGATAAGTGATGACAGCTGTCAAATGTATTACATCTGCTTCTACCCGCTGGGTTTTTTTGTTTTGTTTTGTTTTGTTTTGTTGTTTTCCTGGTAAACTGCGTTATCCCTTTGACTTCTACGAACTCATCTAAACCAAATAAAACATCCTCCCCATGCCCTCAGTCTCAAAATGGCTATGTGATGAACGTTTCATGGAGCTGTTAATGACTAAAGCTGAAGGCCTGAGACAACTTTTTCATAAAAAAGAAGACTGCTACATTCCTCCCTCATGACCCAAAACTTGAAATCAAGGCTTTAGACAGGACTCAAACCGAAGTTCAGGGCAACGCTGAACAGGAAAACTTCACCGCTGCATCCCCAAATCACCTTCACCACTGCCTTCCTTTCTCCCTTCCCCCAGGAGTAGAAAAAAGTGAAACCGCCGCGCAGCACCAAAAGCCCTGGGCGCTGGCTGCGGCCGAGAGCCGAAGCTCGCGGTCCAAGGAAAACAGTGCGACCAGTGGCCGGTTTGTGGCCCTTCGCTCTGCCCCGGAGGCACGCACGGCCGTCCGCCCCCACCCGCCCAGCCAGGAGTGCCGGGTCCACACACAGCCCTCAACCCCCAGGCCCGCAAGCCGCACGGCCTCCCCCCGGGGCTCACCATCGCAGCCCGCCGAGTGAAGGCGGGGCGGGCAGGCCAGCCGGTTGCAGAATCCGTTACCGGAGCTCGGGACCCATTCGCGCCAACAACTTCTCCCGCGAAGTGGAAGAAGGTGGAGGCAGCGGCGCCCGGTGATGACGTCAAGAGGCGCGCAGCTTCCCTTGGGTCCCGGCCCGAGGCGGGAGGTGCTGCCTGCACCCAGCTGTCTCCCGGTAGGCCGTCCGGCCCCTGAGGCCGCGAGGTTTGCGCCTTTGGCCTTTGGCCGGGGCGCTCGAGTCGGGGTTCCGAGATTGATGCCCGCAGAAGGCGTGCAAACCAGGGAGCACCCTGTTACACGTGTGGAGGGTGAGCCGCCCTCATGGTAGCTCTCAAATGTTTCTCCCACTCGCAGTGAGACACGTATTTTTGGTGTACGTTTCACATATTACATTTCAGTATCTATTCTGAAAAGTTTCAACAAACAGTATTTACCCCGATCTTTATTATTTTTAATGTTTGACCCACCGAATTAGCTTTTTCCTCTCCTGTTACGTGGAGACAGAGTTTGAAAACCACCGGGCTAACTGACAATTTTACGTTGTATAATTCCAGAGCAAAAAAGACTTTGGTAAAATCATCTAGTCATCACCACCCACTCTTTCATAACTGAAAAAATATGAGACCCAAGGAAGCCAGTGGATCCAGGCTAGGAATCTAAGCCTTCAAATTCCCAAACCTGCTCTGGAAAGTTCCTCAAAGAGTAGTGGTGTGTGAGAAGCCAAGGTATTAACAAGATGCAACTCCATAGAAAAACAATGATCCCAAAAGGTTTGGAGTAAACAGGCTGTATATTAATAGATATGCAACCGAATTGTGGAATCGAATAGAACATTTGCATACAATTTTAAGAGAAAGCATGAGACTCCAAGGAATTTAGTGGGGAGAGCAGTAACTCAAGCTTTGGCCTAGACTTGCAAATCCTTACCCACCCACCCCCTATTCTGTCTTGCCAATATCTGTACAATGAAATATAGCAAAGCCTTCTGGAATAAAATGGAAACTAAGCACGGAGAACCTGTATTTATTAAAGACCCACTGTAATACCTGTCAGGCATGCAGCTATGAACTACCCCAGTTTAGCTCATCTAA
Source organism: Smutsia gigantea (assembly GCA_032199065.1). NCBI lineage: Eukaryota > Metazoa > Chordata > Mammalia > Pholidota > Manidae > Smutsia > Smutsia gigantea. Next base: position 81,187 of record JAVSCE010001686.1, read on the forward strand.
TACCCACAATGATACTGGCTACTATTATTGTTCCCAATTTACAAAGGAGTATACTGTTACTCATGAACAGGGCCTCATTGCATGGGACCCTCTGAAGCCAGTATGCCAGGGGTCCTAGCTCCACCTCATGCTAATTGTGTAACCACAGGCAAATTACTATGCCTCACTTTCCTCATCTGTAAAATAAAGGTCATAATACTACTTCATAGACTTGTTATTGAACTGTTCCTGACACATAAGTGGATAATAATCTTTTTTTTAAGTCAGCTATTAACATTATTATTACACAAGCCTAGGTATTATCAAGGGAGATAGTTCCAAAAATGAACTCATCTGCTCCATAAGTTTGCTTAGGGAAATACTTGATTGAGTCAGGGGTGGGGGGTTGTCATTAGATCCTTTGAGAAACTATTAAAAACTATGAACCTAGTCCACAGAAAAATGTACACAGCAGACAGATCACATAAATTTTTGCCTGTAATTTCAGAGAACCTAAACCAATTTAAAATAATCATTCTGTTGTAAATAAGATGCATATTAAAGGTTTTACATATCTTCTATTACTTTTAACTTCTGTATTTATTTTTTAACATTTTGAACCTTCCTTGAATTTAGGTGAGGCTTAAGTGAGAAGCCTATTAACTTCCAGAAAGACAATGAACTGAATTGTTGGATTGTTTTCTATAGGAACATTTATTTTGAAATAGTCTATCTCAGAAATGTACCGGCTTAAAATGGCTGTGTTTGTTTTGATATTCCTCCCCAAATCTGGGCTGGCTTGTAAATGATTTGACTAAAGAATACAGTGGAAATAAGGCTACTGTGGTTCTAGACCTAAAGAGTACTAATGCAGCTCCCACCTTGCTCTCTTGGAGTCTGGAGTCTCATGTAAAGTGCAAAGAGGGGCCAACTGAGCCCAGGCTTATAGCCATCTCCACCAGGTACCCAGCTTGTAAATGAAGCCATCTTGGACCTACCATATCAGCTGTTGGTGGAATTCCACTAAGTGATCACTTCAGTACTCCGTAGAGCAGAAAATTCACATAATGAAAGCTTGCCCGAATTCTCTGACACAGAGTAGTGTGAACCTAATAAAATGACTGTTCTTTTAAGGTACTAAGTTTGGGTAGTTTGTTGTAAGTAATAGATAATGAGAATAGAAATATTGAAGAGCCCAAAGTGTAACCAAAAAATAAGCGTGAACAGAATATTCTTGCTCATTTTCTCCACTGTGGCGATTTGTACTGATGCATCGTTCAGCAAAGATTCATTGAGCATCTACTGTGTGTCAGCACTTTTTTTGTGTGTGTGCTGGGAACCCATAGTAAATAAGATAGTCTCAGCTTCCCTGAAGTTTATATTTTTGAGGAAAAGAGAAAAATAAACAAGTCTAGACAAAAATAGATTCCGTTCTTGCAGATCAGGGTAAGTGCTATAAAGAAAATAAAGCAACATAATGAGATAGAAGATAACTGGGGATGAGGGTGTGGAAGTATTGTAAATAAGTGACCAAAAGACTTCTCAGAGGGGGACATTGAGCTGAGACATGAATGTTGAGAAGGGGACAGCAAGATAAAAGCCCTGATATGGTTATGCGTTAAACATATTCAAGGAGTAGAAAGAAAGCCAGTGTTATGACTGGTGCAGAGTTAACAAGCAGAAGTGATAAGAGATTAGTTTGGGTGGAGAGATCAGTGAGGGGAGAGATCATATAGAGCCTAAAGTCCTAGCAAGAAGTTAATTTTATTCTGAGTGTAATGGAAAGTCTTTATAAGATTTTAAGCTGAAAAACTGCTGTGATCCCATCATTCTTCAACTTTGTTTTTCAAAGCCAAAAAAGATTACTATGTGTTTTATGGCAAAATATGATACCCACTTGTTTTCCATGTAGAGAGGTCTCAAAAGTGCTAAAAAGATCATCAGATATAATTTTTTAAAACTCGTCTATAGGGGAACAGCAGAGTGTCTTATCAAGTTTGTTTCTACATAATAACTGCATCTGAATTTTAACCCTTACTGGCCACTATTCTATTAGAGTGTCTAGTTTGAATTTGTTCCAAGCAAAAGACCCACCTATGGGCACCTTCAATCTCTATGTGGCCTTTCTTTGACAATGACAATAAAATGATAGTAGGTTATAACTAATTCCATGTCTCAGTATTAATTGAAAAACTGCACTAATGCATCTCCAGAAAATTGAGAATATACAAGGAATACAACAAACTAGGTCTGCTGATTTTTAGAGAGGTACAGAAAAGTCACTTGCTGGTGACATAAAACTTTAGCTAACAAAGATTCCTTCATGTTTTCTTAAAAGTATTTTCATCAAAAGTTTTTCCTCATGTTCTCCTTAGTCATTATTTCAGCTCATCTTAGTGTAAGTATTTCTCAAGCCAGCTTACAGATAAATGAGACAAATAACACATTTGTAAAGTGATATTGATAATAGAGTAACAGATAATACAGCAATTGCATAAGCAATGCAGTTTCCAGAATTAAGTACATCTATTAAAAGATAAAAACACTTTTAATAATGATCTGAGACCTAACGGAGAAGACACATTTTTAAGAGATATATTATTTATTGAATCTGATCATCTGATGCTCACTGGCCTTGTCTAACTCCTGAAAAGAAAAGCCTTCAGAGAAAACTCAACAAAGCAATTTTGTGGAAGTCAGGATCTCTTTCCCTCCCCCAGTAATACATACATCATGATATATATCATGAGTGGAAGAATTACTCACATTCCATGAAGAATTCTTTACCTCAAGATTTAGAATATTGACATTAACATCTTTATTAGTGTGTTTCTAAACTTGTGAATAATCAGATTTGCATGAAATAATTAGCTGTCTTTCTATAACATGCAGCGTTAATTCATTGCCCTCCTAAAATGACTAAAAGTTTGTATTAGAAAGTGCATAATTTGAATTTTGGTCTTCCTTTATAATCTAACTAACTACCACTGTGTGTTAGTGGAAAACAAGTGCAAAGGTCAATATAAATTCTCAGTGTTAAAGCCTCGTCTTGGTTAACTTATCTGTGTGGTAGGAATAACTCTACTTGGAGTCACTTTGGAATCCTTTCCAGGAACACAATAGTGACATTGTCTTTCACATAGACTTTTATAAGTCAACAGAAATCACTCAAATATTCCCCGTACAGGATGACTGTGACTTTCTGCTCTCTGCATAAATATTATTAGCATGTCTTGCTTTGTGAGGGTTTATTGGAAAATTTTCCTTATAGAAACACTAGGTTCGGCAGCTTGTCCTTTTCTCTGATGACTGCAGGTGCAGACTGTGATGCTGACTGATGGGGACCTTGTAATCCACTTATGAACATAATAATTAAGTCATAATCTACCACCATTAAAGTGCACATACTCTGATGTAGGAAATTAGCCACTATGACATTCATCTTAATTCTTGGATAATATCCAATTAACTTTCTTAATATGATTATGCTTAAGAAATCTAAATTCATGCTTGAATAATCTAGAAGTCTGATTATTTTTATACCCTACAAATAATTAAAAATTTCTCCCAAGTAAACTAGTGTATTCACTTGGTTTGGAAGAAAAATTTATATTTAAAATAGTAAATTTAACAAAAAACAAAAAACTTAACTGCTGATGTATACATTTGAATAATATATATAATGTGTGTCAAAATGTGGGTTAATTCCTTAGAATATTCATTGGCAGTTTTAAGGATGTTTATAGACAGAGCAACAGGAATGCCAACAGCATCTTGTAGTGATAATAGATGTTATGATTAGGATAATTATTCCAGTTCATTCCCCAAGTCCTACAAATCAAAGTTATTACAGAATTTTTATTGTTATTTCTCAGAAATAAACTTATAAATGAACACAAATCAGAATAGAAAAGACATGCAAAAAAGGAATTCCAATAAATTCATGTTCCATAAAATATACAGCAAAAATCTAAGTCTGATTCATTGCTACAAAAAGGATATAAACAATACTTTTTAACATACCCATTCAAACTGCTAGTTGCTATAGAGAGTGCTAACCTTGCTTAAGACAAAGTCAAATGCTTTGGACTCTACATTTTAAAATATTATACCTGGTTTGATGTCTTTATATAAATATTATTATTAGCTCTGGGGTGGTGGTAAGCACTGTAATTGGTAAAGTAAATGCAGCATATGATTAATACCTGGGATTCCCTAGAAATTTTTTAGAAAATGTTTGAGTGTGATTTGCAAAACGTAACATTACTATATGTTGAAACTCACTACTATAGTTGAATTTCACTTTTCCCTTCTTCCTCCATGTGTGCATAATCCAACTCTGATCATGAGGAAACATCAGACAAACCAAATTTGAGACATATTCTATAAAATAACTGACCAAGACTCATCAAGTGTCAAGGTCATGAAAGACAAAGAAAGACTGAACTGTTACAGATAGGAGAGGATTAAAAATACACAGTAACTAAATGTAATGTGAGCTCCTGGACAGGAAAAGGGTTATTAGGAGGAAAACAGATAAAATTTGAATAAGGTCCATACTTTAGCCAATAGTAGCACAGCATAGTATTGTGGTTTTGATCATTGTAAATGATGATGTAAATTAGTGTGAAGCCAAACAGACCAAAGGATACGTGTGACCTCTCTGTACTGTTTTTGCAACTTTTCTATAACTTTAAGTCTTAAAAAAAAGATGACCTCAAGGTGGGGTAGCTGTTCTGTTGAACAAACAGGATTGGTTGTAGGAAACAAGAATTTGTTTTTGTAACTTGTTAAGTCTGAGATGTCTATTACATTTAGGATAAAATAGTCATTAGCAAAGCAAACAGAAAATTTGTATTTATGTCTAAATAATGTATAACATGGCTGTGAGCTTAATGAAATTTTAAAGAAGGATCCTTTGTTTAAAAAAACCTTGAAGGTATAATTAATAAATTAATAATAACCTGGAACTTAAATCTCTTTCAACAAAACATTTCTCCATGTGAAGTATTTCTTGATGAAATACTTTCTTCTATTAGTTTCAAGGAGGTCAGTAGTTTCCTGGTTTCCTTCTTCAATAGCCACTCTTCAGACTGTTATGTTCATTGCTCCCTATTTTCCTGTCCTTTTAATACTTGATTTCCCTAATGCTCATTTCTATACTCACTGCCTGGTGATTTCATCCAATCTCATAGCTTTATATACTACCTGAACTGCTGATTTTTCCTATAAACTTTAGACTTGCATATCCATTTTCCAACTTCACATCCCACTTGGCTATCTAATAGATATATGAAAGTTAATACGTCCAAAACTAAACTCTTCATCTTCCCTTACAAACTTGCATTTCAGTTGATAACACCTCCATCTTTCCATTTGTTAAGGCCGAACATTTTGAAGTAATGTGACTTCTCTCTCTCCTTTCATTCTCTCTCTCTCCCTCTTTCTCACACACACACACACACACACACACACACACACACACACTTCAAAGCCATCAGCAAATTCTATTGGCTCTACCTTCAGAATATAACTAGAACCCAACAAATCTCATTACATCTACCACTATCATGCAGGGCCGAGCTACCATCATCTCCCCTGGTGATCATCTCTTGAGTGAGCACTCTGATTCTGCTTTGTTCCCCTTTCAGTACACCCTGAACAAATAATCCAGAGTGATTCTTGTCAAATATACGTTAGATCATGTAACTCCTGGCTGAAAACTCTCCATTGCTCTTCTTCTTACTAGGAGTACAAGACAAATTCCTGCCCATGCCCCTGTACCACAGGTCCCGTTACCTCTCTGCAGTTACTTCCTGCTACCCTCAATCATTCCACTCCAGTCACACTAACCACTTCATTGTTTCTTGAAAGTGGTGGACAAGAATCTGCTTCAAGACGTTTTCAGTCTCTAATCACTATCCACCTAGACTTTTCTTTCCCCTGATAGCTGGATAGATCACCCTTCATCCCTCCAAAGTCTCTGCTCACCACCTGAGATGTCCAAGCGGCAACACCATGGATGAGAGGTGGCAGAAAAAATGAAAAACAGATTTAGATTCCAAATAATTAGTAATTCAAAATACAGAATAAATATGTGTGGAGTATTTACAGAACAGGTATGTGTAGTAGCAAACAGAAATCACTCCAGGTATTTCCTTTAGAGAACGGTTTTGTTTCTTTGCTTACAGGGAATATGGTACTTACTGCTTGTAGGGGCAGGGGCTGAAGAAACAAAGCCAGACACCACCTCTAGACATTTGGCTCTAAGGTGACACTTAAGATGGAAAATGCTGTTGCTGTCACTGCCACAGCCACAGCCTTCCACACTTAGGAATTGGGAGATGGTCTAGGGAACATGAAACTGGCTGCTGCAGACACTCATGATGACAGAGGAGGTCCATTAGCCTCTACCACTGGAAGCACCACCTCTTTATCCCCTCAGAAGTTTAAGTGAAAATGACCCCCAACCTAGAATTCTAAACCCAGCCAAACAACCAACAAACGTGTTGTGAAAAAGATATGTACTTCCCTCTACCCTCAAAAACGTATTCCCTCTGCCACTCTTTTCAGGAAACTATTGGAAAATGTGTATTACTAAAATGAAGAGGTAAACAAAAGAAGACATGCAAGACAGAAAACAGGTGATCTGGCCCAGAAAAATGTGGGGGAATCCTCAGGTGGCAGTTGTGCCCCAGCTATAGACAGCAAGCTGTCTGGACTGCAGCCACGTCACTTAGGAGACAGGAGTAGCAAGAGCTGCTTATCATCACTGTGGGGAGTGAGCCAAGAAAAATGAAAAAATGAGATTAATATAACAGAATCCAAATCAGGAGAAAGGTAAACAAATTCCTAAGATGTCAGCAAAGGTAAGTTATAAGATGACAAATAGGCAGAAGGGAGCAGGCCCAGAGAATTACTAGATAGAGAGGGAGAAAGGTTCCTGGAGGGGTGACTCTGAGAAAAAAAGTGAAACTAATAATAAAGGAGATTGAGCTTGTGGAAAATGGTAGTAAGAGCTACCCACACCTATTGGAAAACTTAGCAAAATGTACAAAGACAACTAAGCAAATTAAAAATAAGGCAGTTATTAAAAAGTGATAAAAGCAAAAGAGAACATAATCATAGTACACTATAAATACCCAGCAATGAATAATATTTTTGTAAAAATAATGTAAACCCAAAGAAAAGATATCCAAAGCAAGATTAAAGATGGCAGCATGAGAGGTGAGACAGAAACCCCCCAAACCTACCTATAATATGAAAATATAAAAAATACATCAAATCCTGAAAGAGCAACAGGAAGGAAGCCTGTGTGCCAGACTGCCTACACCTGGGGAAACCAGCAGACCTCATGGAAAAGAGTAATGTACCAAAGCCTTGAAACAGAGGGACCTAAGCCCTTCCCCCACCCCGACTCACTGGAGGGAGGAAAAGAAACTGAGCGGGAAAGGGGGGGAGGACTAGGACTGCTGAACACCCAGCTCTGGACATCTGCTCTGGGAGCACGAACCTACATTACATGGTACTCTGGAGATTAGTGGGGTTGAGAAGCTACGACATGCAGAACACTTAGAGAGACTGAGATTCCAGCCGCTTTTGGAAAGCAGGGATCCATATCCGGCTGCTCTGGGACAAAAGAAAGGTGCGCAGTCTCAGAGACTTCCCTAACAGCGAGTGGGCTGCTAAAGGGGCAAGGATTGCACAGAGCTTGCTGCTCAGGAGAAAGGACAGGTGGACAAAATTATCCAGGTGCACTCTGCCCAGCAGTTTAGGAACTTTTAGGAGCTTCAGGCGCTCAATCCCCATGGCTGCCTATGCAACTACAAGGCTCCCCACAGTGATACGCAGCCTGCTGCGCCTTCCTCCAAGCTGGCACCCGCTCACAAACTGGCTTCCCTCGCGATTGCACCAAGCCAGCCAGAGGGCAGCCCCACCTACGGCAGCTACAAGTTCAAAGCATGGAGGGTTCTCCCTGCGTGCTACGTCCACTGGCAGTGAAGAAAAGCACTTCAGCCAGGAAACAGGAAAGACATCTTTCCTCCCGACAGACACCAGGGTTGCTCGCCTGGAACCCCCGCCATCACCCAGGGCCTGAGCAGCTCCAGGCAGTAGAGCTTCTGGGCACTAGAGGGCGCCAACTACAAATATGAAACGTCAAAGGAAACTGGTTCAAACCAAAATCCCACAAAAAACAGAAAGAGGGACAAGTGAAACTGAATTCATCAACCTTCCTGAAAGAGATTTCAAAATAAAAATCATAAACATATTCAAGAAGCTACAGAAAAATATTCAAGAACTCAGGGATGAATTCAGGAATGAGAAACAAACATTCAAGAATACAGTATCTGAAATGAAATATACAATGGAGGGATTTAAAAGCAGGTTAGATGAAGCAGAGGAGATGGTAAATGAAATAGAAATTAGTGAACAGGAATACAAAGAAGCTGAGGCACAGAGAGAAAAAGGATCTCTGGGAATGAAAGAATATTGAGAGAATTACGTGACCAATACAAATGGAACAATATTCGCATTATGGGGTACTAGAAGAAGAGAGAAAAAGAGATAGAAAGTGTCTCTGAGGAGGTAATTGCTGAAAACTTCTCCAGTCTGAAGAAGGGGATAGTCTCTCAGGCCATGGAGGTACACAGATCTCCCAACACAAGGGACCCAAGGAAGACAACACCAAGACATATAATAATTAAAATGGCAAAGACCAAGGATAAGGACAGACTATTAAAAGGAGCCAGAGAGAGAAAAAAGATCACATACAAAGGAAAACCCGAGACATTCAAGATAGCAGGGTGAGAGGTGAGCCAGAGAACTCCTCCCAAAACCACAAATAGTATGAAAATACAGGTAATACAACTAATCCTAAAACAGCAACAGAAAAGAAGGCTGCACCAGACTGCATACAGACCTCATGAACAGAGCAGACTTAATGAAACAGGGTAAAATACCAAAGCCTTGATCCGGCAGGACCCAGGCCCTTCCCCCACCCCAGCTCACCAGCAGGAGGAAGAGAAACAGAGCGGGGGACGGGGTGGAAGCCTGGGACTGCTGGACACCTACCTGTGGAGATCTGCTTTGAGAGCAGAAATCTACACTGTGTGGTGCTCTTGAGGTTGGGAAGCTGGGACAGGCAGAGTGCCTGAGAGACTGAGATTCCGGCCATTTGTGGAGGATGGGATCTACACCCAGACACTCTGGGACAAGGGAAAGGCAAGTGGTCTGAGAGGCTTCCTATCAGCAAGAGGGCTGCGGAAGGGGCACGGATTGAATGGAGCTTGCTGCGTGGGTGAAGGGATAAGGGGACAAGGTTGTCTGGGCATGCTCTGCACAGCAGATTGGAAACTTTGAGGAGCTTCAGGCGCTCCACCCCCTCCCCTGTCTGGCTACTCAGCCCCGAGGGCCCCCAATGTGATACACAGCCTGCCGAGCCTTCCTCCTGCCCTGAAGGAACTGGCTCACAAACCAAAAATTGCTGTGCTAGCATCAGGCCAGTCAGAGGGAGGCCCCACATACAACAGCTAGAGATGCAGAGCACAGAGGCTTACACCCATGTGCTCGGCCCACTGGCTCTGACACGGGAGACAACCACGGCAGACGGGAATGAGTAAACAGATCTTTCCTGCTCCAAGGCACCAGTACTGCTCCCTTACAATACCCAACATCATGCTAATGGCTGAGGAGCTCCAGAGACTGGAGCTTCTGGGCACTAGAGGGCACAACACAGAAATATGAAATGTCAAAAGAACATGGCTCAGACCAAAATCTCACAAACCCCAGAAAAAGGGCCAAATGACACTGAACTCACTAATCTTCCTGAAAGAGAGTTCAAATTAAAATCATAAACATGCTTATGGAGGTACAGAAAAATATTCAAGAACTCAGGAACGAATTAAAGATGGAGAGTCAATCATTAAGAAATTCCATATCTGAAATGAAACATACAATGGAGGGATTTAAAAGCAGATTACATAGAGTAGAAGAGATGGTAAATGGAATAGAAATTAGAGAGGAAGAATACAAAGAAGGTGAGGCACAGAGAGAAAAAAGGATATCTAAGAATGAAAGATTATTGAGAGAACAGTATAACCAACCCAAATGGAACAATATTCGCATAATAGGCGTACCAAAAGAAGATGAGAGAGAAAAAGGGATAGAAAGTGTCATTGAGGAGGTAATTGCTGAAAACTTCCCCAATCTGAGGAACCCATCTAGATGCATAGAACTTCTAAAACAAGGGACCCAAGAAAGACAACATCAAGACATATAATAATTAAAATGGCAAAGATCAAGGATAAAGAGAGACTTTTAAAAGCAGAGAGAGAAAAAAGATGACATAAAAGGAAAACCAATGAGGCTATCATCAGATTTCACAACAGAACCTTACAGGCCAGAAGGGAGTGGCATGATACACTTAATGCAATGAAGCAGAGGGCCTCAAACTTAAAATACTCTACCTGGCAAGGTTATCATTTAAATTTGAAGGAGGGATTAAACATTTTCAGAGAAGCAAAAGCTGAGAGAATTTACCTGCCACAAACAACCTCCACAGTGCATTTTGGAGGGACTCCTATAGATGGAAGTATTCCTAAAACTAAATAGATGTCACCCAAGGGATAGACAAAGTACAGAATATGATTCATAACATACAAAGAACGGAAGAGGAAGAAACAGAAAAAGAAGGGGAAAAAAAGAACCTTTAGGTTGTGTTTGTAATAGCATAGGAAGTCAGTTCAATTAGACTCTTAGATAGTAAGGGAATTACCCTTGAACCTTTGGTAACCATGAATCTAAAGTGTGCAATGCCAATAAGTACATACCTATTGATAATCACCCTAAATGTAAATGGTCTGAATGGACCCATAAAAAGACATAGAGTCACTGAATGGATAAAAAAACAACACTCATCTATATGCTGCCTACACGACACTCCCTTCAAACCCAAAGACATACACAGACTGAAAGTAAAGGGATGGAAAAAGATATTTCATGCAACGAGTAGGGAGAAAAAAGCAGGGGTTGCAGTACTTGTATCAGACAAAATACACTTCAAAACGAAGAAAGTCACAAGAGACAAAGAAGGACATTACATAATGATAAAGGGATCAGTACAACAAGAGGATATAACTATTATAAACATCTATGCACACAACACAGGATCACCTACATGTGTGAAACAACTACTAACACAATTAAAGGGGGAAATAGAGTGTAATGCATTCATTTTGGGAGACTTCAATGCACCACTCACTCCAAAGGACAGACCAACCAGACAGAAAATAAATAAAGAGACAGAGGCACTGAACAATGTATTAAAACAGAAGGACCTAACGGACATCTACAGAACACTCCATCCAAAAGCAACGGGATACACATTCTTCTAAAGTGTACATGGAACATTTCCAAGAATAGATCATATAGTAGGCCACAAAAAGAACATCAGTAAATTCAAGAAGATTGAAATTGTACCAACAAGTGTCTCAGACAACAAATGTATGAAACTAGAAATAAATTACGCAAAGAAAAGAAAAAAGCCCCTAAACACATGGAGGTTTAAGAACATGCTCCTAAATAACTAATGGATCAGTGACCAAATAAAATCAGAGATCAAGCAATATATGGAGTCAAATGACAACAATAATTCAACACTACAGAATCTGTGGGATGCAGCCAAGGCCATGCTAAGAGAGAAGTGTATTGCAGTACAGGCCTACCTCAGGAAAGAAGAACAATCCCATATGAACAGCCTAAACTCACAATTAATGGAACTAGAAGAAAGAAGAAGAAATGAGGCCTAAAGTCAGTAGAAGGAGGATCATGATAAAGATTAGAGCAATAATAGATAAAATTGAGAAGAATAAAACAACAGAAAGAATCAATGAAAGCAGGAGCTGGTTCTTTGAGAAAATAAACAAAACAGGCAAGCCCCTAGCCAGACTTATCAAAAAGAAAAGGGAGTCTACACACATAAATAGAATCAGAAATGAGAAAGGAAAAGTCACTACAGACACCACAGAAATACAATGAATTGTTAGAGAATATTATGAAAAATTAATCTATCAGTTCTTCTGGATAACCTAGAATAAGTGGACAACTTCCTAGAATAATAGAACCATCCAAGGCTGACCCAGGAAGAAATGGAAAATCTAAACAGACCAATTACCAGCAACAAAATTGAGTTGGTAATCAAAAAAACTACTTAAGAACAAAATGCCTGTTCCAGATGGCTTCACTGCTGAATTTTATGAAACACTTAGTGAAGACCTAATACCCATTCTCCTTAAAGTTTTCCAAAAAATAGAAGAGGAGGGAATACTTCCAAACTCATTCTATAGGCCAGCATCACTCTACTATACCAAACCAGGCAGACACCACAAGAAAGGAAAATAACAGACCAGTATCCCTGATGAACATAGATGCAAAAATACTCAACAAAAAATTAGAAAATCAAATTAAAAAATCAAAAAGATCATCCACAATTATCAAGTAGGATTTATTCCAGGGATTTAAGAATGGTACAATATTCAAAAATCCATCAACATTATACACCACATCAACAAAAAGGACAAAAACCACATGATCATCTGCATAGATGCTCAAAAAGCATTCAACAAAATTCAACATTGATTCATGATGAAAACTCTCAACAAAATGGGTGTAGAGGGCAAGTACCTTAACATAATAAAGGGATATATGACAAACCCACAGCCAACATCATACTTAACAGTGAGAAGCTGAAAGCCTTTCCTTTAAGATCAGGAACAAGACAAGGATGTCCACTCTCGCCACTTTATTCAACATAGTACTGGAGGTCCTAGACATGGCAATCAGACAACACAAAGAAATAAAATGTATCCAGATTGGTAAGGAAGAAGTTAAACTGTCACTGTCTGCAGATGACATAATATTGTATATAAAAAGCCCTAAAGAATCCACTCCAAAACTATTAGAACTAATATCTGAATTCAGCAAAGTTGCAAGATACAAAATTAATACACAGATATCTGTGGCATTCCTATATACTAATGATGACCTAGCAGAAAGAGAAATCAGGAAAACAATTCCATTTATAATTGCTTAAAAAAAATACCTAGAAATAAACCTAACCAAGGAGGTGAAAGACCTATACCCTGAAAACTACAAGACACTCGCGGGAAATATTGAAGACAACACCAATAAATGGAAATACATCCCATGCTCATGGATAGGGAGAATTAATATTGTCAAAATGGCCATCCTGCCTAAAGCAATCTACAGATTCAATGCAATCCCTGGCAAAAATACCAACAGCATTCTTCAATGAAGCAGAAAAAATAGTTCTAAAATGCATATGGAACCACAAAAGACCCTGAATAGCCAAAGCAATCCTGAGAAGGAAGAATAAAGCTGGGGGGATTATGCTCCCCAACTTCAAGCTCTAAGACAAAGTGACAGTTATCAAAACAATTTGGTACTGGCACAAGAACAGACTCATAGATCAATGGAACAGATTAGAGAGCCCAGATATAAGCCAAGCATACATGGTCAATTAATATATAATAAGGGGCCATGGACAAACAATGGGGAAATAACAGTCTCTTCAACAACTGTTGCTGGCAGAACTGCACAGCTGTATGTAAGAGAATTAAACTGGATTATTCTGTAATCCCATACACAAAAGTAAACTCGAAATGGATCAAAGACCTGAATGTAAGTCATGAAACCATAAAGCTCTTAGAAGAAAACATATGCAAAAATCTCTTGAATATAAACATGGGCCATTTTTTCCTGAACACATCTCCTTGGGTAAAGGAAACAAAAGCAAAAATGAACATTTGGGACTACATCATGCTAAAAGCTTCTGTACAGTAAAGGACAACATCAGTTGAACAAAAAGGCATCCTACAGTATGGGAGAATATATTTGTAATCAACATATCCAACAAGGGGTTAACATCCAAAATATATAAAGAACTTACATGCCTCAACACCCAAAAAGCAAATAACCCGATTAAAAAATGGGTGGAGGATCTGAACAGATAATTCTCTAAAGAAGAAATTCAGAAGGCCAACAGGCACATGAAAAAGATGCTCCACATCGCTAATTATCAGGGAAATGCAAATTAAAACCACAATGAGACATCACCTCACACCAGTTAGGATGGCCAACATAAAAAAAACTAGAACAACAAATGCTGGCGAGGATGCAGAGAAAGGGGAACCATCCTACACTGCTGGTGGGAATGTAAACTAGTTCAACCATTGTGGAAAGCAATATGGAGGTTCCTAAAAAAACTAAAAATATAATACCATTTGACCTGGGATTTCCACTCCTAGGAATTTACCCAAAGAGAACAAGTTCTCAGAGTCAAAAAGACATATGCACCCCTATGTTTATTGCAGCACTATTTACAGTAGTCAAGATTTGGCAGCAACCTAAGTGTCCATCAGTAGGTGAATGGATAAAGAAGAGGTCGTACATATACACAATGGAATACTATTCAGCCATAAGAAAGAAACATATCCTACCATTTGCAACTATATGGATGGAGGTGGAGGGTATTATGTTCAGTGAAATAAGCTAGGCAGAGAAAGACAAGTGCCAAATGATTTCCCTCATTTGTGGAGTACAACAGCAAAGCGAAACTGAAGGAACAAAACAGCAGCAGACTCACAGACTCCAAGAAGGAACTAGCAGTTACCAAAGGGGAGGGGTGGGGGAGGGTGGGTGGGGAGGGAGGAAGAAGGGGATTGAGGAGCATTATGTTTAGTACATGTGGTGTAGGGAGTCACAAGGAAGACAGTGTAGCACAGGGAAGGAAAATAGTGAATCTGTGGCATCTTGCCACACTGATGGACAGTAACTTCAATAGGGTATTGGGGGGGACTTGATAATATGTGTGAATGTAGTAACCACATTGTTTTTCATGTGAAACCTTCATAAGAGTGTATATCAATGATACCTTAATAAAATAATATATTTGTGAGTGTGTAAATTATTACATTAAATTTTTTATTTGTAGTAATCATTTCACAATATATACACATACAAATTATTATGTTCTACACCTTACATTTAAATTAATGCAATGTCATTATAAACCTGGAAACTTTTATTTTAGAAACAGTGAATTAATTGCATCAATTCCATTCATTCATAGACAATGATTAAGCATTTAGTCTGATAAGCAAGGATAAAAATTTAGATAAGGGACATTCTTACAATCTAGTGGAGGAGATGAACAATTCCAGGATTATATGATAAATGCAGTGATAGTGGTATACATAGTATACTATAAGTACTTTTATTCATTCAACATATACTATAGTGATTTACTAGGCGCCAGATAATATCAATAGGGAACCAAATAGGCATGGCTCTTGTTTTTAAAAGAGACAAGGAAAAGACAGAGAGAGATTACAGTCAGAGGACTTAAATACATTTATTGTGACTTAGTGATTTTTTTGTGTCATAATAGAGAAAAGATGGGCTGCCATGGGAAGACAGAGGAGATCCATCTAAATCAAATCAAACTGGCTTTTTTCCTCATTGGCTGCCTAAGGGTGGACTGCCATTATGAGCCACACAGTCACCAGCCAGACCAGGAAGTTCATCACCCACTCCCCCAGTGGGAATGGTCACTGACATCCTTTACCTGGAAAAGCAGGCAACAGTTCCAAAGACAGAAATTTGTGGAAAAAAAAAAACAGCCAAAATGTACAAGATCACACCAAATGTTATCTTTGTACTTGAGTTCAGAATACATTTTGGTGGTGGAAAGACAGCTGGCTTCCGCATGGTTGTGATTCCTTGGACTACACCATAAAAAAAAAAAAAACCCAAACATAAACTTGCAAAACATGGCCAGTGAGAAGAAACAGCCTCAAGAAAATAGCGAAAGGAACAGGAGAGCACAATGAAGTCAGGGCGGTGGCAAAGACCAGCGCTGGTACCGGCAAAAAGTGAACTGGAGACCGAACAGCAGAAGGAATGAAGATTCCATGGTGGCTTTATCTGCCATTGATTGCACAGATTTTCATGGTAGAATCAATAAGCTGCAAAACCTTTTTAAAATTTAAATAAATAAAATCAAATCAAACTGGGGAGGCAGAAGGGCTTTCCAAAGGAGGTATTGAACTCTTGAAGAACCGGTAGAGCCAAGCTAGATGAAAGGGCAGCACACACACCAAGGCACAGGGACAGGAGTGATCGACAGACATACAGATTATTCAGAGTTGCTTGTTATGGCTAAAGGAAAGTGCTACTTGTATTAACTGAAGAGAAATGAAGCTAAAAATGTAGGCAGGAGCCAGAACACAGTGTCTTTTATGCTAAATCCTGGCATCACTTCCTAAATAATTGTTCCCTTTCACATAAAAATAAAAATAATGTTTACTGAGCACTTACTATGTATCAGTCTCTGTTCTAAATACTTTACATGTATTAAATCATGTAATCCTCACACTAATTCATCCAGTAGGTACTATTATTATGCCTTTCACTTACAATGTATCAGTCTGTTCTAAATGCTTTACGCGTATTAACTCATGTAATCCTCACACTAATCCATGCCGTAGATACTATTATTACTCCTTTTCTTACATAAGGGGAAACAGATATGCAGAAAGTTTAAATAACTTGTCCCTAATCTCACAGCTATGTTGAAACTTGGACAGTCTGATTCCAGTGGCCAAACTATTAACAACTCTGTCTCTCGTTCATAGGTGATACTTACAACTATTTAAAACATTAAAATCTTTAAAGGTTATTTGGAGGCTGCAGATTCCATACAATATTTCTTTCTATTTATTCTTATTCCAGAATCATTCAACATATACTATAGTGATTACTAGGCCCAAGATAGTCAATAGGGAGCCGGTCATGGCTCTTTCTTATGTTTTCATATCTGAAGGTAGTCTATGCCTTCACTTTTTTCTTTTTCAGATTTTTTGTGTGTGAGAGTACTGCCTGTTGATTCTTCAAATGAGCTTTCACAATAATTTTGCTAAACTAAAATTTGGGATTAGAGGATTTGGGTTAAAAGTGAGTTAAATTTATAAATTAAATTGGAACGTATTCCATGTTTCTACCCATGAAGTGCTATATTTTTCTTCATCTTGTTTCGAAATTATCAATACATTTTTGTAATTTTCTTAAAGTACGTACCATTTAAAAAGATTATTCTTAAATGTGCCATAATTTTTGTGTGGGAGTGTATGTTTTCAAATCCTTTATTATTGGCATATATGGATGGTATTTATGTGTATCTGAGGCTGTTTTTCCTGAAATGTGAAAGAATAAAATTACCACTGAAAAGCTATAAAAATTGAAAAGGCATATACTTTATCATATTGTCCAAAATGTTCAGAAAAGATTTGGGTCAATATGAAAGGCTACAAAAGTGAATACGGCATTTTGATTCATTGTTTATACCTGTTTTAGTTACACATTCAAACTGTTGTCACTGATGCATTTTCATCTAATTTTTCCTATAATAAGAGAAAAGGAAACGTGGTGGTGAGTGTAATAGAGCCACCTCCCTCGAATTACGTTGCTCTCCATGACCCATCCTAAGCCTCACAGTTCAAGCTAATCATTGCCAGAGCTTTACAATCACAAGCTTTTACTGAAGCGTTGATAACAGTCGGGCAGTTAGTGGCAAATGAAGCCAGGCTGTGCGGCAAGATCTCCAGGGAATGAATGGATTTTCTTCAGCACAGATGAAAGAAACACACGCTATAGGAAAACAATGTCCAACGGGGGACGGCAAAGATCTGTCATCCTGTCAGCATTTATTCTCCTACGAGCTGTTACTGGATTCTCTGGAGACGGAAGAACTATATGGTCTAAAAATCCTCATTTTAGTCCGGTAAATGAAAGTCAGCTGTTTCTCTATGACACTTTTCCTAAAAACTTTTTCTGGGGCGTTGGGACTGGAGCATTTCAAGTGGAAGGGAATTGGAAGACAGATGGAAAAGGACCCTCTATATGGGATCATTTCATCCATACTCACCTTAAAAATGTCAACAGCACGAATAGTTCCACTGACAGTTACATTTTTCTGGAAAAAGACTTATCGGCCCTGGATTTCATAGGAGTTTCTTTTTATCAATTTTCAATTTCCTGGCCAAGGCTTTTCCCTGATGGAATAGCAGCCGTTGCCAACGCGAAAGGCCTCCAGTACTACGATACTCTGCTCGACGCTCTAGTACTTAGAAACATTGAACCTGTAGTTACCTTATACCACTGGGATTTGCCTTTGGCACTACAAGAAAAATATGGGGGGTGGACAAATGAAACTATTATAGATATCTTCAATGACTATGCCACATACTGTTTCCAGACGTTTGGGGACCGTGTCAAATATTGGATTACAATTCACAATCCATATCTAGTTGCATGGCATGGGTATGGGACAGGTTTGCATGCCCCTGGAGAGAAGGGAAATTTAGCAGCTGTCTACGCTGTGGGACACAACCTAATCAAGGTACTGTACAGCTGGCTTCATATTATAGCTTCAGAATATAGGGAGCAGGAGTTAAAAGAAACACTAAGAAATATGTCTAAATAATTCTTTCTATTGATATCAGCTCAACTAATTTTAGTCTAACAAGTTCTGTTCTCAAACTTTGTATTTAAAGCAGTGTATGTTTTATTTATCTAAGCTGTTATTAATGTGTTAATCCAATTATTTTCCCTAAATGTTGCGTTTTTAATTATTTATTTATTTCTAAATCCTCAGTTACACATTAGAGCATGAGAATATGAATTTACTTTCATTGTGTGGAAAACCAGTACCTTAAAAACTTAATTGTTGAAACCTTTTTCTGACAACATGCAGCCATTTCGGAATTATGTTAAGGCATGACCACTTCAAATATGTATTTGTTGCTAGTATTACTATTCTTAGTGATATTTAGCAGTAGTAAGCTAAATAAATGTTAGCTAACTGATATATATTAAATACAGGAATTGAAACAAATGTTCTTCATAGTTGGTTTTATTTGTGTTACATGACAGTAAAGATGAAATTAATTGTTCTGGGAGTTAAAATTAATCTAATGTAAAAACTGGGAAGAATAGGCTCTATTAAGTGTTTGAAAACAATATATTTCAAAAGCTTGAGTTTATGTTGGGAAGTGTTAAAATTATTAAAACAATAGTGAAAATGCAAGCAAAATAATAGCTAGTTAATGAGTGCTTACTCTGTACCAGACTATATTCAGCATTTTTCATGCTTTATCACATTTAATCCTCATACCTTATGGAACTAAGTCCATAAGGCCCCATTTTAAAGATGAGGTAACTGAAGCTTAGTCTGATTCAATAATTTGCCCAAGGTTACAGAGCAAAATGCACTTGTGGTGAACATGGATTTATAAATGACAGCATAATTAAACACTAACTGACTTCATTAAGCATGTTTTTAAAAGAATATCTTTTGAGAATTTTCAAGAGATTTTGCCTCTCATTGAGGCTAATATCTAGAATCAGGTTTAACATTTTTAGTCAAATAGTTTACTTGGGAAAAATAAATTACTCTAGACACCTGTTACATTTTGAAAATGAAAAAAATGTTATTAGTAGGGTTTCCTAACGTGCTTAGAGAAGCAATTTGCTACCTAATAATCAAATGTTAAATATATAGAAATAGGAGAAAATGTACAGGAATGTAAAATTACTCCATGTCTAAGTTTGCACATTCAAAACTATTTGCCAGCCCTTCTTCTGTCCTTTTTTTTTTTTAGTTTTCTGGGTTGTTATATGTGTGTATTGTACTATGATTCTGTCACACCTTCCCTTGCAGGAAACAGATTGCATTATGATTTCAAGGTCATTTACATATCTTTGAATAGAGTCGTGTATTGGACACATTATTTATGTGAGGACATATTGTGATTTGGCAAATAAGACCTTATAGGGAGAAAACTTATGCCTATTACCTCTGAAGATTATGCCTACATAAGTTAGAAAAATATTCCTTTATCTAGTTCTTTTAATAAAACAATACTTGCTCCTGGTATCAGATTGTACCAAAGGATATAAAAGTGATATAGTCAAATTCCTCTCTCCCTCCCTACCTGACAATCCCAACCTCGAGAAAACTAATACTGATAGTGTCTTATATAGTCTTTTTAAAGTTTTCTGTGCAAATACATGCATATAAATGTTTATTTAATCTTTTTATAAAGAAAAGTATTCTAAATTGTTGAAAAGTATTCGGTTACCTGGAAAAATGTTAACAGAATTCTGATAAAAAATATGTTATAGTAGTTAAAGCCTTAAAAACTGGCTGAGAAAAATACACAGGAGAAAGTCGTAATTAACAAATAGATATTGCTTCCAAACTTAGCATATAAAATGCTGTATTTTCGGATATTCTTCAGATGCCTCTATTTGGAGATAAACTCTGCCCTTAACACAAAATTAGCACTCTCTAATAGGGAGATAAATTTTATTGTTGTAAATTGAGGGATTCCATTTTTTAATGATTGTGTTTTCCAAATAATTTCTTCCACCTCTTTAAAATTTCTCAATCCCTAACCTAAATAAGGAGTGTAAGGGGTCCCTTGACAGCAGTTAGGAAGTGAAATATGCTGTGTAACCTGGTGACTTTTGGCACCACAGAGAAATCTTGCAATGGTTTGGGAGCCTGAAGTGAACTTGGTTTTCCCACTCATCCCCTCTCTGTCCTTCCTCTAACACAGAAAATATTAATTTGATACTTTATGTTGCAATGAAGTAGTTATTCCTTATTGTCCTATCTTGTGACTCAGAATCATTCTTTAGGATTAGGTTTTAACCTATTTTGTTGAGTTTTAAAAAGCATAATACAAAATTAAATTCATGGGTGCTAGACCCCAATCCTCAGATATTGAAAAGATTTCATAGTGACTATTGGGGTCTTTTAGTTCCAGATGGTCTTGAAAACTCCATCTCATTCTGAAATGTTCTGGTTTGGAGGAAACCTGAATAGTCTAGCCAATCCTGAGACTGATCTGGAATTTAGATTCCACTTTATTGCAGACCTGGTGATAACCTTAAAGTGAGTCTAAGCCTTGGGTAAAATTTTGCCATAATCACACCTACTAATAGATGTTCCACTCTGAGTTTTAAACAATATTTGAAACAGAAAGAGGGTACATTTTTTTGGCCTGACCATCTCTAAACACAGTTATCAGAGCTTTAAATATTATCTCTAATTTTTGCAACAACCTTGCCAAGTACCTATTATTATCCCCATTTCACAAAGTGGTATTTCTAACAGGCATCATGTCACTCCCCTCCATAAAATCCATTAGTGGCTCCTCAAAGCTTTTGGGATAAAGTCCCAATTTTTCATCAAGATCTTCAAGACACAAGCCCTGACCTCTATCCCAGCCTCCTTCCTGACCATTCTCCCACCCCTGTCATGAAGCCAACCCCTTAGCACAACCCATACTCCACCATATCCACTACCAGGAGTATCTTGAGTTTATCTTACTATTGCTCTCCACTCAGCCCCTACTAGTGCTCTTTGCAGCTAGAATGCACTTCTTCCTCCCTGTTTTACCCATTGAATGTCCTTCAAGACTCAATTTAGGCAGTCACCACCTCTAAGTTAATCTTGACTCTTTAGGGTCAGTGCTCCTCCTGAGGGCTCCCATGATAAGATATGCTGGCTTCTACCACAGCACTCACACCACAGAGTAACTCTTCTGCGTCCTCAACTAGCCTGAGAGTTCCTGGAAAGGAGAGACTGTTTTTTAACTTGCTTTCAGTCTTCCAGCACCTGCCACGGACTATTAAGCACATGCTAGGTATAAATGTTGAGTGAATGGTTTAGGATGTCTAGCTTAACCTTGTAACCAAAGAACCAATCTCAAGCTCAAAATTCATATTTCACTGCATCATTTCTAATTCTTGAAATATTGCCTATATTAATTCAGTGGTGTATTAGTCAGGACTCTTTTGATTACAAGTGACAGAAACCTAATTCAACGTGCCTAAAGCAAAATCAAGCAACTTCCTGGCTCAGCAACCAAATCCCAGGGATGAATGGACCAGTACCAGGACACTCTTAGAAACCCTTTTTCTCAGTCTTTCATGTCCATTTCTTCTTGTGGGTTGACATCATTCTCTTAGAGGAAAGATTTTTCTCTCCTAAGTTTGGTTTTTAAAACCCCAGAGACAGATTCTAGCCTGTTTGGCTCTTGTACGTCAGGTGTCACATTAGTAAAGGCAGTAACGGTGCCCGTTTTAATTCTGTTTTCAAAACAGTAAATATGCAAAATAATTTAAATTTGTAGACACACACACCCCTGCCACCATCTCTCCATAAAATGGAACATTTGAGAGTGTCTGAGTAAACATGCACAAAGGTTGGGGAGGATGAGTTTGCTTATAACATGGTAACTCATTCAGTTTATTAGTCCACTAAATACTGCCAACTTACATGACAGTTTTGACCACTACATGGCTTGCAATTATCATCTTTCATAGACATGTACTGTTTACATAGTATCAGGATTTCTCAGTCTCAGCACTATTGACATTTGGGGCCAAAAATTCTTTGTTGTGACAGGCTGCCCTGTGCCATTATAGGCCATTGAGCAGCATGCCTGGCCTCTACCCACTAGATGACAGTAGCACCCTTGCCCCCAGGGTCGTGACCACCAAAATTGTCTCCAGATATTACCAAATGTCCCTGGGTCAGGAGAAAATTCTTCTCCCACCTCTCCCTTGAGAACCACTGACTTAAACCTATAATAGGTAACTGGTTAAATACATGAAGCATGAAGAACAAGGTCATGGAAATATAATTAGTATGAGGGACATAAAATTGCCTGAAGGAGATTTTTCACCAGACCTGTGGTTGCTTTCATAAACTCTAAATTAATTTATGGCATATAAAGATGTTTTTGAAGAAGAAACAATGCTTTAAAAAATGTTAAATGAGGAAATAGCATCGATGATTATATCAATATATTTGGTTTTGCACATACTGGGTATAAAGACTCTCCCTACCAGCTTTGCATTACTTGTAAAATACTTGAGAGACCTGTCCCAAACCATTTCTTTTATATAGTTATTTATGAACAATACACTAAACCTACTTTTTGAAAGCTTGTTTTAAAAGCAAAATTCAAGAATTCAAAGAAGATATTATATACAATTTTTTAATTTATATTTATATTTATATATACAATTTTAATCCATTTTTGATGCATAACATGTTTCAAAAAGTTTTTTTTTTGGTGCATTGCTTCATGTTTTCGTTTTTGCTAGTTTTTTTGTTTGTTGTTTGCATGTCCAAGTACCACATGTACTATTATTTACTAGGGCATTTTTCTTTAACGTGCTTATTTTGAAGGTTTCTATCCCACTATATATGAGAAAGCAGTATTTTATAATACCCTTAAAATAAATATGTAATATTTAAAGTAAGAAATTTTCATCTTTGCTACATCCAATGTCATCCACCATACAAAAAGAAGTAGGTATAGCAGGCTTAGAAAATACCACTGAATATGTAAATTTTTTCTGTGTTTTAGTATACATTTGGTCCTAAAACAAAACACAGTCTCATTTAAAAATGTGTGTTAAAATGTTTTTTCTTATAGAATTAAAATAATTTTAATAGTGTAACAGTATTTATTAAATGGGAAAACGCCAATGTTTGTGTTTATATACATGAGCATTTTAAATATTCATAATATATTTCATTTTTAAATAAACATTTCAACATAATCTTTAATAAAACAGGCTTATATAAAATAAAATAAACGTCAACACTTTTTTGAATCTCTCACACAAATGATGAAATGGTTTCTTAAATTCTTCAGGGATTCAAGAGATTGCTTAATACTGTGGAAGAGGCTTTCAGGACAAGAAATGTTGAGAAACTCTGTTCTTGGTCAAGGCCTCACCAACTTGTTAGTAAGCCTGGGATAAGACTTTATTTATTCCCCATTTTTCCACCTCTTTGAGGAGATTTGTCTTAACATTTCTTGGCATCATTCCCTCAGGGAAGCTCACACGGGCTGAGTATGTATTAAGTATTCAGTTGACTATTTTCTATTTAAGGAAGATCTACGTTGTCCCAGAAAGGATTTAGAAAAGCAACTGCATAAAAGTGGATTTAAGACACATACACACACACACACACACACACACACACTCAGACTATGGCATATAGTCTTTTCAAAATATCAAATCAAGTATGTATGCCTATTTCCATTAAAAATTTTACATTAAAAGTCCATCTTGAAACAAGCTGCAGAATGTTGACCACTCTTAAAGCTGAGTGATGTGTTCATGAGGGTTCATTATTTTATTCTTTCTATTTTTACATGTTATGACAATTTCTACAATTAAAAGTAAAAAATAAATACTAAGAAGGTAAAAAGCAAATGTTTTAAAAGAAAACACTCATCTCTATATAGTATACTTCTTAAAGGCTCTGTCAAAATCTTTACCAAAATTTAGTGTTTAAACTACAAAAACAGCTATGAAAGACCACCATCACATGATTAACAGCTAAGCCTTCTTTGCCAACAGACTGTACAACTGCTTTCCCGAACAAGAAGACTGAAGTGTTTCACAGGCAATGTAAATAGATTAAATGTCATTTTTAAACCTCTTCGGCCCAACCCCCCCACCAGCATCTTAAAGATTAAGTGCAATTATTTTGAAATAGAAATGCTAGCAGGAGCCTATTTTAGCTTGTCTTCATTGCATAGAAGCAAAATCTTCAAGAATCAGGTGAAATGACTTTTTACCCGTGGGGAAAATAAAGTTACAAGACAGTAACATACCAAAATGAATTTTTAAAAATATTGCAGCTAAAAAATTAGCCCAAGCTTTTCTGTCAATGAAAGATAAAAGAAGTTTAAAAAAAAAAAACATCATTTGCTACTTTCCAGCACTTTCTTCTCCCACACCAAAACAAACAAAAACACAGAAATGGTGAGAAAAAAGGACAGAGATTAGTTTTACTTCTTACAGTGGAGGATTGAGGCAAGTATTCAGTTAACTATTTGACATTCTATCATATAGTCTTAATTGTTATTATGATAAGAACAATATTTTATTGCATACTTACTGTA
>JAVSCE010001688.1:0-50854 GCA_032199065.1 Smutsia gigantea
AAGTGGATTGGAGTTAGATGCTGAGAAGGACTTCTTAAAGGTGTGGGCACTAATGAGTGAGAGTGTAAGTCTGGGGAGAGGAAATCCTGGGGCAAAATACCTCTAAAACTGAAATCAGTCAAAGGGAGAAATAAAGTTTAAAACCCGTTTACTGCTTACAACTGCAGTCCAGGCAGACTCGTCTCTTTCTCCTACTGCCACAGAAGCAAGCCAGGACCTCCCTCTAACCTCTCAGGTTCAGATAAGCCCTAGGTTGCCCAGGTACTTACCCACTGATATGGAGATGAACTTTCTCCACTTCTGAGAAATGCCTTTTGATAGGCAGATGCACTAAAGCTAGGTGAGATACTGAAATATTACAATTTTACCCACACAGAGTCTGTGGTTTTGCCTTCTTTGATGGTCTTTCAGAACAAAAGGGGCCATATTGGCATTCTTTCTAAGCTAGACAGGCTGCTGGAGCTGTGGGACTCCATCGAATGGTGTTTGGGGGCCTGGGGATAGGGTGTGGCAGAGTCAGGGAGACTGGACAGGGTAAATTGCAGAAGATAAGGAGGCCCATTTGCTAGACTCAGCCTTGAGGCCCAGAGCCCTGGCAGTGTGGGTGGGGACACCAGAGCCCTTCAGGATGCAGGTGCTGCCTCTGTGTGTGTGGGGGGGTCATGTCTCAGAAGCCCTCCCATGCACAGCTCGTTTAAGTCTCCCATCTTCTCTTTGGCTAGACAACTGAGGAATTATTATCCCCGTTTTGCAGATGAGGAAGATGAGGCCCCAGGAGGGGAGTGAGTTAGTTAAGGTCACACAGTGAACCTTAAGGTCCACAGTGTGGAGCTGATGTCCCAGCTCCACATCTCAGCTTTTTCCATGCCACCAGGCTGTGAGGAGGCCTGTGGGGGTCGCAATATCCCAGGGGGCTGTGAGCCACTCCTTACGTGACCCCCCATCCTGCACTGGCCTGATCACTCAGTCCCCAGAGGACCCCCAGTGGTGGGGGCGGGGCTGGTGCCAGCACTGTACTCTGAGCAGAACAAATGACTGTTTTTTCCCATCTGGATTCTATTATTTTTCAGTTTATCCTGGGCAAAAAGCACAAGATGAACATCTGGAGGAAAAAAAAAATCTTTGAGAAAATTGAAATTGTATCATTGTTTGGGGCTAGGGGCTCAGGGGCCCTGCAGGCTGGTTCTCCCTGGCTGATTGCTTGGGGCCTGGCTCAGCCCATCGCAGTAGATGTAGCTCCTCTGCCCCACAGGATTCCCTGGGGATCTCTTTCTTGCCGGTGGGGCTCTGTCCAGGACCCCCCGTCTCCAGGGTTTGTGTTGTGGGGCCTGGGGAGGGGAAGACTGGTGCAGCCACAGGCCCTCAGCTCCCTTTCTGGGAACATGGGCGTGTTCTGGGCATCTCTGGGACCTCAGATTGCTCCTTGCAGGAGAAATACCCACCTCAGTGGTAATAGCTAGGGTGTATTAAGCCTTTCCTACGGACGGTATTCTTCCAAGCACTTTTCATGCATTCTAAGAACTTCCTATCTTCTTTATTCCTCACACCAACCCTGCTTGCCAGGCTCCACTGTCTCCATCTCATAGATGAGGAAACATAGGCACAGGGAGCTGAAGGATCCTGGCCAAGTCCACCTAATCAGAGGAGGGAGGAGCCCTTTGAACCCAGGGAGTTGAGCTCCAGAGCTCACTTCTCAACTAGGAACTATAAAGCGTCCTTTCCTGGAAAGAGAAGGGGGAGGAGGGAGGCAGAGGGAGAGGAGTGTGCCCAGAGAGAGGCTGGGAGTGACTATAGTGGCTGTCCCTGTGGAGGACTGGGTAATACACAGGGAC
The DNA here is from genome assembly GCA_032199065.1 of Smutsia gigantea. Lineage (NCBI taxonomy): Eukaryota > Metazoa > Chordata > Mammalia > Pholidota > Manidae > Smutsia > Smutsia gigantea. Next base: position 1,833 of record JAVSCE010001688.1, read on the forward strand.
GTGTGTTCCTTGTGTACTTGGCTGTAAAGCTGTACAGTTGACTCTTGAACAACATGGGTTTGAACTGAGTGGGTTCATTTGTATGTGATTCTTTTCAATAAAGGTTTTGGTGACTTGCGACAATTTGAAAACATTTTCTTTTCTCTAGCTTACTTTATTGCAAGAATAGAGTATATAATACATGTAACATATAAAATGTATGTTAATTGACTATGTTATCAGTAAGGCTTCTAGTCAATAGTAGGCTGTTAGTAGTGTGTGTGTCTGGGGGAGTCAAGAGTTATATGTGGATTTTTGGCATTCGTCACCCCTAATGCCTGTGCTGTTCAAGGGTCAGCTGTATTTGTTCATCTGTCCATCTGTCTACCATCTACCTATCCCTTTACATCTATCTATCTATCTAATCTATCATCCATTATCTATTTGTCCATTCATCCATTTGTTATGTATCTATTCATCTATTTATTTTTCCATCCATCTTTCCATCCATCATCCATCTTTTATCCATCCATCCATTATCTGTTCTCTCATTTCATCTGTTATCTGTCTGCCTGTCTAGCTACCTATCATCTGCTGTTAAGTATGTTGTGATGTCTCCAGATATATGCATGAATACATCTGAATGTGTATGACAACTGCCAGTATTTACCCAGCGTCCAGACATGTGACCTCCTCCACTGCCTTGCTGGAAACCCTTCCCCCACACCTGAAAAGCCACATGAGGGAGGAGAAAGGCCCAGCCTCAGCAAACCTGCCCTGGGCCCTGGCTCCCCTCTGAGTCCCAGTGGAGAGTTAATTAAATCCCTTTCCCAACAAGTGTGGTAATTAGTGCTAATGGTTGAGCTTCAACTCTGCAGCTGAAGAGTTTCCTGCTGTGTGTGTGGCTGTGTGTGGCTGTGTGGGCAGGGGTGTAGCAGGGCCTTCTCAACTTGAGAGACTCACGGGGCAAAGAGAGGGGTGGTTTCAGAGAGCACCTGCTCTTCTCTCCCTCCGTATCTCCTGCCTTAGGGGCCCTGGAAGGCTGGGAATGTGGCTGGTCTCCTGCCAGCCTGCCTGGGAACGGCCTGGTTGTAGTGCCCTTGGCCTGAGGACTTTTGCTCTCTGGGTGTGACCAAGGGTGTGCTTCTGTGTGTGTGTGTGTGTGTGTGTGTGTGCACATGTGCCCATGTACACAGGGACACTATATCTATGTGTCTTGCTGTGTGCACATAACTGTATATGAGAGTAATGATATGACGGTGCCCGCTAGGGTTGTACAGCATAGTGGCACTGACTCATGGACCCCAAGTTTGTGTGTCCGTGACACGTGCATGATTGTGTGTTCGGGGTGTCCTCTGTGTTTCTCGAGGTGTACCTGAATGTGGGTTTTGGCGAGTGTGTGCCTCTGTGTGTGTGTAACAGAGCAAGGAGCGGCAGCGCAGCTGCTTCCGGGGTCTGACTGACACCCCTTGCAAATAAATGTGACAATGAAATACAGCCCTGGGATTGCTTGGATGCTCCGCCAAGCCGGCGATGTGGAGTAGGTGAGGTTGTGAATGTTCCCTGGGGAGCTGCGGCGGCTGAGTGACAGCCTGTGCCCGGCTCCTGCCTCTCTGCCTGGCTCTCCCTGTGAGGGGCTCATCCTGCCCCGCAGCCTGGGAGAATTGGGAACCCCATTTCCATGGGCTGTTTGGGGGGTGAAGGACAGAGTTGATCTGTCAAGGGCCTCTCTTTGTGTTTGTCTCCTTGCTCTTCTCAGAAAGGTGAACCCCAAAATAGGGCTATGTCCAGTTCCCCATGTCCCCATGCAAACGGGGCTCCCTGAGGAAGGCTACATCTCCCTGCTCAGGCTGGAGCTCCAGAGGGCACAACTCTGCCTTCCTCTATGACTGTTTCCTCTGCAACGGGAGACCCCTGAAGAGAGTGCCAAGGGTCCCTAGGGATGTCCAGGCACCTTCCGCTTGCACATCGTGAATGCATATGGTGGTGTGTGCATAGGCCAGCATGCATGTTTGGAAGCTGGGTAAAGTTTGCATGAGCCTTGGCTTTGGAGGCCTGGGCTCAAATTCCACATTTGCTAACTCACTAGCTGTGACCTCAGTGAGGTTCCCCCTTCCACCTCACCCCTCAGGGCTGCAGTGAAGGGAGTACAGCTTCCACAAAGCTAGGCGCTGTTGAGGCTCTGCCAAGGGCTGAATGGGGTGCCTTGTTTAAATCACAAGGATGTCTGCTGCTCGCTAAGCCAGGTGCCCTCTGGCAGTGCCCAGTTCTGATCCACTTGGCCCAGGGTGCCTTAAAATTTACTCCCAAACAGCAAAGGCAGTGGTGCGTCCAGGGTGGGGCGAGGACAAATGAGCCAGGTCCTGTAAGGCACCCGCAGGGTCCGTGTCCGGTGGGGGCTTCTCTTGGTCGGCAGTAACAGTCAGGGCTGTCGTCGAGCTGAGAGCTGTGTGGGGGACACTTTGGTGTTTTTGTTTCACCTCTTTATTTTTTGGGAGGCCATCTGTCCTTAGAGCCAGAGTTCGTGTGTGTGTGTGTGAGAGACAGAGAGAGAGAGAGAGAGAGAAAGAGAGAGAGTGTGTATGTGTGAGAGAGAGATAAAGAGAGAGTGGGGTGTGTGTGTGTGAGAGAGAGACAGAGAGTGGTGTGTGTGTGTGTGAGAGACAGAGGTGTGTGTATGAGAGAGAGACAGAGAGACAGAGAGAGAATGGTGTGTCTGTGTGTGTGTGAGAGACAGAGAGTGGTGTGTGTGTGTGTATGTGAGAGACAGAGAGAGAATGGTGTGTCTGTGTGTGTGTGAGAGACAGAGAGTGGTGTGTGTGTGTGAGAGAGTGTGTGTGTGAAAGACAGTATGTGTGAGAGACAGTATGTGTGAAAGAGAGACAGAGAGAGAGTGGTGTGTGCTGTGTGTGTGTGAGAGACAGAGAGTGGTGTGTCTGTGTGTGTGTGAGAGACAGAGTGTGCTGTGTGTGTGTGACAGACAGAGAGTGGTGTGTGTGTGTGTGAGAGAGAGTGTGCTGTGTGTGTGTGAGAGACAGAGTGGTGTGTGTGTGTGTGTGAGAGACAGAGAGTGGTGTGTGTGTGTGTGAGAGACAGAGGTGTGTGTATGAGAGAGAGACAGAGAGACAGAGAGAGAATGGTGTGTCTGTGTGTGTGTGAGAGACAGAGAGTGGTGTGTGTGTGAGAGAGTGTGTGTGTGTGAAAGACAGTATGTGTGAGAGACAGTATGTGTGAAAGAGAGACAGAGAGTGGTGTGTGTGTGTGAGAGACTGTGTGTGTGAGAGACAGAGGTGTGTGTATGAGAGAGAGACAGTGGTGTGTGTGTGTGTGAGAGACAGAGAGAGTGGTGTGTGTGTGTGAGAGAGAGAGAGAGAGAGAGAGAAGAGAGAGAATGGTGTGTCTGTGTGTGTGTGAGAGACAGTGTGCTGTGTGTGTGTGAGAGACAGAGAGTGGTGTGTGTGTGTATGTGAGAGACAGAGAGAGAGTGGTGTGTCTGTGTGTGTGTGAGAGACAGAGAGTGGTGTGTGTGTGTGTATGTGAGAGACAGAGAGAGAATGGTGTGTCTGTGTGTGTGTGAGAGACAGAGAGTGGTGTGTGTGTGTGAGAGAGTGTGTGTGAAAGACAGTATGTGTGAGAGACAGTATGTGTGAAAGAGAGACAGAGAGAGAGTGGTGTGTGCTGTGTGTGTGAGAGACAGAGAGTGGTGTGTCTGTGTGTGTGTAGAGACAGAGAGTGTGCTGTGTGTGTGTGACAGACAGAGAGTGGTGTGTGTGTGTGTGAGAGAGAGTGTGCTGTGTGTGTGTGAGAGACAGAGTGGTGTGTGTGTGTGTGTGAGAGACAGAGAGTGGTGTGTGTGTGTGTGAGAGACAGAGGTGTGTGTATGAGAGAGAGACAGAGAGACAGAGAGAGAATGGTGTGTCTGTGTGTGTGTGAGAGACAGAGAGTGGTGTGTGTGTGTGAGAGACAGAGAGTGGTGTGTGTGTGTGCATGTGAGAGACAGAGAGTGGTGTGTCTGTGTGTGTGTGTGAGAGACAGACAGACAGACAGACAGAGCGGGGAGAGACTGAGAGCGAGACTGAAGCCTTGGCAAAGGAAGGCAGGGCGGGGCATGACAGGGAGACTGTTCCTTTTCCCTCCCGCTGGGTCCTCCCAGTCCCCTGTCAGGGACATCTCTGGGGTCTCCACTGCCCTTTCTGGGAATGTTCCCTCCTCTCTGTCTCTGTGCACAAGGGACTGCAGGCCGGGAGCTGAAGGAAGCCCTTGCCATCCTCCCTGCTTCTCCCACAGCGCGTCCTGGGAGGGGCTGCAGCCCAAAGCAGGACATAGCCTGTCCCTGGGGAGTGGGGTGTCCCTGTGCAGAGCCTGCAGCACTGAATCCCATGAGGTCCTGGACCATGGCTCCTTCACAGCGACATCCTTAGCTCCTGGCACATAATAGCTGTTCAGCAAATACTCATTTCACAACAGTGTTTTGATATCAGGATCCATCCCCCCATAGTTGGAGCTTCTAGCACTGTGCATGGCATGACAAAAATTAAGACTGGGATTGCTTGGCTGGTGGAATGTTCTCGAGGTTTTATTGACAGGTAGCGTATTCCACAGGATGAGAGCCAGCAAAACCTTGGGTCCAGCCGACCCGAGAGAAAGGCTTTTGCACAGCCTTCATAAGCCCTGCAGGGGCAATAGGTTCCGTATTCCTTCTACCTATTTCATCTCCGTCTCAATCCGACATCCTGGCCTCAGCAGGAGAGACAGTTTGCAGCTGTGACCTTTGTTCAGCTTCCAGGAGGCTCTCAGCCCAACCTTTAATCTTCCAAATAGGCCACCGATTGACCCCTTGGTGCCCTCAGCCAAACTGGAAAATTCCCGAATTCCAGACCGTGCATACCAGGGAGATGGAAACCAACATTTCCACCTTTCCTGCATATACCATTGTTTATAGGTGGCCATAATTAGACCCCGGTCTGGAGGCCTCTGGGTTTCACGGAGGTGTGTATTCTGGCCAATTTATTTGGGAAGAAAAAGAACAAAAGGGAAGCCATTATGCAGAGATGTGTGACTGTTTAAAAACCACTCTGGCTTTCCTGGAAGAGAAGGGAGGAGGGAGGCAAGTGCCAAAGTGGCTGCCGACGCCAGGGTCGCTGCTGATTTCGTTTTAATATCGGACCATTGTATGATGATGAATAATTATATACTCCGCAGAGCGAATGAACGATGGAGGGAAGGTTTGCACAGGAAGGTGTAGAGCAGAGGGTCAGAAGCGTGGGGTTTGCCTTTTTTGCTTAACAGTGGGGATATGTTACTCAGCCATTCTGTGCCTCAGTTTCTTTGTCTGGAAGATAAGAATGGCACTTACTTTATAGGGTTTTTGGGAGCATGAAATGAGGTTATGCATATAAGGTGCTAAGTCTGTTATCAAGCAAAATATTAGCTACTATTACACTGTTACATTCAGGTGTCTGCATGGCTGTGCGTGTGTGTGATGGATATGTGTGTGCATGTGTGTGTGTGTATGCATGTCTGTGTGTGATGGACACCTGTGCATGTCAAGGTCTGTGGGTGAAAGAACAGAATGTAGGAAAAGACACTTGGCTGGGAGCTGGCATCTGTAAGTCCCGCTTCTACTTTGAGCAGGTCATTCCCACCTGCTCCCTCATCTGTAAAGTTGTGACAGAGATGATAATGATGACGATAGTAGATACTTAATGGATGTATACTCCACGTCAGGATAATAAACCTGGCTCTGGCTACCCCACAGGGCTGGCGTTAGACTCCAGGGTGGTGCAGAAGGTGAATCACCCACCAAGATGTCCTGGGCACTCTGGAACGGAGGTCACTGTGCCTGTACATGTGTGGGGTGTGTGCCCCACACAGCATCTTTCTCTGAATCTTGTCTCCAAGCCAGGCTGAATGAACAGACACACCCAGCTGACACCCATCCACCCATGGGGCCACACCTGTAGTTTCATCCCCCCCGCCACATCAGTGCACACTCACCTATGTACCCCCTTGCAGGTGTATGCACACACACGCTGTCTCACTGGTCCTGCTCCAGGCACACGCTCCCTTACACCTGCTCACTAGCACAGGCCTGCACCCCACTCTGAGAGGCTAGACAATATGCGATTCCCTGTGTGGCTGTTTAAAACTAACTGCAGTATTAGTGAGCTAGAGTTGCCATAACAAAGCCCGCAGACTGGGGCTGCCACAACAGACATCTGTTCTGTCACGGTTCTGGGGACTGGAAGCCTCAGACCAAGGGGTGGGCAGGGTTGGCTTCTGCTGAGGCCTCGCTCCTTGGCTTGTAGGAGGCCATGATCTCCATGGCTTCACATGGTCCTCCTCTGTGGGTATCTGCGTCCTACTCTTTCTTACAAGGATGCCAGTCATATTGGTTGAGGGCCCACCTTAAGGACCTCATTTTACCTTAATTACCTCTTTAAAGTTCCTTTCTCCAAATACAATCACATTCTGAGGTATGGGAGGTTAGGACTTCAACATCTAAATACTGGGGGACACAAATTCAGTCTATCACACTGGGAGAGAGGCATTCTCCAGCACAGTGTTCTCTCTAGAGTTTTCTGCTTCAACTTCCTCATCTGTAAAATGGGGATAATAATGGTACCTACCGTAGAGTTGTTCTGAAAATGACCTCAGTTAATCTACGGAAGTGTATGCCTGGGTAGGGCAGTGCCAGGCATGCAGTAAGTGCTCAGTAAACCTTTCTATGTTTTGTGGTCATTTATTATTCCATGTTATTAAGAGCTTTACATTTGCTGTATTACAGGGGATGCTGCACCTGTAATGAATTGTAGGTCCAGGCAGCCAAAGACTGTGAGCAAGGCCCACTGGGCTTCCCTCTTAGCCTTGATGGGCTTAGAAAACTGAGACCCCTGAGATCTGACCTTGAACCCACAGCTCCTTAACGCTGTACATCCTTTGCTGAGCAGGAATTCTCTCTGTAACCCCCTGACAAGCACTTCAGGGTTTTTATTTTTTATTTTTGTGTACACCCTGTGATGGAATCTCATTTTCTCCCAGAGCAACCTTGATAGGAAGTCCTTTCTGGGTGCTGCCCAGAGCCGCAGCATGTTGTTCTGCCTATATTTCCTGCTTCTGCTCTTGGCGGCCACACAGCAAGTCTTCTCCCATTCCTAAATGGCTTTCCTGGAACCACAAGTGTCTAATGTATCTTTTGTCACATGAGTTGTGGTCCAGCCAGGTCTTCAGCCTATACATGTGAGGCAGACTTTTAAAGAAAATGTTAATAATGATATTATTTTTCTTCATTTAAAAATGTAATACATGGTCATTAAAAAAATTCAGGCAATGCAGGAAAATGTGAAGAAGTAAAATCACCCATTACCCCAGCAACTAGAGATAACCAGTGTTAACATTCTTTAATTCAATTTTTGAATAGGCAATATGTTCACAGGGTTCAAAATTAAAAATGATAAAAGGGAATATTATTCAGGGGAAAAAGTTCCCTCCCACACCCCTGTCCTCTAGATTAGTTCTCCTCCTCACAGACTGAAGAAGTTATTAACTTCTTATGTACATTTCCAGACAAATTTTAACATATAGAAGGCTATGTTAAGCTCTTTTAAGATACCATAAGACTGTTTTAAAGGGTATTTTAAGCTATATAAGGATGCACACACACACACATACACTTTTTCCTCCCCATCTTCTAGTTCTATTCACTGCATTGTTTGCTAAATAGCCTATGGTGGGACTCTTTTCCTATTAGTTTCTAAAGAACAGATTTTTATTTTTTCTGGTTAAACTTTGTCTTCTTGGCCTGAATACACTGTTTTGGACTTTAGTGGTCATTTGATATCCTTCTGTTAGCCCTTCCAGCTGGATGACATCTTGTCATCTCCCGATGTATTTGCAGTGACCCTCACCAATGATTTGGCCCCTGAACCATTTCATCAACACTCAGCACAGCTTCAGTCAACATATGACAGTACCTGACGCAGCCCATGTCTTACAGAAATCAGTGTGGCTCTCTCAGGAGAGCATCAGATGCGTTTCTGAAACATCTTTAGTGCTTCACGACTCATGATTGTGGAAATGTTTGATGTGGAGGTTAGCAGGACATAGCTTTTTCAAGTGAACCATTATTGGCTCCTGGTGACTTCTCTTTTCTTCCTGAAATGTGACAAATGACGGTGACCACATACAGCTAACATGGTGAGCACTCTCTACCTGCCAGGCACAGTCATAAACTCTTTACCTCTGTATGTCATTTATTCCCCTAAAAACCTTATAAGGAAGGTACTGTTGCCACCCCCGACTGAAAGGTGCTGATACAGTCTCAGAGGGGTGAAGTAACTTGCCTGAGGCCACCCAGCTTATAGGAGCTCTGCCATGCCTGGAGCCCAGTCTGTTGGCCACCAGAGCCCACCCTCCCTGCTTCCCCACTCGACTGCTGGTGTTACCACATCAGCTGAATAATGAATGCGCTGTGGGGGATTGCCAGGGATTGGCACCAGGTTTCTGCCCCTGCCTTGCCATCATTCTATTGGGCTGGCTTGGCACAGTGGTCCACGCTTCTTCATGGGATCCCCTCTTCAGTGGGTTCAGAGGGGACTTCACTCACTGGGTGACCCATGCTCTGCTCTTGAGACACAGGGGCTGTGACTCTGCTTTAAAGCAGTTTTGTGGAAGGAGTTCCCATTGGCAGTTGCTGCAGCAGCAGGTGTGAGCCGGCCATCCCACGGGGCCGCCAGGATTGGGCAGGGAAGTAAAGGGCAATGATTAAGACCATTTGAAGTTCAGCCAGTTCCCACCCCTTACGGCTAGGCAACCTTGGGCAAGTTACTTGACCTCTCTCGTCCTCAGTCTCCACCTCTGTAAAGGGGAGAAAAACCGAGACGACGAGTGAAAAATGCTCAGCGTCAAGGAGGCGCTCAGTAAATCTGCCAGCATCATTACTGTGTCCATCCCAACCTAGTTCGTAAGACTTCAGCCACAGGCCCCTCTCCCTCTCTCTTCAGTTTCCTCAATTAGTCCCCCCACCCCTGCAGTTCGGGTCATAGGCTAGGTGGGGCTAGACATCAATAAAGCTGGTCCCCACCCTGGAGGCTCGGGGTCTGTGGATGGGGCACTCACGCCTGGAGAGGGGGAACCTGGGACCAGCTCTCTCTGAACTCTCCCCAGCTCTGCCTTTCCCTTCCTCATCAGCCTCCCAGGAGGTGCTGGTGCCCTGGTCCCTCCTGAGGGAGGGTGGCTCCAGACGTGCCCTGCTCCCACCTGGGACTGCTCAGTCTGTCTGAGTTTCTGGGTCTCTCCGGTGGAGGCCTTGTGCCTTGTCTCCATGGATCAGGGGCTCCCCTGGGAAGGGACTGTGTCCTCTCAGACAAGACTCCCCACAGCTTTGGCTACATCTCCTCCTTCAGAATGATGGTGACATGTCTGTCCCCTCCACGGAGGGCCCCCAGAACGGGTAAGGCTGTGCCTTCCCAGGCCAGGAACCCCCAGGGGCATGAGTTGGATTTTCCCCTCCAGGACGCTCCTTGGGGTAAGAAATGTATCTGGCCTCTCACACTTGGAGGCCTTCAAGAGACAGAGGCTGTACCTCCCCCCTCAGTCTGGGGCTTTCCTGGGACAGGGGCTGTGACTCTGCTTTGGCTGGGGCTCCCCTGGGGTCAGGTTGTGTCTCCTCCCCCAGACTGGGGCCCTCAGGCTGGCCTTTGTAGCCCTTGCTCTGCCCCCCACCATGCCCTGGCCAGGAGTTCAGTGCCAGGCAAGTAATTGAATTCCTGCACATTAACAAGTCAATCATGGAGTCTTAATGAGTCCTGAGTAATCTCAGACATGCATGTTAATTAAATAGCTGTCCTGGTTCTAATCCACTGGAAGTTAATCACCGGGGAATTAGGAGGTGTCAGCTAGGAACTTCATTAAGGTGGTGAGGGTGGGGCCTGGCCACAGGAGGGAGGGAGCCAGGGATGCAGTTGGGGGGTCGAGGGGTGCCCTGTCCTGAGTCCTAGGCCCATCGGAGTGGTGGGGGTCATGTGCTACAGGGGCCCCAACTTCCTCTGGGCATCAGGGTCAGGAACAAGCCCCTTCAGTCCTTGCCAGCCCCTTTGCTCTGGGCAGAGGCCATGCCGCCCTTCACCTCTCAGCCCCCAGCCTGGTCCAGCCCAGGCATGCCCCACTGCTGCCCTGCCTCGGGCTCCAGTCTGGGAAAGTTCAGGAAGGGTCAACAGCATACAGAAAGTGCCAGGCACACCGTAGTGTGAGCATGGAAGGGCTCTGCAAACACAGGTTCTCCCCATCCTCCTGTTGTTTGCCTGCTTCCCCACTCTGCTTACCCCCTCCACCCTTCTCTGCACTCGGAGGAAGAATCTCTGTGGAGGGCATGACCTGCCCAGCCCTTCTGGCTTCCAGCTGCGTCTGCCAACTGGAGGCTTCTGTCTCATGGCAGCCTGTTGGTCCCGTTAACCCAGCAGCACCCCTGCAAATGGTGTCATCATTAATCTTTTCTTGGAGCCCTTTGAATGAGCAGTCTGCCGCCAAGCTTCTGAGTGAACTTTTGAACAACGACTCCAGGCTTAGCATGTGGCCCTAACAAGAGTCTTGGTCTCTGTGGTGGGTTAAAGATGGCCACACCACAAATTCTTTGCCACTCCTCCCATTGAGAGTTGGAGTATATTTTCTTTCCCCTTGAAGTTAAGCTGGCCTCTGACAGCTTTGAAGAACAACAAACGTGACACTGTGACTTCCAAGGCCAAATCTTAAAGAGATCTACAACTCCAATTTTGTTGCTTAGACCATTCTCTCTTGGAAGCCAGCGCCAGGTAAGAAGTTTGACTACTCTGAGGCCACCATATTGTGAGGGAGCCCAAGCTAGCCACATGAAGAGGGAGGAGAGAGAGAGAGAGGCCACCTGGAGCAGCATGGAGTCACCAGAGGTGTGAGTGAGATCTCAAACCATTTGTCAGCTTAATGCAGCCAGTGTATGACCCCAGCTGACCTCATACAGAGTGGAAAATCCACCCTGCTGACTCCTGTCTGGACTCCTGGCCCAGAAAATCACAGATAAATAAATTGTTGTTTTAAACCACTAAGTTTTGGGGTGGTTGGTTATGCAGTAGTAGAGAACTCTGTCACCACATGTATTTGTTTCTTAGGCCTGCCGTTATAAATGAGCACAAACTTGATGGCTTAAAACAATAGACATTTATTCTCAAACAGTTCTGTAGGCCAAATGTCCAAAATCAAGGTGTCAGCAGAGTTCGTGCCCTCTGGAGGTTCTGAGGGAGAATCCATTCTGGGCCTTGTTTGCCAGCAACCCCTGGCGTTCCTTGGCTTGGGCCTGCGTAGCTCCAAGCTCTGCTTCTGTCTGTACAGGGCCCTCTCTCTGTCTCGCTGTTTTCTCCTGTTGTCATTTCTGAGGATACTTGTCCTTGGATTCAGGGCCCACCTACTCCAGGATAATCTTGTCTTGACAGCCTTACCTTAATTACATCTGCAAAGATGCTTATTTCACATAAGGTCACATTCTGAGGATCTAGGTGGACATGTTTTTGGGGCCCACAATTCAACTCACTACACTGGATAATGTGGCCCTTTGGGACTTGCGGGCAGTCTAGTGGACCCACCCAGGACCTGGCGATCACAGCCAACAGTGATTCTCAGACCACTGCCAGCCTGCATTGCGGTTCTTGGCATCTTTTTTCTCTCCTTGGAGACTGAATCAGGGTACCTTTGGCTGTATCCAAGTGGTGGCCACATTGTGCTGACATGCACAGTCTGACCCAAGCATAGGGCACTCCACTAGGTAGACAGTCATCGAAGGTCCCCTCTTCCCAACACCTCTGCTTTGTGCATCCAGTTCCCATTGGAGAGCATGAGGTTTTGTGTAAAACACTTCTGCAATCCATGTATTTGGAGACCGCAGACTTCCCTGATGGTTGGGTCGCTGCAAAATATTAAATGGAGGTCGCCCAATAATGTGATCTCCACTTCTCTGAGCCCTCTACCTCTTTGATAATACACCCTTGGAGTCTCCTTGGGCTTTGCAGGATTAACTACTTTCTCTCTTCCAGGCTCCCGTAGGGCTCTGTAGGAACACCCATTACTGCTTCTTTGATTCTCTGCTCCTCTCCCATCAACTCTGAAGTTCTACCCCTGGCCCTGAGTTGGGAGGACGAGGTGACGGCTGGCTCGCTTCATTTGGGGATCCCAGCCAGATGGCAGAGGTGCCTATTATGCCACACCAGCTCACTATCATGAAAGCTTCCAAAGCTGAGCCCTCATTCTGTAGGGTTTCCTTGCTGGGGCTGGTCTATAGGTTTGCCTGGATCCTTGTTTGAATTCAGTTTGTCCTGGTGGACAGCCTCCAGGGCCTTCAGCACTGCCTTGAGGTTGCTATCATACTCTGTGCTCTGTCCTCTCCTAAAGCCCCCTGCATGCTTTGGGTCTTGCAAGGCGACAGATGAACAAAGGGCTTGGTGTTGCTGATGGAGCTGAGCGCTGCAAGCCCCTGGTCTATGGTTTCTGGAATTTGTGTTGCTTTAGGGGAGCAGAGTTGGACTTGCTGCCCCACAGGTGGACCCCTCTGCTAGGTCCAGGCTCGAGGTCCTGGAACCACATGTATCTGGCCTGGGGATAGCAGCTAATTTCCAGTGCACCTCATTTCCGATATGAGCTCCCAGTTTCCCTTTCCTCCTGGCTGTGTTTCCTCTGTCTAGTCTGCCTGCTTGTAGACTGGCTGATAGGACAGCTGCAAGCCAGCCCAAGGTGGAGTGGCTTTTACTCTGATGTGGAGAATATAAACACCAGTCCCAGCACCACTGCCTTCCCTGGCTGGTGGGACGCCACAGACCCTTTATCATCTCCACCTCCGTGTCCAGGCCTCTCACTTGCCTGGTGAGCCCCTCTCTGGTGCATCCTTCTGGGTAACCAGCTCAGTCCAGAGCAGCTCCCTGTGGACTCCTCTGCTGTCCAAGGGGCTGGGAGATCTCAGTTCTCTCATTTCTTAAGAGAAACATGCCTTTCATGAAGCAGTCAAAAGTGAGGAGAAAAGCACAGGTTCCCTCCAGACTTCCTGAGTGTGAATCCTGGCTCCTTTCCTCAGGTCACCGCTCGCCACTGCCCTCCCTGTCTGCTTCTACAGCCTCCCACCAGTCATCTTCCCCTCCCACCTCTAATTCCCCAAACAAGGTAAAGGGAAACTGGATCCGGATGCCAGCGACTTCTGTCTTGCCTGGGTTAACTGAGCTCCCTTCCAATGTCAGTGCTGTGTGATTCCCCATTACAAACAGCTTTTAATGCCTCAAAGATAATTCTTTATTTTCCTTCCATCCTGAGGTTTACTTTGGGGAAAAAAGATTAGGAGGAAGGACTATATGGGAGTGGGGATATGGTGGGAAGGAGAGAGATGGATTGATTTCATGGGATCTCCTATATTTTTATATTTCCCCAGATTCCTGTCTCCATCCCCAGGGTACAGATGAGTCTGGCACCTGCCCTAACCCTGCCCTTCCTCTGTCATCACGATGATTATCATGGGCATCACTGTGATCGCTGGCATTGTGACAGATGTTCATTGAGCACTTGGGGACCAGGCATTTGGTGTTGTATGGTTGTATGTTGTTTTAAACACTACACAAAACCCTCAGGTGGCTTCCTCTTACCATTGGTGGAATCCAAAGTCCTTATCATGGCCATAGGCACCTCTGTGGTTTAATCTCTTGGCATGCTTCTTGCTCACTTGCTCCAGCCATACTGGCCTTTTTCCTGGCAGGCTCCTGCCTCAGGGCCTTTGCACTTACCTTTCCTGCTGTCTGAGCATTTCTTCCCTGATATCCACATGGCTCTCTTTTACTTCACTTAGAGCTCTGCTTAAATGTCACTTTACAGAGGTATCGACTCTAGATAAAACAGCACTTCCCATTATTATCTCTCCCCCTTACCTGCTTAGCTTTCCTCTGTAGCACTAATTACCACCTGAAAAGCTATGTTATTTGTTATTGGTTTGTTTGTGGCCTCTCTCCTCAAGAGAATATAAACTCCTTGGGGGAAAGCACTTTGTTTTGATCAGCTCTGTGTCCCCAGCATCCATAAGGGTGTCTGTTGTATGGTTGTTAAATGAAGGAATGAATATTGACTTAAACCCCATAACAGCCTTTGGAGGTAGCTGGTCTTAATTATCCCCATTTAGAGGTAGAGAAACAAAGGCACAGAGATGTTAAGTAACTTGCTCAAGGTCACAGAAATGGTAAGTGGCTTGGCTGGTTCACAAAGCCAGGTAGGATCACCCCAGAACCCTCATTTTCACCACTCTCATCCTTCGATTTCCCATTTGCCCCTGCCCTTGGGGTTGGGCTGTCCCCATGCTGTCCTTTGTTGCCCAGGGGTTGGCTTAGTGGGCTACAAAGGGCAGACTTTCTCGTGGACCTTGCTCTTGTGACTCCCATAGTCTTTGCAGGAAGAGGGCACCTTGTCTCTGCCTTCCTGGGGCCCACATGGCTTGGATGAGGTGCCAAGGACAAGCCCTGGAGGAGGCTGCCGTGCAGGTAAGAGGGGACCAGCCCACTGCTGGACTTACTTGCCTGGCCCTCCCCATTATCTGCATTACACTGAGACAAAACAATTCTTTCTTAAGAAGAGGCACACCAGAGTGAGTGACATTTAGCCCAGTGCAAGTCTCAAGATGAATTCAGATTTCTCTCGCCAAAGGAAACCTCCTATCACTTTTACCCCTTGCTCTGTAGCAGACATTACCAGTGTTTATGTGGATCTGATTTGCCTCTTCATCTTGGTTGCATGGAAGACCACACCTTCTGGCCCTTGAGGCGTTGGAGAGGAGTGTTGACAGTTCTAGCCAAGGCAGTGTGACAGAAGGTGCTGTGTGTCACCTCTGAGTAAAACCTTTAAGAACTTGGGGGCTCATTCCTCCAATTCTGGGGCAGCCTTGGTGGGCCTGTATTCCATGTGGTAAATCTGCAATTAGCCTGAGTCCCTGAATTTCACTGTGAGAGGCAGAAACCCTCCTTCAGCTGACCCAGGTTGAGCCTGCAGCGTGGACCTGAAATAAATTTTTGTTGTTTTATGCCATTGAGATTTGGGGCTAATTTGTTACTGCAGTTTGGCCTAGCCATTCCTGACTAATGCACCATTTCTGTACATTTGTGTATCTTCCCATATCTCATTCACCACCAGTGGGAGTGTGAATTGGTACAACCTTTCTGGGGGACAATTTGGCAGTATGAATACACGAAAAGCTCTAAATAAATGTATTGTCTTTGACTCAGAAATTTTACTTCTAGGAATTTATCCTAAGGAAATAATTGGACAAGTTCAGAAAGTTGTATGGGTAAGGGGGGTATTCATCACATAAAATGGTGGGAATTGGATCTGCCTAAATATCCCCCGACAGCAAATTGGTTAAATAAATTGTGACGCGGCTCTGCAATAGAGTACTAGCTGCTGCTGGTGGCTCAGATTCACTGACAGAGAAGGAGAGCCACAGTCTATTATAGTGCAGTGTGTGCATAATGGGACCCTATCTTTGTTAAAAAAAAACAAACTTTTTGCATGAAAAAAGTCTACATGAGAGTCAGCAAATACTTAATGGAAATTTTCTGGGTGTGGAATCCCAGGTAGTTTTTTCTTTAATGTTTTTATTTTGCCTCTTTCTATTTAAATTTTTTTCTTTGGTAGTTCTGTGTCTTGTGTATAATTAAAAATGAAAGGGGATGGAAAAATGACTGTGTGATCTTGGACACATTAACTTCTATGGGTCATGATTTCCTTACCTGTGAAATGGGTGCAATGATATGTGCTTTGTGGGTTGTGGTGAGCACTAGACCACGTGGTATGAAGCACCTGGCAGCTGCTAAGCGCTCAAAACTATGGTGCTGTTATCGATTATCAGCGAACTAAGGAACCTTAGAAGTTGGTTGATTCATCCATCCATCCATCCATCCATCCATCCATCCATCCATTCATCCATCCAGTAAGTATGCCTTAAAACCCACTGTGTGTTTGGCTATGTGCAGGATAAAGATAGCAATGATAACAACAAATACTTACATGGCACTACCATAAGCACTTAAAATTTATCCACCGATTTAATCTGCACCATAAGCCTATCAGGGGATACCACTCTTAGCCCCATTTTGTAGATTCTGAAACGGAGGCACAGAGAGGTCAAGTGATCTGCCTGAAGTCACAGAGCTGGAAGGAGGCAGAGCCAGGCAGTCGGGCCCCAGAGTCCTTTCTCAGCCCCTGGTCTATATTGTCCGAGGGGGGACTGCTTCTCTGCTGTACCGCGCCTTGCCCCCAAACTGGGAGCAGCAGGAGCAAGGAGTGAGGGGCCCAGCTGGGATAGGACACAGCTAAGCTGCAGATCTCAGAGCTAATCCAGACCCTAGAGAGGCAATTAGCAGGAAGAGGGCATTTCTGTTAGTATGAAGCCCTGGCTGAGCTGAAGGATGGGGGTGTGGCTGTGTTAGTGTCAGGACCAGGATAGGATCCTGCCTCTCCCTGGTTCTCTCAACCCAGGCTCACAGGAAACTTGGACTACAGGTGGGTGGGGGACACCAGCCTCCCTGCAAGGTGGTTGGGAGCAAATAATGGCCTAATATGTACTGTGACATGGGCGAATGATTGGGTGAAGCGCATTCATGCATTATCTCATTTAATCCTCATGACCGCTCCGAAATAGAAGCTATTTTATAGAACAGGAAATGGATGCTCGGGGAGTGGAACTGCCTTGCCCAGGGTCTCACAGCTAGAGAGTGGGAAGATCCTGAGCTAAAGTCTAGCCACTACAGATCCCCTGGGGCAGGGCTCCCACATCTGCCACCTGCCTTCACGGGGACCCTGGAGATCCTGGGGAGCTGGGGGACCTCCTTCATCAGGCACACCCTTGGTTATTGCTGCCCTGCACTGCCATGGGTTTGCTGGGCCCAGCCGCAGACACCATCACATCAGGGCGCAAGCAAGGGAGTAACTGGAGACCCCTACAGACAAATGGGAACCCAAGATGGGAGTACACCAGGGGGAGAAGAAGGGAGGATGGGATCATTCCTCCCATTTTGCAGATGGGAAATAGAGTTTGCCCAGGACCTTACAGTGAGCGTGGAGCGGGCGCTGGAGCCCAGACCTGTTGACTCTGGAGCCAGGGTTCTTTTCTCTGCACCTGCTGCTTCTTCTGGAATGTCACTGCCCTGGGAAGTTGCTAAAGGGGAGACCTACTGTTCCCCCGTAGAGGGAAGTGTGAGCTGAGGCTGGGGTGGCGTGGAAGGCAGTGGCCCCTAAGCAGTGGCTGAGGGTCTGGGACTCCTCTGGGGCAGGGAGACATTTAATATTCCAGGGCACACAGTAGTTTCAGGCATTGACTGTGGCCCCAGAAGTAGGGGCTTTGTAAAAAAATTCCCTGATAAGACACTGCTGTGTATCTTCTCTTCAGAGCAGAATCTCTGGAAAAAAAAAAGTACTGACTATCCTCACCATCACCACTTTCCTTCTTCCTGTTCCTCTTGGACCCACCCCAGGCAGATCTTACCCCCCACCAGTCCACCAAAACAGCTCTTGTCAAGGTTGCCAGAGACCTCTACACTGCCAGGTCAGCAATCCGATCTCAGGCCTCTGTGGCATCTGAGAGCTGACCCACTGTCTCCTCCTCTTGAAACATTCTCTGCCCTCCCTTTCCAGGCACCCAGGTTCCCCTTCCCCCTCACTGGCTGCCCCTTCTTAGTCTCCTTTTTTGTGAAGAGTGGGTCTGGCTCTTCACACCCTCTGGTTGTTTGGAAGGCTAACAGCAGACTCTTTTCTTTTGGGGGTTTGGGTATGTGTTTTTCTGAACCAAGTGACAATTCATCCTTACAGATACTCATTAAACAAAGACAGAGTGATAAATTCCATTGAAAAAACAAAACCTGGACAGTCACAGCCCTCAATCCCTAGGAGTTCCTCCTCTCCTAATGACTTTATTTTTCTTGCAATAATGTAATTTTTAAAATTTGAGGTGTGATTGACATACAAAAAACTACACACCAAATATATGGTTAGATATATTTTGGCAAACATTTACATCCTGAAACTAAGATTGCACACATATCTATCCTCCAAATTTTTCTCTCGCTCCTTTGTAATTCTTTCCTGCCACACCACCCTGCCTACTCTATCCCTAGCCAACCACAGATCTGCTTCCTTACTTATTAGAGATAAGTTGGGGTTTCCTAGAATTTTATGCACATGGGCTCATTTGGTATGTAGTCCTTTTTTGGTCTGGTTTCTTTCTCATAATTACCTTGAGATTCATCCACATTGTTACTTGTAGCCACAGTTCATTCCTTTTATTTCTGGGTAGTAATCCATTGTATGGGTATACCACAGTTTGTTGATCCATTCACCACTGAGAGACTTTTGTGCTATTTCCAGATTTTGGCTGTCACAAATAAAACTGCTATGAGTATTATCCCTGGTAACATTTTTTCCTCTGATATTCACTTTGTCTGATATTAATATAGCTACTCCAGCTTTCTTTTGCTTAGTGTTAGCATGGCATACCATTTTATATCCTTTTACTTTGAACCTATTTGTCTTTATATTTAATGTGTCTTTTTTGAGACAGCATATAGATGGTTCTTGATTTTTTATCTGATCTGACAATCTCTGCCTTTTAATTGGGATGTTTGTGTCATTTACATTTAATGTTATTTTTTATATGGTTAGGTTTAAGTCTGTCATCTTATTATTTGTTTTCTATTTATCCCATCTGTTCTTTGTTTCCTTTTTCATGTTTTTCTGTTTTCTTTTGGACTATTTTTTTGATTCCAATTCATCTCTATTGTCAGTTTATCAGCTATAACTTTTAGTTTTGTTATTTTAGTCATTCTCTTAGGATTTATAGTATATATCTTTAACTTGTAATAATCTACTTTCAAATTATATTGTACCACTTTAGGTATAATATAAAACTCTTAAATAGTATGCTTCCATTTCCCATCTCTCAGCCATTATTTTATTGTCATACATTTTACTTACATATATGTTATAAACCTCACAATATATATTGCTGTTGTTTTGTTTAGTCAATTATTTTAAAAAGCAGCTTAAATAATAATACATTTAATATATTTACCTGTGTTTTTCTGGTGTTCTTCATTATTGAATCCATATTTCTATCTGGTATCATTTTTATTCTGACTGAAGGACTTCCTTTAACATTTCCTATAATGAAAGTCTATTGATGAATTCTTTAAGCTTTTGTATGTTTGAAATAGTCTTTGTTTTGTCTTTGTTTGAAAGATATTTTTATTGGGTTTGGAGGTACAGATTAACCACTTGCCCCTTCATTTGGGCACTCCATTTACACATATATTAGGCTGCTTAAAGTTGTCCCACAGATTATTGAATTCCCCTTAAAAAAATCTGTTTTATTCTTTGTGTTTCATTTTGGGTAGTTTCTACTGCTATGTATTCAAGTTCAGTAATCTTTTCTTCTACAATGTCAATATGCCATTCATCACATCTAGTGTATTTTTCACTTCAGATTGTGGTTTTTATCTCTGTAAGTTTGATTTGGGTCTTTTTTTATCTTAAATGTCTCCACTTAACTATTTGAATATATGGAATACAGTTATACTAATGGTCATAATGCCCCCCTCTGCTAATTCTAATGTATGTGTGAGTTCTGGGTTAGTTTCAACTGATTATGGATCATATTTTCCTGCATCTTTGCATGCCTAATAATCTTTGATTAGATGTCAGACATTGTGATTTCTACCCTTTTGGTAATTTTTGCATCCCTTTGGGTACTCCAATTACACTCACATTAGGTGTTTTTGTGTTCTTGGCTATTTTTGTATTCCTATAAATATTCTGAACTCTGCTTTGGAATGCAATTTATTTGTAGGCAGAGTTTAATTCCTTTTTGTTTTTAGCTTTTAAGATTTGTTAGGTGGAACCAGAGTGGCATTTAGTCCAGGGATAATTATTATTCACAATTGAAGCACAAGACGAGTATTCTACCCAAGGCTGCATGAATTATGAAGTTTTCTTGTCTTGGTGAGAGCAGACATTATTCCACGGTGTGTGAGTTCTGGACACTATTCCTTCTAATACCTTTGGGTCGTTATTGGCCCAGCCTTGGGTATTTCCCTCACACAGGTGTGCTGATCAGAACTCTGGGGAATACTTGAGGGGTGCCCTCTCCAGGTCTCCAGGGTTCTCTCTGTATATAGGTCGTTGCTGTTGAGTACTCTGTCCTACAAATTCTAGTTGTCTTGGTTTCTCTGGGCTCTCAGCTCCATCTCCTCAACTCATGGTGTTTTCTAGGCTCTATATACATTCTTACTTTCTGTGCAGCAACCTGGAAACTTTCCCAAGGCAGTAAGCTAAGGCGATTTTAGGGCTCACCTTATTTGTTTTCTGTCTCTCAGGAGTACTTGTCTGTCTGATGTCCAGTGTCTTGAAAACCATGGTTTCATATATTTTGGATGGTTTATTGTTTCAGCTTGGAGGGTAAATTTGGTCTCTGTTCCTTCATCTTGGATAGAAGCAGAAGTCTCCATGCCTTTAAATATCATCTGTATGCTAATGACTCCCACATTCACCCCTGAACTTCGTAATCTTATATGCAACTTGGAGTAGTCATGGCTAGCACCTCAAACTCACCAAGTCCAAAGTGAAACTCTTGATTGCCCCATAGTCAAATCTCTCCTTGCTGTCTTTTCCATCCCAAGGAATATTCCCCCAAATGTGGGCAAAAAGCCTTGGTCTCATCCTCTTTTCTTCTGTTTCCTTCACATCCTCTATCAGTATCTCAGAAACTCCTTTTGGCTCGACCTCCAAATATATCTCAAATCTGAGACCCTTTCATCCTCCCACTACTGATTAAAGCTACTATCATTACTCATCTAGAATCTTGCAATAGCCTCCTAACTCTGAACTAACTGCATTCATTCTTCATCCCCTTACAGTCTGTTTTCCCTTCAGCATCCAGTGAGCCCTTAAAGGTGCTAGCCCTGTCATGATTGTTCAAAACCCTCCAGTGACTTCCTCACACAACTTAGAATAAAGCCCAAGGTCCCTTACCACGGTGCACAGGATTCCATATGCTATGGCCTCTGCCCCCTCTCACACCTCATCTCCTCCCCTCTCTTCCTTGCTCACTCCGCTCTGGCCATCCAGGCCTTCTCGCTTCTCCTGGAGCATGCTAAGGACGCCTCTACTTCAGGGACTACTTCCTCTTTGTAGTTCCGGATGCATTCCCTCTAGATGTTTCTCTCTCTCTTCACTGGGTCTCAGCTCAAATGTCACTTCTTCATAGAGCCTTTCCATGGTAGTTCCCTTGTGGCTTCTCCCATTACTCTGCCTTATT
The DNA here is from genome assembly GCA_032199065.1 of Smutsia gigantea. Classification (NCBI taxonomy): domain Eukaryota; kingdom Metazoa; phylum Chordata; class Mammalia; order Pholidota; family Manidae; genus Smutsia; species Smutsia gigantea. The sequence goes on from JAVSCE010001688.1 coordinate 23,161, forward strand.
TTCCACCACAGAGCTTATCCCCACCTGACACCCTGCATGTTTATTTGTTCACATGCTTATTGTCCCTTTCCTCAGTAGGAGGCAAGCTTCACTAGGGCAGGGATTTTTGTCTTTGTCACTCTTGGCTTATCTATGCCTAGAACAGTGCCTGACATATCAAAGATGCTCAGTAAAGCAGAATGAATGAATGAATGAATGAGTGCTCTTCTTGGCCACCAGTTACAATCTACTTGCTCTGTGACTGTGGACAAGTCCTGTGCCATCTTAGGGCATCTCCTTTTCTAGTAGTCACTGGTCAAAAGTCAGCCTCCCCCTCTTCCCCACCATGCACTATGCCAGGGGAGCCCTGTTCTCCACCACAAAGGGGGCAGTGCCAGGTGGTCTCCTTCCTGGAGCTTAAGGGAACTAGGCTTTGGATTGTCATGATCACCACCAGGGGGCACTCGATGCTTAGATTCTGGACAAGGGGCTCTTTGGGTTGGTAGAAGTCTCTGTGATTGACTATTTTAGTATGCAGGTAGTGTAAATGCATGTGGGGAATGAGAAGGCATTTCTTGGGGTCCTGATCCTGGGGCTCTGGGTGTGGGGGTCTCAGCTCTTCCTGTTCACCCTCCCATGGCTCCCCAGTCAGAGAAAGACCCCAGAAAATGATTCACCTGTGCCTTCCTGGGGAAGGGAAGAAGTGGGCCCAGTGGAAACTGTGAGGAGGTGGTCACTGGCTCTTCACATGTCCTGGACTCCAAAATCATCTGTGGCTTTGGACAAGTAAAACTTCTGCCATCACTGAGCAGGGTGACCCTGTTATTCTTGGGGTCCCTCCAAGGAACCTGGCAAACCTGTCTTAGCTCTTTGGCCTCCTTCAGGGCTGAGCCCTTCACTGTCCCTCCCTAGGTCAGGGAAGGCCTCTCTCTAGACTGTAGACTGTCTCTCAGATGCCTGACGCCCTACCGGGGTAATCCCAGGAGGAGCGGGGAGATGCCTTCTAAGTGGGGATGCTCAGATGTATGCAAGCTCGTTTCATTCATTCAATAATTTGAAATGTTTTTCCTATTGATCCATAGATGGATGGGGAAACTGAGGCCTGGAGAGTAGGAAGGATAGTTTGAGGTCACATATCAGCATGTGGTGTGCTTTATTCTATTGTACTTTCCGTGTTGGTTGAGCCCAGTGTCCTCCGGGCCATTCCCTTTCCTCCTACATCTCAAACACAGCCTCCCAGCCTCTGCACTTGCTGTTCCCTCTGCCTGGAACATCTTGGCCTCAGATCTTCATGTAGCTGGTTCCTTCCCATAATTCGGGCAAAGAGCCAGATGGCACCTCCTCAGGGAGGCCTTCCCTGATCATGCCCCTTCCTTCTGTATCTCATCAGCTTGTCTAATTTCTCCTAGAGCACTTATCACCATCTGAAATTAGCCAGTTGATGGTTTATGGTTTACACTCCATCTCCCCTGTCTGAATGAAAGTGCCACTAGAGCAGGGGCCTTGCCTGGCTTGTTCCCTGATGGCCACGTCTCACACACAGCACACAGTAGGAGGCACCCCATGGCTATTTTTGAATGATTGAACAAGGAAGATGGAGAGTTGCCTCTCACCCCTGTAGGTCTCCAGACAATAGCACAGACTCATACTGACTCCTCCCCAGGGGCCGCAGGCCCTGAGACACTCCAGCTGATGCGCCGTCCCTCTCTGGGCTTCTCACTCCCTCATCTGCATCCCGTTTATCCTCCCAGGGGCAAGCTTCCTCATACGGGAAGCCATGGAGTGTTTGACTCAAGAACTGAAGCCAGGGCAGAGGGGGAGGAGGGAGGGGATTGCACCCAGGGTGGGTCCAGCCCCTGGTGCTCTGGGGAGGGGAGCCTCGGATTGCAGCCGTGCGGATGCCTTTGCGTTTACAGACGCAGGCTCAGTGTGTGGGTGGTTTCTGGCCATGAGGGCGCCCTGTGTGAGCATGTGAGTTCCCTTTCAGGACTGATCTTGTCAGGAGGCTGACGAGGGCATCCCCCTCTGTGTGTGTGTGCAGAGTCCTTCTGAGATGCCTCCAGTGCCACCAGTGCCCACCTGCAGGTGACTGGGTGGAGAGCAGACCATGCAGCAGGAGACCGCCGTGCTGTGGGCTGAGGAGCTCTGAATTAGCATCCCAGCTCAGGGACTTACACTGTGCCGTCTTGGTCAAGGGACTTGCTCTCACTGAGCTGAGGAGAAATGAGCTCTGCTTTCTGGGACTGGCTATGGATCTCTACCGTCTGGGCCCAGCCTTTTCTGTCTGGGGTTCTTAGCCATCTTTCAATGCCCAGCATAAAGGGTACCTCCTCTGGGAAGCCACTCCCACCCCCACTGACTCAGGTTCTTCTTCCCCTGGAGTCACGCTGTTCGGCCTGTATCTATAGTGCAATGGCATTGTGTGCTTGGTTGTCTGCCCCCTCCCACTAGACTAGAGCCTCTTGCGGGCAGGCCTGGGACTTTGTTCATTTCTGCATCTCTCATGGCCAGCATGTGGGCAGGCACACCCCAGATATTGTGGTGATGCTGAGTGAGTTGAGTCCCCGACACTGGGTTGATTTCTGTTCTCCAGGATCCTTTGGGACAAACCTGCCATCCACATCACCCACACCTGATACTCATCCAGCATTCCCTGCCCTCCTCTGCCTCCTCACTAGGGCTGCTCAGACAGGTCACCATCAGCAGCAGCTGCTAACTCACCATGTGCCAGGCATGGTGCTGAACACTTACATGTGTAGCTCATTTAATCCTCATAGCCACACTATGACTATTTTATACCCATTCTAGACCTGAGCAAATGGAAGCTCAGAGAGGTCAAGTGACTTTCCTGAGGCCACACAGCTCACAAGCAGCAAAGCTGGTGATGTCTCTGGTCAATGTTTAATAGCTAACTGTGAACAAAAAAAAGTCTCAGTTTGTGGTGCTTGCCAGCTTTTACGGTGCAGATACTCCCATAGAATTTAAGCTACCAACATGGTATCACTGAACTTCAAGTTGGGAAGAAATGCTCACAACTGGCTCTTGTGAGCAGGTATTCAGCACATGATGTGGCAAAGCTGAGATGCAGACCCAGGCCTGTTTGATGCTGACCAGTCAGCACTCTGTTCTAGAACCCTAAGATCTGGCATTAAGGGGAAAAAGCAAGATGCATAAGGGCTGTATATGGAAGGGGAAAGAGTATTCCTAAAACAAAAGACTATACGTATATGTATGTGTACAGTTGCTTGTGTATGTGGATCTTGAAGGATGTGCCAGAAACTAGTAACATTATTGTTTTTTTTCCACAAAGGGAACTGGGTGGCTGGTAGACAGGGTGGGAAGGAGATACACTGGTGGGAAAGAGATTTATCCTTTATACTGTTTGAATTTTGAACCACATGAGTATATTAACTATTTCAAAAAATGAATGAACAGCAAATCCAGACGGCCAAGTAACCACAAGTGGACCCTAGGCCTGTAGCTCTGCCAGGCTGGGCTGTGGACTGCTGCTGGGCAGGGTGTGCTGAGCGGGTTGGCTGGGGCCGCCCACCAGGCTGGTGGGGGCAGTGGAGGGGCAGATGGGAGGCCACCATCTTTCCAGAGTGTGAGGGATGCATGCACTTGTTTTAATTCTCATCCAGGCGGTTTGGTCACTGAGACCAGGGCACTGCACTCTAAACTCAATTAGAAATTTAACAGACCTTATAAATCCTCCCCAGCCTGAGCCTTGTAAATCTCCAGAGTGGGGCTGGCTTAGTGCTTATCCATCTCTGGCTTAATGACCTCCCCAGCCCAGCCTGGGAATGATTCAGGGCCAGCGACTGGTCTAATTAGTGAGCACAAAGCAGAGCCCTGGCAAGGTGAGGAGGGAGAGTGGGCCTGGTCCCTGCCCGGGGGCCTCAGGGAGGAGAGTGCTGGCCCTGGTTCTGTCTAGACCACCCCCCGCCCCCCTCGCATGTGGGAGGAGGAAGCAAGGCGGTGAGGCAAATGCTTTATCGACTTTCGTTGTTAATATAGACTTGTACATGGTGTGGTTCACCCGAATCATTGTTCGGGGAAGGCTGTTGTATGCTGTGCCACTCATAACATTATTGCATTGAGGGCCACGTGGGATGCATGCAGTCTCCAAGCAAGGGAGTATCTTTGTGTACAGATTCGAGGCTATTTTGAGAGTCTGTGTGGTCAACGTGGGAGGGTTTGGAGGGTGGGTTCTGATCTCCCAGTGGCTGAGGGGATTGTGTTCCAAAGCAACACATATGAAATCAGAAGGGGTCCAGATAGCCCTGTTTTTGAGTGTTCAGGTTTAGTGAGAAGATGGATTTTCCTTACAAGACTATCCTTGTAAGGTAGTGAGCTCCCCGTCAGTGGATAGACAGCCTAGGGACCATTAATGGAGTCCCAGCTGTGCACCAGGCCGTTTACATATCATCTGATGTGATCTTCAGGCCCCTATTTTATAGGCAAGGAAACTGACATTCAGAGAGGTCCTTCAGAATGAGGATTTGAATACTGGCCTTCCTGACTTCAGGACTTGTGGCTCCTGTGCCATGCCTCCCCACTCTCTGCTGAAAATACGCCCTACAGGCTGCTTCTCACCTAAGAGGACACTCATGATGATTCTGGGTACAAAATGATTAACGGCGCCAGAGTCAAGAGCCACAGTCTCCTTGGCAACATGGCCTGCCTTTGACAGGCTGTTCCATCCGGGTCCATGCCAGTGTGGGAAGACGTGAGTCCTTTTTGCGCTCTCCCTCCCTCCTCTTTTTTACTCATTTTTGGGTCTCATTTTCCTGTCCTCTGCCAGCCTCTGTCTGGCCTCTGATCCCCAACTCCCACTGGGTTATTTGCTAGGAAGCTGGGGTTGGGGTGGGTCTAAGCCCCCTGTTTTGCCTATGGCCCCACCACTGTGGTGCAAGAGGCAGAGCTGGCACTGGTGCCCGGGGTGACAGATGCCGACTCTCACCCCTGCCAGTCCCTCAGACTCCCTCCCCGCCCCTGGCCTGGGAGCAGTCACCGGGAGGAGGCCTGGGTAATTGGTTCCATCCAAACCTCATCTTCAGTGGCACGAAAGGGAAAGTTATAAATATTTTTATCTATAACTCACGACGAATAAAAATTTAATTACACTGAAAAATTTAAATTTCATAAGAAATAAATATTAATCCTGGAGAGTGACTTTTGTGGGAAGTTAACTTTCAAACGTCATCAATCTGGAGGTGTCTGGGGTCTGGCAGGAAGGAGGAGGCCCCCGGTTTGGGCTCCTTATTTGGGGTGGGGGTCTCTTGAGACTGGGGGCCCAAGGACTCAGAGCTCCACCCAGGGAGGCTCCTGCCCTCAGCCCCTCTCTGTCTTCAATGAAGATTGATGGCCTACCATGTCTGTGTATTTTTCCAAGTCCTGGGGGTACTTTGGGAAAGGACACAGCTATTGTTCTTCACTGCGTGGAGAATAAGGTCATATAGAGGCAGACATTAAGTGACTAACCACCAGTATCACTGCCAGGTTAGTACCTCTCTACTGAGCTTGAGCTCCCTGCTCCCTGCTTAGTTTTAGTTTATTTATTTTTATTTTTATTTTTTCAAAGTCAAACCTCTCTTTAAGCATTTTTTTCTTGACAACAGCAACACAATCATGATAATTCTCAAGCCAGAGGATTCAGCTAGGTTCAAAGTCCCATGTAGATTAAGTCCAAAGCTCGTCCATTCCAGCCATCATGCGGCAGCTGCAGCCAGGGGGCGCATCCAGGACACAAGGACTGTAGAAGCAAATAACCATGATTTTGGGGGGACACTTTGCTGTTATTCCAGGACTATACAGGAGGCCAGCTTCTAGGCCTTTTCCCCAAGGTGCCAAAAGAGCCAGCCATCGCCGGTCCATGTGTTGAAGTATCCAGAGCCACGCCCATTTATTTTTAATTCTTGCACCCATCCTTGCAACCCATGTCCAGTAAAGTGGGTGCCTTGATCAGTCTCAATCACTGGTGACCAGCCATAGGCTGCAAAGAGATGGTCTAGGCTCCCCTTCGTGGTTTGCTGATCTGCACAATGTGCAGGGCCCTCCTTCCGGGCTCAGCTTGATGCCGGAGTTCTTGTTTGCGGAGTGGAAGAATGAACTTAGCAAACACCCAAGGTAGGAGAGCCAGGGCAGAGGCTTTTATTTAGAAATAAAGGGAGAGGAAAGAGCTCCTGGCTCATGCCAGGAGGGGACAAGAGAGCCCCAGTTTTAGTTTATTATTATTTTATTTTACCTTAGAGAAGTTGAGTATAACACACCTACAGAAAGATGCACAAACCAGAGGCATGCAGCTCAGTGAATGATGACTGTACAGGAAGGCCCATGGTCCAGGCCAGGAGTGGAACATCAGCCCCGTGCTGGGCACTTCGGGGAGGGAAGCCCCTGCCTTTAGGACCTGTGCAGACTCCCTGCTGCCTGACCAAGAAGAGAACAATCTGGGGGTAGGGTGGCCTAGTATTAGTAACAACTTCTCAGTATGCATGGAGCCTGCATCACATGCCTGGCTAGGTTCTAGGTGCCTTAAGGGAATCAGTTCCTTTAATGCTGACAAACCCACACAGAGAAGTGCTGTTAAGACCTCATTTTATTGATGAAAAAACAAACACAGAGAGGTTAACATAGCTTCTGGGAGGCATACCTGGGTCACACCTGAGTCCCCTGGCTTAGAGGCCCCAGGCTGTCCTGATATGAGAGAGCGAAGGTCTTGGCCCCAGGTGCCTGGGTTTGAGGGCCCTCTGGAACCTTGGCAAACTTTTTGATGCTTCACACCTGCTATGTGGCCTCAGGGAAGTCTCTCAACCTCTCTGAGCTTCAGGTTCCTTTTTTGAAAGACAAATGTTAAAAATCCCTGCTCTGGGCCTCCCAGGGTTTGTATAGTCTGGAATGTGGAGGCAGACATGGATGCTATCACCCTGATCACAGTGATAAAGCTAACACTCACCCCGAGCCGCTCTGGCCTGTGTGCTGATGAGGGTACCCTGAACGGACTGGAGTCTCAGCCACTCTTCACTGCGAGCACCTCCTTGTGAGTCTGGCCCATCATCATTCCCGTCAGATGGTGAGGACACTGCCATTTTTGGGGGAGCCTGAGGAGGTGGGCTGGCCAGATAAGCTGCCTGTAGGGAATGGAGGGTGGGGGTATTGGGTGCTGCTACGGGCATGGAAGTGAGGGCAGGATGTGGGACCTGCATTCCAGGAGGACCCCCCAGGAGCAGAAGCAAGGAGATCAATGTTTGCATATTGGGTTAGGGGTGCTGGGAGGGCAGGCTGGGTTCTGAGCCGCCCACCTCAGCTGCTTCCCCATTCACAGATGCTAAAGCTGAGGTCATCCTGGGCTGAGGCTACAAGAGCCTGAGTTTGGAACTGCATATGTGTACCTGGGTGGAGGAGGGGGTGGTGTGGGTGGGAACTTGGACTGGACCCTGAGACCACGGCTGAAGGGGGTGTCTGAGCCAAAGTGCCAGCTTGGGGCAGTGGGGTGGTGCCTAGCAGGGCTTGTCCTACAGCTGTCAGTGGTGTGGGTGGCTGGGATAACCACGGCTCACATGTGGCAAGGAGAGCCCAGAGAAGGCTGGGGCCCAGGGGTCTAATTTCCCGATTTATAACTCTCCAGGGAGGTGGGTGACAGAGACCTACCATTCTCTAGGGACTAAATGGACCAGGTCCTCCTTAGTGTTGGAAAACAGACTGAATTTTTATTTGACTGGCCCAGGATGCAGAATGGGGGTACTTTAGACAGCAGGTGAGAAATCCACTTTCTGTAGCAAAGATGCAGGAATGCTTAACCCCCCCCGCCCCAATCTCACATATTCAGACATGGGCATGTATGCTGACATGCATGTGCATGCTGACACACGTGCACATGCAGATGCTTGTACCAGGCACCCACACAACCATAGACAGATTCCCGGGTGCTCCTCTATTGCTCGAGTCCACCCCCACCCCCCACAGCACTCCGCTGATGGAATGCTATAATATTTTTCTATTAAATGTTGCATTTGTTGTGCTTTTTAGTAGCTCCCCTCATTAAAAATGATATTATCTCCATAAATAAGCCCGCGCCTGAGAAGAGTGCCCGACTCCATTTCTCTTCCTAATTGAGACACTTAGCTTTGATTTGCACGTCGGCACGCACTGAGCAGATTAATTTTCAATTAATGCTCCTGGGCGGGCGGCTGCAGGCTGTGTGGGCTCGCAGCCCAGTGGCCTGGGAGCAGGGGCGGGTGGGGACCAGGAGGACCCAGCCAGGGTGTTGCTCTGTTTCCTGGCCGTGTGAAAGAGAGCAATGGGGACTTTGTCTGCAGCTTTGTGGGAAAGTGGACCCTCCAGGGTTTGTCCTGTAGGGAAGCCCCCTCCTCTCATACCAGGTGCTAAGGACTCAATGTTTGTGGTCCCCCTGAAATTTCTACATGGAAGCCCTAACCCTCCATGGGATGGAATTTGGCGATAGGGCCTTTGGGAGGTAATTAGGTCATTACTGGAGGCCCCACTATGGGATTAATGCCCTTATAGGAAGAGGTGTGAAAGAGCTTGGTTGCTGTCTGTTCTCCACTGTGTGAGGCTCCAGGCTGCCGTCTGCAAACTAGGAAGTGGGATTTCACCAGATGAGGGATCTGCTGGCACTTGAATCTTGGACTTCCCAGCCTCCAGAACTGTGAGAAACAAATTCTGGTTTAAGCCACTGGTGTGTGGTTATCTGTTACAGCAGCTTGAGCTGGATACCAGGAAAGGGCCCCCGAACTCTGGTTGGAGCCTGGGTTCTCCAGCCAGATCAGCCTGGAATCACAGTCCTGCTGGGCCACTTCCTGGCAGGCTGCCTTGGACCACTCATGTCTGTCTTCTCAAGATGTAGTTTCCTCATCTGAAAAGTGGAGAAAATAGGATGAAGGGCCTTAAAGGGTTGTCGTGGAGATTCAGTGAGGTGATGCAAACAGGACCTGGTGTTCAGCAATGCTAGCTCTCCTTCCTCCTGCTCTTCCTTCTCCTCCTCCATGTCTGTCTGTAAGGCTGGTTTCCCACCTGTACCTTCCCCTCTGTCAGCCCAGATGCTTTGTCTTAGACCTGCACCTGCAGACAGGAGCCTCCCTGCTCCAGTTGGGAGTGGCTGCCTGGTGGTATTTCCAGCGACCACTTGTATACTGTACCAGTGGCTCCTGTCCCCTTGGTGCCTGTGGGTCTTCAGTGGCTCAGGGTATAGGACGTACTTGTCAGCACCCTGGGAAACCCTGTACTCCAAGTGGAATAGGTAGAACGTGGTCTGCCCTGCTTAGCCCAAGATGTCTGCTCAACCCATTGGGCAGCACTTCCTGGTCTTGCCCTCAGCCCCTGACTGGCAGTTCCCCTGGGCCTTAGCCTCCTGTGGGGTTGGCCTTCTTTGTGGCTCCTGTATAAAACCAAGAAGCTGCATGGCTCAGTCTCTGCCTGTTGTTGCAGTCAAAGACACGCCAGTCTGGGAACCAGAAAGATGAAAAACTACTTGAATATTTATTAAAGTCTTTTGAAGAACACTAAGGGAAATTCTAGTCATAACAAACAGAATTGCATCTTAAAACCCTAGTTTCTGCTGTATCTATCTATCATCTGTCATCATCTGTCTTTCTAAGAGGCACGGCTGCTGTCCCTCAAACCTCTCCCAGGACTCTCCCAAACACTCCCCCAAACCCAGCCTGTGTTGTGGTCCAGAGGTTGCACAGTGGTGATCCGAGGGCATATCTTGTTCACAGACTTATCTTATTAGGGTTGTACAATATCACCTATATAGTTTTTGCAACAGTGGGTGACATTAAAAAAGTGGGGATTTCATATAAAAATCTGCATTTCCCACTTTACTTGAAAATAGCAACACTGGGCCCTGATGGAGCCATGGGCTTTCCAGTGCCCTGTATGGCCCACTTCCCTCCTCCCTGGCGCCCCCCTGGCCTGTCAGCATTTGGGCAGGTGACCGTGTCCTGGTCTTTCCCTTCCCGTCCCCCTTCTCGGGCCTACTGCTTTCTCTTCACAGTGACCCTGCTTCGCCCCTTCCTCCAGCCAGCTCCGGGGACCTCTTTAGTTCTCTCCCTTACTGTTCCCACAAACACCAAAGAACTGGGTCAGCAAAGAGCCCTCTTGGGCAGGAGAGCAGGTGGAAAGGGTGTGAGCATTCTCATGTTTGCGTGTGTTCCCTTGCGGCACTTGCAAAGTCATCCCCTAAAGCCCAAGGCCAGCACAAGTCCTTGCCAGCTCCTGGTCCCTGAGGGTGGGAACACCTCCTTCTCATCCTGGCTCCAGGGCTTCTTCCAGGCCAGTTAAATATTATTTTCTTCAAAGGAAACCATTCCCAGCTCAGAGCTCTCTCACTGAGGCAGTTCCAGAACCAGCATCTCTCTCTTCCAGACACAGTAACACCTGCTTTCCAACTACAGCTTCCTGCCCTGCTGAGGCTCAGGTTTCTCTTGAAGATCTCAGCTCCTTCCCAGCACTACCTTCTGCTACTCAACCTCAGAGCCTCACCGCTGGTGTGCCTTGTGATTCCAGGTCAGTGACTTTTCAGGCAAATGCTAGGGAGATGGCAGAGCTTTGGAGCTAAGGGTGCAGACACCAGCCAGCCGACCTGGGTTCAAATACTGGATATTTTGCTTAGCTCTGTGACCTGACCAGGTCATTCTGTCTCCCTAGGCCTCAGTTTCCTCTGCAAAAGAAGGATGGTAATAATAGTACCTGTTTCACAGAGGTGTCTTGCCCATAAGGTATTTAGCACTTTGATATTCAAAGTATGGTGTTTGGGCTGGCACCGTCTGCATCTTCTGGATGTTTATTAGAAATGCAGAATCTCAGGCTCTGCCCCAGACCTGCTGAACTGGAATGTGCATTTCAACAAGATGCTCAGGGGTTCCTTGCCCACAGTCAAGTTTGAGAAGCTCTGGGTAAGCACTCTGACAAGTGGGAGCTGTCATGATTCTTAGTCTAACGAGAATCCCTTATTTTAAGGCCGATTCTGGTGCTGAGGAGGAGAGGAGGGGTTCTGATCCTGGCTCTGCAGATTAGCATCGGACGCCCACTGCCGCCTGCTGCCTGCCTCACGTTCCCCATCTGTCTGTAAAACTGGAGATCGTGTTGCCATCTCCTGGAGCTGATTGGAGAGTTACATAAGATTAAGCAGAAGGTGCTTCAGAGAGTTGTGGAAAGAGATTCTGAGATAGCGAGGCTCTAAAAGGATTTTTGCACATGTTTTATTTGTTATATTGTTCCCTTTTTAAATGTGAGAAATTGGGGCATTTCAAAACCAGGTGATTAGTCCAAGCCCATTTAGTGAATCAGCTACAGAACTCGGTCTAGTCCCCAGACCTGAGGCCGAGGGAAGTGCAAGACCCTTAGAGAGCTCCTAGGTCAACGAGATGGGGCCCTCTCTTCTACTGCGCCCACAGCTGAAACCCTCTGGGTGCCTCTCCCTGTATCGTGCTGTTGGCTGATGGCTTCTTTTCTGTGTGTTGGGGGCGGAGGTGGCTGCAGACCAGGGAGGGGGGTGCGGACAGGAAGGATGGGGCCGCTCTGAGATCTGACAGGTAATTAAAATGTCCTCCTAGGTGATCAATCCACATTCAATGGCTTGAATCCACAATGACCCACCGCCTCCCTGGTAGAGTACATGGCCTGCCGGGGGGTGGCAGGCAGGAGGCTGGTTTGTCCTCTTGCTGGTCCTTGGAGGCCCATCTCGGGGCTGTGCTGTTGACGCTGCCTCCAAAATATTCCCTATTCCCATCTTGTTTCCATAAGAGCTTCTGTCACCGCTCTTGACAGGCCGGCCATTAAGTCTTTGGCAAAATTGTAAGAATTATTAACATATGAGGTTTTATATTATTTGACAGCTGTCGGCTCCTTTGGAATCCACATCTCCCTGTCTCCTCCCTTGCCTCCTGTCCCCCCTCGGTGTCACCCTTCCGCACCCCAGGGAGAAGGGAGGGGCCTCGCCTCCCAGTCACGGGGGAACCAGGAGACAAGCCCATGTGGAGCTTCCCTCACAGCTGCTCTGTGAGTCTGTGGATGGTCCCTGAGGCCCTGCACACCCCATCTCTGCTCCTACCCTGGCTCCTTCCTCAGCAGGGACTACCTCATCCACACCCCTGGTTTGATGGCTTGACTCTCAACTCTCCATTTACCTCCCAGTTCTGACCCAGACCCACATACCTTCCTGCATCTGGGGCATCTCCTCTCTGATGCTCCAAAGACTCCATCCTGGCTTCTCCTCTAGGTGCCTTGTTCCATCATCCATCCTGTCTCCCAGGCCAGAAATCCAAGGGGCGCGCCCCTCTCCTCTCCCTCCCACACACTCCCAGTCTCTGGCCACCGAGCTCTGACCATTCTCCTCTCTCTTCCCCATCCCTGCTGCCTTTGCCATCTTCTGGGTCTCTTCCTCTCTTCCTGGGCCACTGCATCTGCTTCCTCACTGGTTGGTGCCCTGCCTGGATCACCTTCCCACACAGTCCGAGCCTGGTCATCCTTCTAAAAGCCTGCAGCACTTCCCCGGGGCTGCAGCCTGCCCCCTCCACTCAGGTAGGCAGAAGGGCTGCAGAAGTGATGGCCCTCCCTGCTGCTCAGGCTGCCGGGTGTGTAAATGCCCCAGCTCCTTCCTCTGTGCATAGCATAACTGAGGCCCACAGTCCACATGAGTCCCTGAGGTCCCCAGGGCAATGAAGCTCCACTGTAGTAACTGGCTTGCAAAAAAGCACGCTTCCTAGTCTCCTCCTTTCCCTACCTCACTCTCCCACTTCCCTGCTGGGGTTTCCTGGGACTGCCTCACAAAGAAACTGCTTGCCCTCAAACCCTTGTGTCAGGGCTGGTTCTAGGAGAATCCAAACCAAGCCAGGACCATCGTGCACACCCGAGGGCGAGTGTGTCACCTGGTCTTTCACTTCCTCCCTGGGATTGCCCAGGGGCTCTTCAGTGCAACTCGGGTCCTGCGTCAGGCTCCCACGGCAAAGGGAGGTCTTTCTGACACCCTTGGCCTATACCCACAGAACTGGAATGCGTACAGTACTTGGGGACTGCTACTTACATTTCAAAAGTGGTTGCCACGGGCTTCAAATAGTGTGCTTTTCTGGAACCTTCATTAGATAAAGTTTTGCATTCATACGGCTATTAAGTAATACAGATATAAGGCTGTCGATGTGAAAGAGAAACACATTCCCAGGTATCAAAATGTATCACAAGGCTATCCTAAGTAAAACTTGTGTTGTTAGTGCAAGAATCAACAAACGAACAGTGATATCCAAGATAGGACTCCAGTAAATGATGAAAGTGTCATTTCAAATTAGTGTAGAAAGGATAGGTTAGTCATGAAATGGAGATAGATAATTGGTTAACCATTTGGGAAAAATAAAGACAACTACTTCCAAATCCAGATGGATAAAAAATGTTAATATAAAAAAAAAAATGAAATCATAAAAGATCTAGAAGCAGCCCAGGTGACTGTCTCAGGATGAGCTGGGCCTTCCCAGTAAAGCAGGGAGAGCGCCCAGGTGAGACAGAACTGACAAGAGCAAAGAATCCCAAAGTTAAAAAGCAGGCCAACTGGGAAATGCATTGGCAGTATATACCATAGGAGAAAAAAAACCGAGTAGCTCTTAGTCAGATCACTCTCCATGTTAGTTTGCTTGTCACATCTGGTATTAAAAAACCAGCAAAAATTAGAACAAATCCTGGAGTGGCGAATGTTTGGTCATCTGCTCGCGAACCTGCTCAGCTTCATGGTCAGGAAGTTCTTCCTGGTGTCTAGGCTGCATCCTTCTTGCCACAACAGGGGTCTTTTTCATCCTTCAGGCCTCAGGGGAGTGGGAGGGCCTTTTCAGGAGGCCTCAGGGCACTGGTGTGTTGGCAGGCATTCAGCGCATGCCAGCTCCAGGAGTTCAGGTTTCTCTGTGGACTCAGTGGATCTTTAGCCTGGACCCCTGGGGCTGCAGCTGGCCCTCATTTTATGCTGTCTTCCTCCCTGTCCCCATCTCCATCCTGAGCCCACCCCCCATCCCACCTGGCCTTGGCCAGAGCCCCCTCTGAGCCCCACTCTACCCATCCCAGGCCTTGGCCAGAGCCCCATGGCCAGGCCCTGTTGGGCTGAGCTGCCGCTCCGAGCCAGGCCGGCTATGCAGGGAACAGATGGGTTCCCCATGGACACGGCAGCAGCGCAGAAGTTAATCCACTTTTATCTCGTTATGGTGACAGCCACCCTGTTAAATGGAATGGACTATCGATTCGGGGCTCACTTCCAGCCTGAGGATTTTCCATCACAGGCCTGAGTAGAATAGGAGAAAAGCAACACTTATTAACTCAGATGCCAGTCAGGGAGAGGCTGGATGGGGGTAGGGCTGGGTGGGAGCTGGCGCCAGAGCTGGCAAGCTAGGCCTCCAGGGGAACCGGGGATCCAGGCTGGAACCCAGAGTCCAAGGGAGCCCCTCCTCACCTCCTCCCTCAAGGGGCAGAGACTCATGCACACACACACTGGTCCATATAGGCGTGCAGTGCAGACACACACACATGCCCAACACTGACACCCACATACGCCCAGAGCTGACACACATCTACACACACACCCAGCACTGAAACACATACACACACTCAACACTGACATATTCACACACCCACTGCTGACACAGACACACACACATATGTGGACACACAGAAACACGCCCATCACCGACACACATAGGAACCCACCATTGACACATCCACACAAATACTGACCACTGGCACACATACCCATCCCTGACACACACACACACCGCATGCTGACACACAGGAGTGCACTGGCCTGACTTCCGTACACAGATGCACAGCCCAGCCCACGTAGTCACACGTACACACACACGTGACTGCCATCAGATACACACCCAGGAACGCATTTCTTGCTTACAGTGCTGACACCTGTCCAACACTGACACACACACACACACACACACACACACACATGCGCACTGACCCACATTCTACAGACACACCTGGAAGCCTATTCTGACAGACACAGACATGGTAGTGATGGTGGCATGTATTATTTTCCATCTACCACTGACATGCAAATTAATGACACATATGTATATAACACACACATCCCTATCCACAACATTCACACACACTTGCACACACACACGCTCTGGCCCCACTGGCATTTCCTTTGTTCAGCCCCTGGTCACTACGGAACATCTTTTCTGCTCT
Organism: Smutsia gigantea; assembly: GCA_032199065.1. NCBI lineage: Eukaryota > Metazoa > Chordata > Mammalia > Pholidota > Manidae > Smutsia > Smutsia gigantea. Next base: position 38,335 of record JAVSCE010001688.1, read on the forward strand.
GTCCTGGGAAGGTGCTGGGCTGGCCAGAAGAGTAAGACTCAGTGCCTGCCCTCCAGCAGCTTTGCCTCTAGTGGGGGAGACAAACACACAAAGCAGACCATATGACACCTGGACTGATTACAGCTGACTTGTCCATAGCACTTATCACACGCCCCTCCTCATTCTAAGCACTTAACATGTATAAACTTTTTAAAAAAAGTTTTCACAACAAACTTTGGAGGTAGCTTCAGTTTGTAGATGGGGGACCTGGGCACAGAGACACTAAGTGACTTGCCCAAAGTCACACAGCTCTGGAGTGGTAGAGCAGGGGTTTAAACTCAGGCCATGACATCCTGAGTATGTGTGACCTCTGTGGGTACTGTTTCCCCCACATCTGCATCTAGCCAAGAAAACCACGTGTCACTACTGTTACAGAGCCAGAGCGTCTGCACACACAGGACAGACCCACGGTATCAGCTGGCCCATTTGAAATGACCTGAAGGACAGGGAATCCACCTGCTTCCCGGGAAGACTGTGTGCGGGATGGTGCGGTTCCAGGATTTCACGGTGGCCTGCCTTCAAGGGGAGGGGCGGCATGCTGGACAAGGCCCTGGGGAGGAGTGCTAAGGCTGGGCAGGCCTGGTCGAGGGTGGCTTTCCAGGTCTTTCCTTGTATGAGCAGGGCAGCTCGCCCATCTCTTGTCTCCCGTCCTGGGCCTCTTCCTCCACCTGCGTCCTAGGTCTTCTTTGTGCACCACCGTAATGGCTGTTTTGGGCAGCTGGCATTGCCCAGGGCCAGCCCTGGGGGAGGAATGCTGCCAGGCAGTGAGTGGCAGCCAGGGAACTGGTTTTTTCAAACAGGGGATGGGGAAGGCACATCTGGAAGCAGGACAGCAGTGAGCTGGGCCTGGAGGCCTTGCTCCCTGGGACAAAGTCTGGAGAGAGGCTTCGGGCAGCAGCCTCGGATGAAGAGCCTAGTATTACACTGACCACAGCTGACCCTTGTTCAGGCCATGACCAGTTTTGTCTGACCCACCCCTGTGGGCAAGTCACTTAACCTAATTCTCAGTTTCTCTGTCTGAAAAATGGAGCTCACAGGCTCACCTGACACCCAGGATTACTGGGAGGGTTAAATAAAAGGACACATGTAAAATGCCTGGCACCATGGGGTGGGATGTATGGGCTTCCCTGGCCCCTCGGCTGCTGAGTTCTTGGGACCTCAGCCCTCTCTTGCAGAAACTCCCATATCCCCATGGCTTGGTCTGGAATCTGGAGAGGGGCTAGACTCTCCTTCTGGGAGGGAGTTTCTGATCAGTGCCCCAGTGGCCTGGGTCTGGGGTCAAGTGGGTTGAGGGATTGCTATGAACTGAACTGAGTCTACTCCAAATTCATATGTTGAAGCTCTAATACAATGTGATGGTATTTGGAGGTGGGGGGCCTTTGGGAGGTGGTTAGGGTTAGATGAGGTCATGAGGGTGGGGCCCCCACGGATGGGATTAGTGCCCTAATAAGAGACACAAAAGAGCTTGTGCTCTCTCTATGCCCCTGTCCCCAGTGTGTGAAAGAAATCACACTAGCACACAGTGAAGTGGAGGCCACCTGCCAGCCGAGAAGAGTGTCTTCACCAGAACACAACAATGCTGGGCTCCTGGTCTTGGACTTCCAGTGTCCAGACCTGTGGGAATATTAACTTCTTCTGTTTAAGCCCCCCAGTCTGTGACCTCATGTTATGGCAGCCTGAGCTGCACTGGGCTGGTCGGCACCAGGACCCAGCTCTCCCACTGACTGCTTTGCAGCCAGCAGTGTCTCAAGTCTCTTTCCTCACTTGTAAAATGGCCTGGGTTTGAGTTTCCAAAGGCCTGCTCCATTCGGACACCAGGTGACCCTGGCATCAGGGACCCTTCTGACCCCTGGGTGTGCCTCCGGAGGGGAGTGGTGGAAGTGTGGCCCTGGGAGGTGAGGTGAGGGGGTGGGGAGGATGTTCCCCCCATGACCCTCCCATGTCTGTGGCCTGGAGGCATTAGGGTGATACTCTGCTGGCCTTCCCGAGGCATTGTTGGAGAGCAGGATGTGGGCCAGAAGGGAGCTTTATGGCCAGGGTCTCCGGGCCTGAGGCTCACTGACTGCCCTGTGGCTGTTCTGTCCCCATCAGCCAAGGTGTTCTCCTTACCACCTCAGCCCAGCTGTCCCCCAATCTCAGCCCAGCTGTCCCCCACCTCAGCCCAGCTGTCCCCCATCTCAGCCCAGCTGTCCCCCAATCTCAGCCCAGCTGTCCCCTACGTCAGCCCAGCTGTCTTCTACCTCAGCCCAGCTGCCCCCCACCTCAGCCCAACTCTCCCTCTCAGCCCAGCTATCCCTCCACCTCAGCCTAGCTGTCCCCCACCTTAGCCCAGTTTTTCCCCACCTTAGCCCAGATATTCCCCCAGTTCAGCCAACAACTCTTCCAGTATAAGCCTAGCTGCTCCCCAACACTAGCCAAGTGGCCTTCCCATATCAGCCCAGCTGCTTCTCAACATGAGCTTAGCTGTTATCTTGTATCTGCTGCCTGCTCGCCTGTATCAGCCCAGATGCTCCCCACGTCACCCAACCTATCTACCTCATTAGACCAGGGTCCCACCCCATCTGCTGAGTGGTTCTCCCCAACACCAGCCCAACTATTCCTTCTCATGTGTCCCCAGCTGTCCCTTCTGCATTTGCTCAGCATCTTTCCCCCATCACACCAGCCCACTGCCCCCAGCAGCAGACTCTTTTCTCCTTATAGCAGTTTAGTCAGTCTGTTTTCTGGGCACCTTCTCAGGGAGTGGAATGGATATATTAGGTTCCCCAGGGCAGCTTCTCTGGCATTTCTAGAGGGTTCTCTGCTCTGCCCCAACTTCCCTCACCCACCTGGGAAGCAGGGACATGGCTGATGTGTCTAATCCTAGGTTCATATCCTCCTCTTTCCTGAGAGGGATTGGGTACGGAGGAGGAAGCACCCAAGACTGGAAGAAGATGGAGAGAATCAGGCATCCCCATCCCCCTATTGACAGGAGAGACCCCAGTGTCATCTCCAACTCCTCCCAGAGCCAGGGGGCCTACCTGACTGTTCCCTACCCTCAGAGAGGCAGGAGGAGCCCAGGTATTCCACAGTCACCCCTGCTTCAGAGAGAACAGACAACCCCCATGTCTTCCCCAGGGTGTGGGGAAGACATGCCCTCTTCCCCACAGAGACAGGAGCAACCCCTGGAATCATCTTTCCCACCCTAATCTGAACCCCCAGAGGAGAAAAGACATATCCTGATTAAATATGCAAATTCAAGCAGATGGCGGAGCATGGTGATGGAAGGGCTGTCGGGAGAGCATGTCAGCATGTGATGGGTGTGTCTGTGCGATTAGTGTGGGGATGTAGCATAAGGGGGGGGAGCAGGAGGGGGATGGAGTGGGAAGACCTTCCACAGTGGGCCAGCCTGGGACCTCCCTGTGTCCAGCTTTGCAGGCCTCTTCAAACCACCATGCTAATTCCGCCAGATCAGGGCTGGGATGGATGGGGATTTGTTCGTATAATCTGTACCTGTATCTCTGCTCTTGCCATCGGCCAAACAATAAAAGACACAATATTTACACAACTTACTGGGAGAAGCAATATTGGGCCATTGATTTTGTGTCCCTCGGATTTTCACGGTCTAAACCTTAATGGTTTTTAATCATAAAATATTAGCGCTGCAAGGCACTTAGCACTGGCACCTTGCTGGTGAGGGATGGCCCCCTGCCCCTTCCATGGCTCCAAGCGGGAGCCCTATGGAGGAAAGGCCAATGTCCCCCTCCCACCCCTACACCTCCAGCACAGCAAAACCCTCAGGAGTGGGCTGGGGAATTGGCCCAGGTCTGGGCACAGTTGGGGGAGCCCTTGGAGAAAAAGGCATTCTGTGAGCAATCCTTCCATTTCTAGAGGCAGCATAGGAGTGAGGAAATCAGTAAGTGGAGATTTGTCTTCATCAAGGGTATTCAGAATAAAAGCTTTTGCTCTTCTCCTCCTGATACACCCTTCACCCTCGCTCAGTTTGGGGACTCCTGCCCTTCCAGCAAATCTCCTAGGTGGGGGGTGGTCCACAAGGAACAAACTAGGTCAGGTACATTTCTGTCTCTCCAGCACTTGGCTTGGAGCATCACTGGAACCCAGTATTGGTTGAATGAATGAATGAGCAAATGTGCTAGACTCGGAAGGCAGGCCTTATTCACTCATTCACTCATTCATTCAACAAATATTCACTGATAGCGTACTCTGGGCCCGGTCTCAGAGAAGAATCCCACCCAGTGCCTCCCTTCACCATGGTAAGTACTGTGTGCTGGGCGTGGGCTCGGGGAAGGGAGCTTAGGGCATGAGGTGGAAAGGGATTTTCAGCAGGATTTTCACATTCACAGGAGGCTTGTGAATGAAGCTGTCTCCCAAAGAGGCCACTTTGAAGAACTAAACTTACATGATGTTGACATCTGAAAACATCATATCAGCCCCTTCTTGTCTCTGTCAGGGAATGCTTCCTGATGGGGCTTCTTTGGAAAATGAGGTTTGGCAGTATGTATGCATGTGTGTGTCCACACCAGTGTGCAAGCCCTGCTGACTGCCTGGGGGAGGTGGTTTCTCTGGTGCAGAGGAAGAGGTGGGTGTGGTGGTTGTTGCGGTTTATTTTTTCTGAAAGTGAACAGACTGCCTGCCCCACCTTGCAATTTCCCTCCCCAGTGCCTGTGGAGAAGTCAATAGCAATGGATTAAACAGCAAGGAGAAGGCTGAAAGCACAATTGGAAGAAAGACAAAGATAATTAAAACTAATTCCAACTGTTCCAGAGAAATCAATTTCATAACTTCAGCGCGTCCCTAAACTTGTTCCGAGGCTGTGCATGTGCTGGAGCACGCAGTGTGCAGTCACAGGTGTGTGTGTGCGTGGGTGCTTATCCATGCAAGTGCGTATGTGCTTGTGGCTACATGCACATGTGTGCATGCCTGTAAGTACACATATGTGTGCTTTGTGTACATGGGGGCTCACACAAGTGTATCAGGCAGCAGTTCTCCTGCGTACCTGTTCATGGCCTCACCTTTGACCCTGGATGGACGAGGCGGGAGAGTCAGGGTGGCTAGGTGGGTTTGGCCTCCTTTTCTACACTAGGGCCCTTCCTCCTGCCTGCTTTGGAGGCCTCCGGCTAGTCCAACTCCCCTTTATACATATTGGGAGATCGAGGCCCAGAGAGTGGAGTCTTGCCACTGCTTACTCCTCAAGTAAGAAGCAGAGCTGGGACTCAAATTCTGGTCTCCTGGGTCTCCTCTCCTCTAGGGACTTCCCTGGCCATCAGGTGAGGGCAGCTGGCGATGGAAGGAGACACAGATCTGACTGCACAGCCGGCCAGGAGCTCCTGTGTGAACAGCCCCTAACTCGCTTACTCTCTCACTCATTCTTCAAACATAGACTTGAGCATCTACTGTGTGTCAGGTCTTGTGGGTTCTCTAGCTTGTCTGAGGTCTGGGGGTTGGTCGCAGGTGCCCCTGGGAGAGGCTGGGTCCCCTGAGGGAGAGGACTGGTGGATGGTGGCCTCTCTTCGTCCCCCTCCAGGCAGCCTCTGAAGCAGAGCCCAGGACACAGCACTCCTAAGAAGCATGAGCTGCCGAAAGGCCCACCCTGGCTGTGATGGCTCCATTGGCCTTGCTGTCGCAGCTGGTGGCTCTCACAAGGACCCTAGCTCATGCCTCAGGGGACATCCTGGCCAGTGGGCTGGGCCAGGGTTTCTGCTCACACTGCCCTCTCCCATGGCAAGCATGCCCAGGGCAAGGGCAGGGGCAGGGTCCATTCTGTCTTTGGTTGCTTGGGACCTAGCATGACTCTGGCACACAGTGGGTGCTCCTTCAGCACAGGACCGGTGTGTAGTGAGCCTCTGAGGTGCTGAAATGAAGTAGAAGAAAAGCCCCCAAAACTGTTCACATCGAGGTGTGGGTGTCAATTGCTCTAAAAAATGGCTCCCTCTACCTTCCTGAGCTTGTGCCCTTGTTGACAAAATGGAGTGGTCTCAGAGGAGAGTTATATAAGAAGTGCCCAGCACATTGCTTTCTAGTGTGAACCCTGGGTTTCCTGGAGGGGGTCTCCAGGTAAGCAAGGAGCCAGGAAATAGCTCATGGCCATACAACCCGGAAGCAGGGGGGAAAATGGATGAGATGACCTCTCCCAGCACCTCCAGCATAAGGTATCTGGGATCCCCATCCGTGGTCCATCCTTCCATGGTGGGCCTGGGTGTGAGGGCCCTGGGTCTGCACCCCAGGCAGCCGTTCCTGCAGTGCTCCATATCACCTCTAGATGGCAGCATTGGCAAGCAGCAGCTTAGAAGGAAGTGACAGGAGGGGCCTGGGCTCGGCCAGAAGGGCTAAGGCTTGCAGCCGAGGCTTTCCGGTCCAAAGCTCTGTCCTTCCCCTCTGTCAGAGAGCAGTAGGGTGGGGCAGATACCTCGGGAATTCCTGGACTGGGGAGGAAGGCCTGTCCCTTCTCTTGTTCAGACAGTCGCTTCAGGAGCTAAACATTCCCAGCTGTTGGTTCCAGGGTCCAGACTGGACAGAAGGTGGCTGCAACCTCTTTTCTTAAAGACCTTTCCACCCTTAGGAGTGGGGCTGGTTTCTGGCAGCAGGGGACACCCATGCAGACCATAGACTCCCAGGAGCCACCCCCTACCCCCAAGCCCCCAGCTCCCTGCCTGAGATGGGGCCAGGCCTGGCTTGGGAAACCCACCCTCCTTTCTCTGCTCCACCTTAGAGTGCCCTCCTCTCCCCTCTCTCCCTTTCCCCAGGAAGCCAGAGAGGAGCAGACGGGAGTGTCAGCAGCTCATCAGTGTTGCAGATGGGGGTGGGGTCGGGATGGAGGCAGTGGAAGCGGGCAGAGCTCTGGGCCAGCCCATTGTGGGTCCCCATACTCCCTTTCCCGAGTCCGTCCTGACCTCAGGAGAGGCTCAGAAGTGCCAGGCTCTCTGGGCAGCTACATCTGGAGGTAACCTATGAGGGTGGAGGCTGTGGAGCCGTAGGTCTCCTGGCCTCCTGGCGATAGCTGAATGGGAGTATCCCTTCTCACTCTTGTCCTCCCAGCACTTCTCAGAACTTCCCAGGGCTGGGGGTTGGGAGGCACCCCCAGATAACAGGAGAGAGGATACAAAGGGCCATTCTGTCCTCAGTGGTCTGGGGAGGGAGCAGCGGGAGAGTCTCGTTGTGGTTCTGAGTTGCTTTCTGTGTCCCAGGGTGCTGGGGAGAGAATTGCTTGCAGCTGCTTAGACACAGAGAGAATTTCAGGTTAGGTCACTGAGCCCTGACTGCCTGGCTGGCCATCAGCATTGTGGCCAGAAGCAGTAAACCATCTGGGCACTGGGCAATGCTCAAGCCAGGTCACAGGAGGCCAAAGTATGGACATCTATCTGGTCTGCCACTGATTCCTGGTGACCTTGAGAAAGTCACTTTCTCTCTCTCAGCCTTAATTTCACCATTTGGTAAATAATAACAGCAATAATAATAATGGGTCCCAGGTGTGGGGTGGGGGCTGACAAAGGGTCAGTTGCATTTGTTTCCAGATTCATTTATGCCAGTGGCACTTTCTGAAGTTGTATAATTTAATTAAATAAAACATAAGCTGAAATGCTGTGAACACACAAAAAGTTGTTTCCAGAAAACTGAACCGAAGTCTTTAGAAAGACGCCATCAAGGTGAATTGCTAAAATTGCTGTCAAATTAGGTGTGGATAAGCAACTGCAAGATAAGATTGGAAACAGAATTGTTAAAATCCAGAAGATTCATCACTCACATCACTTTAAAAGTGTCTTTTAAGTTCACGCCCCACTTTAGAGAAATTGAAATTGGAAATTGAGGATGATACGTTGTGGGCTTAGTTTATCCCAGGAAAGATGACACAGCTCCCATCAGCAGACTGATAGGCAGAGGGAAGATTTTGGACCTACACTAAAGAAAATTAAAAAGGCAAAAAGACCATGTATGCTATAAGTGAAATAAAATGGTGGTGTTGTGAAGGTCTGTATTTTGTGAATGATTTCCCTCAGAACCAATGTTTTTGATTAACCTACTCCCCCAAACTAATGGTGTTAGCGAACCAGGTTTTTCCTGTATAAAGAGACATGTCTGCACACACTTACTGTCACACACACATGGCTCTGCATACACATAGGTACACACAGTTACATACACTCACCCAAAACAAATTCTTACACACAGACATATGGGTGCACACACAGTCACACCCCAAGCTCCAAAAGGCACATGGATGCTCACATAGACACACGCTCCAATCAGTAACTCACACACACATACCTGAGCACACACATGCATGCACACACAAGCTCAACCTTTTTTTTTCTCCTGAAAAAACAGCCAAGGCAATAAGCAGAGGTTAGTTTTTAATCAGAAATTCACCCTTTGGTGTTTTTCTCCCCTTGACCCAGTGGGGAGTTGGAGAGGATGGTGGAGGGAGGAGGAAGGAGGATGGGGAGTGACTTCGTGGGAGGAGTGAGACCTCCAGGCTAGATTCATCTAGCTGACACCACTGGGGAAGCATGTGGTAGTGCAGGTGAGCAGGCTTCCAGCTGCATTATTGAATATCCAGTTCCGCTTTTATCTAAATGCAACCAGGACTGCTTGAGGAGGTGGTCCTTCTGGAGTTCCTGGAGGGAGGTGGAGGCAATGGCTCCTGAAAGAAGAGGGCAGTGGGTTCTGTGGGGGATCGAGAGTTGGCTCGGCCTGTTCAATTTGGCCTCCTCATTGTCAGACTTGAGGAGATCCTCTGGGGGCTCTCTGGTTTGGGGCTTCCCAAACCTGGTCTCAGATGTGCCTACATCTGAATCTCTGGGAGTCAGGCTAAAGCATCTGCATATTTAAAGTTCCCCAGGTGATTCTAATGAACAGAAAGTTTCGTCAGAACCCTTGAAAAATCCCACTGTCATAGAAAGACCTCCACTTGGGGGTCCCCAGATATGCTACCTCCCTAGTACTTTCAGGACCCTGCATAATCTTGTCCGGGGTGGGGAGGTTTCTAAGACCAGGGAAGAGAGTCCTGGAATCCTGGGAGCCGGAAGTGTTTCATGCATGGATCCTCTATTTTCATAAAAGGGGAAATGGAGAACCAGAGGGGAAAGGACTTTCCCAAGGCCATTCAGAGAGTCAGTGAAACTGGTGGGTTTGAACCTGGGCCACCTGGTTCCAAAGCTAGTATTTTGTGTATCAATCAGCATAGGCCAGGCTGTGCTGCCATAACAATCCCTAAGACTCAGTGGCTAAAAACAGCAAAAGACTTTCTTTTCAATTCTGCTACATGTCCAACAAGGGTCAGCAGAGCCTCTGTTCATCTCAGTCACCTGGCTGACAGAGCAGCCGCCATCCTGGATTTTGCGGGTTGCTGGGCAGAGGGAAACAGAGCTGTGTGTAGGGGGGGTGTTGGCACTTCCGTGCTCAGGCTCAGGAGTGACCACACCACCAACAGGAGTTGCCAGAACTAGTTAGGTGTCCCACTTCCAACTACAGGAAGGGCAATCTTACCACCTGCCAGTGTGGGGAATTGGAAATATTTAGTGAAAGCATCTATCATGTCTATTCTCTGCCAATTGCATGTGTCATGGGGCCCAGGAGCTCCTCTGCTTCCCTGGAAGGGGCCCTCTAGAGCACGCCTGGGGCAGCCCTCCTCCTCCCCTGTTCAACCCACTCCCAGCCTCTCCAACTCTGTCTCTGTGACTCCCAGACTCCCACCTCTCCCTTCCCTACCCTCATCCCTCTTAGCCCCTGGTCTCCTTCTCCTCCTGTTCCAATCCAGGGGTTTTAGCTTCCAGTCCAGGCAGGGTGATGCAGACTCTCCTTTTTCATCCCTGGGTCTCAGTTTGCCCATCAGTACATTGGGACTCTGTCTCTGAATCTTGGCCCCCACTGCCTCTTGTGGGAAGCGTTTCTGGAGGCCTCTGTGTTTTGAGACAACAGACCTGGGGGAACAGACTTTATTTTTCCTCCTTCCCTGTCCCTTAAAAGATCCCACATATGTTGGGACTGAAGGCATCCCACGCGTCCTGGGAGCTGAAGGGGCTGCTGGTTCTGCCAGGAAAATCCCTTCGTGGAGGTGGGGAGCTCTTCCCAGAGTGGGGCCTGGCCAAGCCTGCCCCCTCCTCCTCATTCCCATGGGGCGGGGCTGGCTCCTGGGGCAGCTTGTGGGGCATGTTGGCTGTGGCTGGGCAGGGAATCCTGCCTGTTCCTCTCCCCCTACCTGGAGGCAGCTCGAGAAGTGAGCTTTGTATCTTGAGGGATTTCGTTTGGTGTCCGGAAGGACTTCCTGGCAAGGACAGTTACTGGATGGGAGAATGGAGGATAAGCGAATCTTCTCTGATATAGATTTAATTTTTAATTAGTCTACAAAGCTTAAGCATTTCTTACATTTTAAGTCGTTAATGTTACCAAAGCATTACATCCTCACTAGAAAAAACAAAATACAGAAATTTATGGACTACTGAGTGAACATCCTTGCCTCCTCCGAGCTCACTCTCCAGGGGCAGCCAGTCAGCAGTTTAGTGTGTATTTTTCCAGACCTTTCCCCATATACACACAAATAAGACCATAAGGTGTTATGCTTTTTCTTTACAAAAATGGGATTGTGTTTCTGCTGATAAATGCAGTTCTGTCACGCATTCACCCACTCATTCTTCAGATGTGTATGGAGCCCCTGCTGTGTGTTTAGCCCTGCGTTGGGCCCAGGTTCTTGCACAGATCTCCCTGCCTGGGTCCCTTGGTGTGGCTGAGGGTGAGGCCACTGCTGGGGGAAGCTGTTTCCTCTGGAGGAGTGGGCCACTTGGGGACTGGTGGACAGCGGCCTCACAAGTGGTATTTGAAGCAGGGAGGTGGGTAAGGGGTTGTGCTGGCCTTAGTACAGGGCAGTGAGGTGGCACTGGTCTGTTTTTGGTGTGTGCAGGGAGGTGGGCCCAGGCTGGAAGTGGTCTGGGACAGCCAAGATGTTTCCTTCTCTAGCCATGCAGAATTGAGTCCACTCCACAGATTCATGAAGCCAGCTGCCCTGGGCGCCTGCGGTGGAGAGGTAGTGAAGCCACACCTTTACTGAGCGCCCACTGTATACAGGATGCTTTCTTGCATGTTGCTGAATCCTGAATCTTCCAGGCTGCCTTTGACCATTCTAGAGTGGCCTGGATTAAATACCACCTCCTTTAGGAGGCCTTCCCTGGGGGTGGGTGGGCATTTTTTCTTGCTCCTATGATCCCCTGTGTTTTTCTCACTCCTCTATGCACCCTCTTCAGATCAATGGCCTGTTCGTGGGTTCCCCTCCACCCCACTGGAATATAAACAGCTCCTTGAGGGCAAAAACTGTGGTAGGTTTAAGGCTGTATCCACCATTTCTAGTACATGGAAGACAATGGCCCTCCAAATGACTGCAGCTTCCTAATGGCCTCACGTGGACCTGGGGTGAGGCTCCCCTCCCAGCCTTTCGTTTCCTTTCTCTAGAATGGGGACAACTCTCCCTGCTCTCCCTTACTCTCCATCCTGCCCTAACCATCAGATTCTACAGTGTACCTGGGAGTAGACTCAAAACCTTGCCAGAGAGAATGGTGAGGGTCTGCACATCCTTGTCCTGGCTAAAATATGTTCTTTGATGGGAAACTCACCACCACTCCCAAAACTCTTCCTGTCTGGTGAGAAGCTCTTCCTTGTGAGAGCTGAAGTCTGTCCCTGAGACTGAGAGTCACAGCCAGTCAGCCTAAGATGGGCCCCAGACACCAACCAACTGGCTTACCCTGTCTTTTACAGATGAAGGAACTGCCTCTAGGGAGGTTAAGAAACTTGCTCAAAGTCACACAGCAAGTGAACAGAGGATCGGAGCCCCTGCTGCTGACTTCTAGTCCAGTGCTCCTTCCCTGGCCAAGAGTCCTGATTCTGGCCTCTGGGCCTCACTGCCCTGGGGAGCTTCCTCTGTCTCAGGGGCTCAGTGACCAAAGCCATGACCGTGGCGCCGTCCCCATTCTGACCGGCCCTCTCTAGACTGCCCGTTGGGGCTGGTCCTGGGACAGAGCTGACTGGTCTTGGAAAGGCTGCAGTTCACCCCCACCCCCCTTGCCTCCTCCTTCTCCAGCTCTTCTCATTTTTCCTCTGAAAGGAAAAAATTAATAGAAAATGTAAGTGAGCAATCTCGTGGACGAGGCGGGTTTTCATTATTTGCGGCTGGGGAAGGCAGGCTGGGGAGAGGATCCCAGTGAAGCATGGATTCTGCCAGGAGCCTCGGGAGATAATTGAGCAGCAGCGGCAGAGGCGCAGGCACAGGGCGGGTGTGGGCGCGGGAGCTGTATTATCATTAGAATTTACATGACACATTAGCCAGAAGTGGCAGCGTTCATCTTTCTAACCAAATCCCATTTACCAAATGAGCGGCCGACACTTGTTTTATCAGCTGTCTCTGCTCTCCATGTGCCTTTCTGCTCAGAGGGCTCCAAGTGGGCTGCTGGCCCTTTGGGCAAGGGGTAGGGGTGGCCACTGGCATTTACTGAGGGCCCAC
>JAVSCE010001689.1:0-72125 GCA_032199065.1 Smutsia gigantea
CTGATTGTCATGACTAGGACCTCCAAAACTATGTTGATAAAAGTGGGGAGAGTGGGCATCCTTGTCTTATTCCTGATCTTAAAGGAAAAGCTTTCAGCTTCTCGCTGTTAAGTATAATGTTGGCTGTGGGTTTGTCATATATGACCTTTATTATGTTGAGGTACTTGCCCTCTATACCCATTTGTTGAGAGTTTTTATCATGAATGGATGTTGAATTTTGTCGAATGCTTCTTCAGCATCTATGGAGATGATCATGTGGTTTTTGTCCTTCTTTAGATTTTTGTCTCTTGATAGGAGGAGGTGCTCACTGTTTGCAGAGCTCTAGGAGTTAAGACCAAGGCAGTTGTAAAGATCTGTGTTTGTAGTTGTGTGAGCTGGAGTGAAACCTCTTCACTTCTGTCCACTACATGCACTCCCGCACTGTACACAGCTGCTTTCCTGGTGGTTTGTAATTACACTGGACAGGCTGAGAGGCAAGGCAGGTAGCATAACTGAAAGAACCAGGGTTTTCAGCTTGACATCCTGATTCCATCTCAAGCCATGTGACCCTGGCTATCAGTGTCCCTTCTCTAGACTCCTTTTTTCATTGCTAGAATGAGAGGAGGTGCTAAGGTCCTTCTATTGCTAAACTGCTCACATCTCAGCACTGCGGCTCTGTCTCTACAGCATGTATACAGCCCATCTGCTCGCAGTTGCCCCACTTCTGCTACCTTTGCAACAGTTCCTCTTTGGAAGTCCTTCAGCCACCGTTCCACACTCATGTTCACATTAGTGGAATGGAAGGACATGGAACTTTCTATCCCCTCCGGGGCTCCTTGGAATAACTGTATGAATGATTCCCCATCAGCTTGTTTTGTTTTGGAATTAAAGCTGAAAGAGACATAAGAAAACAGATTGCTCCATCTCCCCATTTACAAAGGCTACTCGCCCTTCTCACCCTTCTTCAACTCCATGCTTCTGTTATCCTGAACTACTTACTGCTCCACAATTTTACACTTGGCTTTCTTCAAAACCCTTGGGTATAAGTGACTCCATACCTAGGTAGGCGCCAAGGTATACAGCATTCTGGGAACCTAGCATGACTTTTTCAAGCATCTCTCACCCACGTGCTTCCAAAGACATTTTGGGGGTAGGACTCAGTGTCTCCCTTCAGTTAACATCGTGGCATAGATTGTGCCTGGTTGCCTCCCAGCACCTGGACAAACAGCCAGGAGATTGGAGTCTAGGTCTAGCTATGTGTCCTTAGGCCAATCTTACCACCTCTTTGAGACTCTTAAATGAAAGGGTTGGGAACTATTCTGTGAATCAAGGATTGACTCAAACCTTCTTATTGGGATGGACTTAGCCTGGCCCTTGTCTAGGGAAGTAAAACTGTTATTCCCCATTAAGAACCTAAAATCACAGCGGGAGACCCAGGCCCCCATGTGGTATCACGTGTCTGTTAGGGCAAACTGTGGCAGGAGCTGAAGCTAAGACATTTCACGCCTGGCTTCCAAAGATAATCACGTTTAGCACTTATGTCTTTGGCAAGGAAAAAAAAAATCAATTTTTGCTGTGGAAAAGCATCTGTGTTTATTCAATTGACAGACACTACCTTTCAATCTATCTTAAATTGAGCCTCCCTGAGGCAGGCCGCTCAGCAGTGACAGATTAAGCAATAAACAAGGCCGCCTCCCCTCCACCCTCTGCGTCGGCTGCCAGCAGGGAAGGCGCAGCAGCTGCTAGGGGCCGGACTGCACAGAGGACCATCCTCTGCTGGTGATGTGACGGTTCCCGGTAAATGTGGATGCCTGAACCCTGCTCCTCTGGCTGCCCTACTCCCCCACTGAGTGGCTCAGAATCAACGCTGGTTGCTGGGAGGAATGGAGCACATTTGCACATTTGTCTAATTTGGGGCCAGAGTTTCATAAACTGGATTAACAGTTGAAAACAAAGGAATTATTTACTCTCCTGGGACCAGGCTTTGTGCGAGCTGTTCAATGAAACCAATTCCTACCAAGCTCTACTCTTATTCCTATCCAGATGGTCATACCTCTTGGCACCCACCTTGGCAATGGCCTCCCTCCCCCACAACACCCAACACAGACACAACTTGAATATCAAGTGCTGTCTTACCATAACTTTGGCCTTCAAAGATACCCTTTTTTAGGTGGGAGCTGAGCATTATATCCAGCTGAATATATCCAGAGCAATCAACAGATTGCACACTGAGAACAGAATTTTCTCCCATGAAACTGCAATGCTTTCAGTGGAATGTTTCTAAATTTTTTTAAAGTTCAAGAGCCCCCGGATTAAAATATTACATGCCCACTATTAATTCAAAAAGTACCCTGCATTTACATAGTATTCATGGTCTATAAAGCACTGTTATACTCATTGCCTCATTGTATCCAGGCTTTCCCTGCTGTCCAGAGAGCTGCTTTCCATCCTTTCCAATGGAAGTTTGTAAATGACATTTACTTGTGAACACCTTCTATTAGGTTAAAAGGCCTATGGAACTATGGGCTAAAACATGAAGCTGTGGATATTGGATCATAGCTGACCTATGAAAAGGTGATTTCATATGGTTCAGCATAATCTGATCTCATTCATCCTCATGGCCCGTTCTGGGATATTGAAGAACAGTGCTGATCACGCTTCCCCAGTTTATAGGATAGGCTGTTGCCCCCAAAGTGAGTCTGTTTAACTTGACCCACTGGAGTGAACGGTATCACTGTTGATTGGCCCAGAGATGCGTGTTAGCAGGATGGGGCTGCACGTCACAGTGGAGTGGATGCTAAGCTAAGAACGGTGGGCTCCTTGGGAGCAAAACCACAAGCCATGAAACACATGGTGTTTGTCTGAAAGCTGAATGGACTTCTGTGGCTCTGGAAGTGCTGGAAAGGAAGTGGCTTAGCTTCAGTAGGCACCGATGATGTGCCAAATGCAGTGCTAAGCACATTTCTTGCCATCCTCCCAGGCACCTTGAAAAGTACTTAGATGCTGAAGCTGAGGCTCAGAGAGATGACATTACGATCCCAGCACAGTCGAATAGCAGAGTATGTGGACCTGGATCTCTCTTAGGTCCATGTCTATTCCACTGCTTGGCACTGCTTCCCAAGTCCAGCCCATGTGAGAAATTAACTTACGGTTCTAACAGACATTCCTGTTCCCTACTCCAGATTTTGTCCAAAGGCCAGAGCTAGTGATAGAGCCAAAGAATATGCACAAAACACATTGAAAATGTTTCTAAGCACTTAAGCTAAGGACTCACTGCAGGCAGTGGCTGAAATGCAGCATGAAGCAGGTGGGCAAGGAAGCCCTGTAGTTCCTTTACCTGCAGAGACACAATTCAGTTGCATCAGCAAGGCCTTGGAAGACTTCCCATCCGGTTCTGTGATTAACCCATGAGCAGAAAACCTTGATGAAGGGCCATGTAAATAGAGAAGACCCAAGTGAGAACAGTCAGTCCAGGCATCCTTCTTTGAATCAGGATTAGTTGGAGAAAAGGTGTCAGGAACAGGTGGAACCACCTACTTCCCTACTTTCCCCCAAAAAGAGTAAGGAAGATATGGGAGTGGATGGTGTCCTGGAGCCTGGAGACCCAGGATCCAGCAACAGCCACTAAGAGAACACTAAGAGGTGCTAAGGCACCTAGTCACGAGCTCAGGTACAGGCTTAGGTACCTGAGTACCTAGCCCGGAGTGCCCCATTATAAACCCAGACACAATCTCTCAGCCTACTCTGAGCTTGCTTTCTAGATCAGATTATTTTTCTTTTCTTCCCCAAATTTAAAACTCATTCCCAGAGCCATAATCACATAATTTTATGGTCTTTTAAAAGGATCATTTTAATAGACAGTAAAATCTCACACATTCAACACCTCATTAATTCCCAGATAAGCTTGAAAATTTTGGTATAACTCAAGATTTCAGTGTTCAAGGTACTTTATATTATTTGGGCCTCCTGGGAATCCAAATTTTTTCATAACTCTCCTTCAGTATTAGCTATTGATATTGATGTATTGATATTAATAATGTACAACACTAAGAAAGTAAAACTGATTTTCTTTAAAAAAATTTTTCCCCTGTAATCTGACCTAAATGATTCAAACATGACCTTTCTTGCATCGGCAGGGTTTTGGGTAATAAAATTGGTTGAAACAGTCAGTTCAGTGAGTTGTAAAAATACATGGCACAAACTTCCCTAATGTCACTTTCTGTTTTGTTTTAAATATTAGACTTATAATTGTACTTGTTGCTATTAACTGTAAATATTTATTGCATTAAAAATGTACTCTGTGTTAAATAACTCAGAACAAGTTCCAGGTGTGGTACTTAGTGTAAATAATGTCATGGCTTAGCTTTGCCTAGACTCCTTAGAGTAATGAATTATTTATAAGAAATTCATAATATTAACATGAATGATTCAGATCCTTTTAAATGTGCAAACTTAACTGTGTGACCGTGCAAAATTCTATCCACGAAATATACTCTTTGATTGTACTCTTATTTTTCAAGAAGTGTTTCCAACACTTCTACTACATTGTACCTGATCTGTATGACATTAAGTCAAATCCAGTGGAGTAAGGTGAATATTTAAGTCATAAAAGATAAGAAATGTGTTTTATTTCTTAATATAATAAAGCATAATTTAGGAAGTGGACAGATGCATGTATTCAAAGTTCAATAAAAATGTGGCTCATGCATGAATGTTGTCTGTGGCCATATGCCGCACACTTCCTTTGCTCCAGAACCATCTACAACAGAATCACTCAGGCTGCTTGTCGCACAATGCACACTGCCCAGTTCCCTATTGACTTGAAACATTTGGAGGTATGGCCTAAAAATCTGTATTTTAATAAAGCAAGCACCCCAGGTGATTCCTTAGAACGTGAGGCTTTTGTTTTATTAAACCTTTAAACTGTGTATTTAACTTTTGAATAAGTAAGCCATTCTCATGACTCAAAATCAAAAGCATGGAATGTATTCAGTGAAAAGTCATTAGGCTTCCACTGTCCCCTGTCCTCACAGTTCTCAGCATTCATCCCCACTCCACTCCAATGGGTGACCATTGTTATTAGTTTCTTGTAAGTGTATACTACTGGACATTTCTTATGTATATAGATAATAAATACAAATATATGTTTTCCCGCATGCCGCCACTATTTTGCAGAAATGTTGGCAGATTATATGGATTGTTTTGGCCCTTGCATGCTTCACTACATACCACTACATTGAAGATCTTTCCATATTATTATACAGAGTTCTTCCTTGTTCTTTCTTACACCTGCATGGTACCTCCTAATTTACTTACCCAGTCCCCCACTGATGAACATTTAGATTGTTTCCAGTATTTTGCTCTTATGAACCACGTTGCAATGAATAACATATAATTTCATGCCTGAGCAAGTATTGCTGTAGGAAAAAATCCTAAATGTGGCATTGCAGAAACAAAGACCATATACATTTAGAACTGGGACAGTTATTCCAAATTGAATGAATACCAAAGTTTGAGAGCCTCTGCTTTCTGGGATAATCCTAGCCATCAGAGATCAGGACAGCAGCAAAGAAATGACACAACAATTGATTGCAAATGGGGGCTGTCCAAGCTCCCTGCACCCTAGGTGAGAAGAGGTATCTGAGTATACCTATCAGATGCAATCAACCAATTCCTTGAGGGACATACTGCCAGCCATGCCAAGGGGAGCCCGGAGTGTGGGCACCAATATAACCACCACCGTGGAGTCATCTCAGGAGAAGAGAAGGCTTTCTGCTCCCCAGAGAGCTCACCACTTCCCCTGCCATGTACCCCACCCCCATGGTGTATGACATGTACAGCCCACGGTTAATCTGCAAATGCTCTCGTAAAGTGTCATTTTTAATAGCTAAAAGTAATGATTCATAATTGGGCCTGAAGTAGACCCTGTATCTCTAGCTTTCCTGGATTAGATGGGAAGGTGGGCAGACTAAAATCTTTGAGAGACCCAGAGTATAAAATTCCAGATTGACATTTAAGATTGGACCCTGTTAATTGCTAGAATACCAGTCAAAGCCTAGGTGAGTTTTCCTACTGGAAACTCTGTACTATCTCTTTGTCAGCATGCTGCCTACCATGTCAGAAAAGAAAGCTTTATTCTGCATAGATTACAATATGGACAATTTCATATTCTCTTAGAGTCATGGATTATTGGAGTTGGAAGATGCCCCTGAGAATGCCCAGACACAGCCCCACATCTGCCAAATGAGAAAGTTAGGAAAGTGTCATGATTTGTGTTTCCACATGGTCATCAGACTTTGGGAAAATAAAAACTAGTTGGCTTGAAGCTGATGTGGATGAGGAGAGGCTCAGCAGGCCCTCTGCTAGAGGGAAGGTGAATCTACGCAGGGCAGTCTTGCAACACCCATGAGGCAGAGAGCCTTCCTGTTCGCTGGGCTCAACATTGATAAACAACGGCTTCTGATACAAGAGAGATGGGATAACATCTTGTCAAAAAACAACACAAAGCAAGAGTCCTGTGCCTGCAATACGGACTGAACTGTGTGTTGTGTATTATAAAAATGCATTTCTAAAAGCATACTTCCCTTCCCAGAGGTGAGATCAGGAAGATTGAGCACTTTGCTCCAAATCACTTGACAACCTTGCCATCCATCTTGTGTGTTTTCCAGTGTCCCTTCCCACCTTCCATGACAGCCCAGTGCTCCTCAATGCCTCTCAGAGAGACCGGACTGGCTCTGAGTCACCAGTGTGCTGTTTGCTAGAACAGTCTATGTTTGTGTGTCCATTCTTGGGGAGTTTTGCAAGATATTGCTACTTAACATATGGTCTGTAGACCAACACTGTTGCCATCACCTGGTAACTGGTTAAAAAATGCACTCTTGTGCCCTGCCCCAGACCTACTGCATCAGAATTTTAACAGATCTCTGAGTGAATCCTGCACATATGAAATTTGTGCCCACTGTCAGAGGCCATCATCTACTGTGAACAAATCCATATTGGGCTTGATAGTTTCACTGGGCCATCTGGTAGTGTTTACACGTTTCCCCAAACTTTCTGGGTTGTGAGCCTTGGAATCCCTTTCTTGATGTGACCTGTGTACACCACATTAGTCATTTGGACCTGAACTGTCCTTCACAGAGTGGCAAGTTCCCACAGTATCCTATCCCTGCTTTCCAAGGACTAGGAGTGTATGAGTTCAGGACATCAGTCTTATAGGACTGCTCATCCTTATCAGCCTAGAGTCATCTATTATTGCTCCCCTGTGGTATACAAATGAGGTCAGCCAACAGGGGCTGTCATCTGTTGTACTCAAGTCATGCCATGACCAGAAAGACTAATTATACCTGATAGCACCTAATGGGATATGTCATGCTTCCCAGGTTCCCATGAGAAAGCTTGGTCCAAAACAAAAATTGTATCTGCTTGTTGCTTAATGTTTTTTTCAAAGAACTGAGAGCTTTCTGCCCATTAAACCCACCTTAAAGAAGGTATTGGGCTTCTGATTAGATGTTGTCATTCCAATTTTATCAAAGCCAGATGAGGTTGTTAAAAGGTCCAGGGCACTTGTCCTCTCAGAAGCAGAATCCTGACTGCAGCAAAACCTTTCTTTGCTGTTCCTTTAAAGTAGGAGAGTGCAGTTCGGCTTGGACAAATGAAAAAGAAAAACATCTCACAAACCAGTGGCTAAAACCAGATGCATCCTATCTGAATATTGTGAAGGGAACAAACGGGCAGCAAGCCCTTCCTGGTCTCTCACTCTCATGGGGTCTTGACATTTCCGCATTGTTGCCCTTTTGAAGAGAACATAGAAAAGGGGTCACTCCAAATTATGTGGGTGCCCAACGATAAAGGCCAGTCACACTTTGATGCTAAATGGTCATTTATATTCCAAACCAAACTCAGTCTCTCAATATCCTTCACCTCATTTTGTGTTCCCTGTGCCTTCTAATGGCTGTCAAAATCCCCCATTGTCTAAATTCAAAACCTTGCTATCATCTCTGGCTCCATCTGGTCTGCAACACTGTGGGTAAAACCATAATAGTTCCAAAATCTCTCAGCTGGCCTTAGTGCATCTCCAATATCAATAGGTGTTTCCAAGGGGTGGAGAGAAGTAGTCCATCTCCATATCAATAGGTGATGACAAAGTGGGTGGAGATCAAGCATGCACATGGACCAGAGAGGTTTGGTGGGGTCCTTTTTACAGTTGGGTCACAAGACACATGGGCAAGCAAAAGTGGACGACTGCTCATAGGCAATAAATGGGTTTCATGAACTTTATTTCTCCCTTGGACTGATTTTGGCTTCAAAGGTAATTTGCCCTGGTCTGTGAACTTATTTTCCTCCCAGAGTCACATCTGGTGGTAGTCGGCAGGACCTCTTAACGCAAAATCTGTCTTCATGGGTGTGACCCTTGGGTGGGCTGCCCCTAGAGATGGTGGGGAGATATCTGGAGCCCCCCTGTGGATGGTGGGGAGGCCCCAGTAGCTGCAGCAGTGGAGGGTGTGGGTTCACCAAGGAGTCCCCTATCTGTGGGGCTTCCAATTGGAAAGACCCTAGTGGGGAATTGGTCTACGGTAAAGCACCTCCTAGACAGGTGGACTTTCCTCAGAATTGGGGAAGGGTGAAGACACTGGAAGCTGTGGAATTAACCCTCTGTGAGATAGAAACTGCTTAGAGGCCCTGAGTGGCCATGTAGCAGCCAGGATTGTGGGATGTTTATAGTGGGAAAGGTTATCGAGGAAAGAGACACACTTTGGCAGGAGAGAGACACACTGCAGCATTGCTGGGAGGAGCTGGGTGATGAACAATGGGATGCCCTTAAAAAAGAGAAAGTTATTCAGAATACAGGTCATGCTCCTTGAAGACGTTAGCAGGGAGTAAGGAGGCAGCAGGAGAATCCACGTTGCAGGAGGCCATGGGGAAATGGGAGGAAAGAGCCACGCCTTCAGCCCCAGAGATAGTACAGGACATGTCAGGGGAGGATGAGGGGTGGGGTGAAAGTCCGACCTGTTGCCAAGGCTACTACCTGAGGCACCAGCCTCTCCTAAATTAAAGCCCCACCCAGTTGTAATTTAGAAAATGAAAGTGCAACAACTGTGGGCTCCTCAGGGGGAGGAGCAACCCCTACCCCAGGCTGTGGAGCACTCCATGCTCTGCCCCTATACCCAGGATGAGCTTGTGGACATGAGCATCTGGTTTTGGCAGAAGCCATTGGAACCTCTGCCTACATAGTTTTTGTGTCTCTGGGATATGCAAGTGGAAAACATTGTTATGTTGGCTTCTGAAATGGGTAGCCTGGCTTCCCTGACGACTCACCCGTCCCTCCAGCTGCAGTTGCAAAGTGCCCATCAAACCTCAAGGAAGCATGCACTTCTGGATTGGCTGACAGCTGCCATCAGGGTAGTTTGGCCTGATCAGGGTGATTTACTACGGTTACATACTAGCTGGAAAACATATGCAGAGCTCCAGCAGGTGTTACAGGAGCTGGGTGTGAAAAATATCATCTATAATATGGACCCCCAGGGTCCCAAGGAGGAGTTGTTCACTGTAGGAATGAGAAATCTGGTGCTCCATACAGCTCCCCCATCTCTCCTTGGGTCCCCAGTGAATACTCTTGCCCCCCACCTAGGGCAACCCATAAGTGAGGCTACTCATACTTTAGCAGATTTGGGGGAGGTTGAAACAATAAAAGCACAGAAGGAAGTAGGGCTATGACTTAATGGAGAGGTGCAAAGGGCCCTGTGAAGGTGGGTTATTTGATAAAGGCAGGGTAGTGAAAGAAAAAGTTGATGGGCAGCCCAATGGGATCTTGTTAGAACTGTGGTACCAATTAAAGCCAGAGCAGCAGTTCCAGCTACTGAGGTCCAGGACACAAAAGCCAGAGGCAAAGCCCCATGTCCGACCTGTGTCCCTGCAAGACTTCCTGGGGGACAGTAATCAGGCTCTGCCTGGGCCCTCATCCCCAAAGGAGGACGATTGGGTGTTGTGATTTGACTGAGGTGGGTGTCAAGGGTCCCACCTTGGGGGATGTGGAGGGACCAGGCCAAATGTAGAATTAGCAATTCGTTGGTCCCCCATTAATGTACAATGTGTTCTGGCACTGGTAGACACAGGAGCTAAAAGTTCTCTGATTTATGGCAATCCTAAGCATTTTCCTGGGATCCCTGTTGTGATAGATGGCTATGGGGGTAAGTCAGTTAGAATGAAGAAAGCCCAAATCCCATTGGGGATAGGGTGTTTGCCCCCAAATAAGTATACTATGTACATTTCTCCCATCCCTGAATATATTTTGGGGGTGGATATCCTGCAGGGCCTGTGGTTACAGACCACTGCAGGTGAGTTCAGACTGAGGGTACGTGTGGTAAAGGCAGTTCTGAGGGGACATGCTAGGCACCCACCTGTAGCTCTGCCTGTACCTCCGTGAGTGACAAATACTAAGCAGTATAAGTTGCCTGGGGGCCCAAGGAAGTTGGAGAAAGTCTACAGGAGTTGGAGAAGGTGGGCATCATAAAGCCCACTCACAGTCCTTTTAATTCCCCAGTGTGGCCAGTGAAAAAGCCAGATGGCTCCTGGCATATGATTATGGATTACAGGGAATTGAATGAAGTCACACCCCCTTAGCATGCTGCTGTCCCCTCAATAGCAGCCCTTATGGACACCCTCAATCATGAACTGGGGACGTATCATTATGTTGTAGACCTTGCTAATGCTTTCTTTTCTATTGACACAGCACAGGAAAGTCAGGGACAGTTTGCCTTCATATTGGAAGGCTGGCACTGGACAGTCACTGTCCTTCCACAGGAATATCTCCACAGTCCCACCATTTGTCACAGACTTGTAGCCTAGGACTTGGCCACATGGAAGAAACTGCAAATGGTGTGGCTGTATCACTACATTGATGATGTCATGCTCACATCTCATTATCTTGCAGATTTAGGGGCAGTTCCTAGACTGCTGAACATCTACAGGAGAAAGGGTGGGCTGTGAACAGCACCAAGCTTCAGGGATCCGGTTTGTCTGTAAAGTTCTTGGGGGTTGTCTGATCGGGTAAAACTAAAGTTATCACAGAAGCAGTCATAGACAAGGTCCAGGCTTTCCCTACCCCTACCACTGTGGCAGTCTTACAAGAGTTTTTGGGTCTTTGGGGCTACTGGAGAGTGTTTATCCCACACTTGGTGCAAGTTCTGAAGCCCTTATAGTGGTTGGTGCGAAAGGGCATCAGGTGGGACTGGGATGAGACATGTGCAGCTGCTTTTACTGTTGCTAAGTGGGCAGTCAAGGCCACAAAGGCCTTGAGTGTAATGGACTCATCAAGGCCCTGTGAACTAGATGTTCATATAACCGAAGATGGTTATGGATGGGGTCTTTGGCAGTGGCTTGAACGGACACGCCAATCTATTGGATTCTGGTCACAACTACGGAAAGGAGCAGAGGTCCACTACACCTTGATAAAGAAGCAACTGGCTGCTGTGTACCATGCCTTGCTGGCTATGGAGCCCATCTCTGGAACAGCTCTGACCAAGGTAATAACTACCTATCCCATCGTGGGGTGGATGCGAGACTGGACACAAAGGCCACGGAGTGGTGTGGCACAGACGTCTACACTGGCCAAATGGGGTGCATATTTATAGTAGCGTAGTGCCCTCTCTACTAGCCCCTTAAATGGAGAACTCCAGCACTTACTGGGGCCAGTGACCTATACCAGTGGAAAGCAGGAAGAACTTGCTTTTTAGCCATTGGTAGACAAGAGTCCTTATTAGGAGGAAAAAGCCCCTATACCTGAAGATGCTTGATATACAGACATCTCTGGTTGTGGGCAGCCCCCAAAGTGGAGGGCTGTGGTTTTTCATCCTAAGACTGAGACAATATGGAAGGAGGATGGAGAGGGAAAGAGCAGCCAATCGGCTGAGTTGTGGGCAGTATGGCTCGTGATCACCCAGGAGCCCTCCCCTATAGTTGTCTACACTGACAACTGGGCCGTCTATAGGGGCTTGACCCTGTGGCTACTGACATGGTATCATGCCAGCTGGATAGTTGGTCACCAGCTCCTTTGGGGCCATGAGTTGTGGCAGGACCTATGGGCCTCTGGTCAGACTAAGACAGTTACCATATATCATGTGACTGGCCATTTACCTTTGGCATTGCCAGGGAATAATGAAGCAGGCACATTGGCCCAGGTGCATTGGCTAGAAGGAAAGCCTACCTCTGATGTGGCCCAATGGTTACATCAGCGTTTGTTGCACGCGGTGCAAAAGACAATGTGGGCTGTAGCCCATTGGTGGGACTTGCTGTTGACCTTTGAAGAAGTCAGCAGAGCCCAGAAAGAGTGCTTTGTGTATTCTAAGAGGGACTTACACTGAGTCCCACAGCAACATGGGACAATAGTAAAGGGGCTGATACCCCTGATCAGGTGGCAGGTAGACTGTATTGGGCTTTTGCCCATATCAGAAGGATATTGGTATGCCATGACTTGTGTGGAGACAGCTACTGGTCTGTTGGTTGGTTTTCCTGCACTTCATGCAGATCAGCAAACCACCAAAAGGGGCCTAGAGCATCTCTTTGCAGCCTATGGCCAGCCACAGGTGACTGAGAGCAATTAAGGCACCCACTCTACTGGACATGCATTACGAGAATGGGTACAGCAATTAGGAATGAAGTGGAAGTTTCATATATCATATAACCCAACTGGGGCAGGCATGATAGAGAGGTACAACGGTTTGTTGAAATCTGGCCTGAAGTCAGACACCAATAGTCTAGGGGCTGGTCAGTTCTTTTATGGACAGTGCTGCAGCGTTTGAATGAGAAGCCCCAAAAAGAAGCCTTGAGCTCTGTGGACATGCTAACACACATTGCTGCCTCTCCTATACAACTGTTTGTGCAAACCAAAGAGGAGTTATTGAAGCCAGGATATGGCCAGCAGAGCAACATCCTGCTGCCAGCCCCACTGCATTAAACCCTGGAGACACTGCTGAGTGGAGGTCACCCTGGACATTTTGACACATGGAGCAGGGAAGGCTGGCCCTTCTGGCACCTTGAGGAAAAGGCCTGGAAGCTGGCCTCCTGTGTGTTCCTGGAGTAACAGCAGAATGGCCCCCAAAGATCATGGTGGTGTACGTAAAACGTCTGGGAGGTAAGAGCATCTTACGGGGAAGTTTCATTTTATCTTTATGGCCAGTGCATGTACCTCCTGTAGTCCTATATATTGACTTATCATCTGTAACTCCCATAGGGAGGGGGGTGAAGGTCTGCTATGCTAGACCAGGATGAGACCCCATTCCTGCCACTGTCCTATCACAGGACCACTCTCTTGCATGCATCCTATCTGATGGACAAGATTTGCCTATGCTGGTGTCATTAAAACATGTATCTCATTGCCCTTAAGGTTATTTTCTTCTATAGTCCCTGTGGCTTGGACCCACTACCTGGCTGCAGCTTCCACATGATGATCATGATGATTGCTCTGAACTCCGTACCCTTTCAGCTACTGGTGCCTGTGCAATGGGTGAGCTATGGAGTTAACCTGCATAGGACTTTGAACCTAGCTGACTCTGCCAGCTTGAGGATTATCATGATTTTATTGCTGTTTTTACTGTATGCTATTAGTCTGGTTGCAGTGCTCCAGTTTTCTTGCATAGGGCCCAGTGTGGAAGATGGGGAGCAAGTAGATTGTGAGGAGAAATTTCTGAAGGGGTTAGCTGTGGGTAAAATTGCAATATTTCCAGAATCTCTCACCTGGCCTTAGCACATTTCCATATCAATAGGTGTTTCCAAGGGGTGAAGAGAAGTAGTCCAACTTCATATCAATAGGTGATTACAAGTGGGTGAAGAGCAAGCATGCACCCAGCCGGAGAGGTTTGGTGGGGTTCTTTTTTAGCTGGATCATGAGAGACATGTGCGAGCAGAAGTGGCCCACTGTGTGTAAGCAACAGACGGTTTTCTATTCTATAGTTTATTTCTCCCTTTGACTGATTTCGGCTTCAAAGATAATTTGCCCTGGGCTGCAAAGTTATTTTCCCCCTGGAGTTACAGTCACCCACATCTAGCTAGCCCCCAACAACTATAAAGGTCCCTCCAAAACATCCCAGGTTTAATAATCCATCTTCCCAAGTCTGTATTCATACACTGAAAATTACTTTCTCATCCAGGGGTAAAGAGCTGCTGGCCTGGGCACCTCCCTGCAGCCCAGCCTCTCCTCCAGACCCCATATTTCTCTGGGAAGCAGAAACTAAAGGGGAGAGCCCCCAGGCAGGAGCCTCCAGGAGTGGATAGCAGAGACCATCCCGATGGCTTGGTACCCAAGTCATGCCCAAATTGTTATCATTTTGACCCTTGCCCTTGAATCTGCCCAGCTAGTATCACTGCCCTAGATAAGGTAGGCACTTCATTTTGCTAAAGCTCTTACAAAAGTCGCTAACAGGCTCTTAGGGACTTTTTTTTGTTCTGCATGTCAACTCCCTACCTCCCAAGCTCCTCTCATACATCACCACCTTCCTCCTGCCCCAGGAGCACTTCCATTCACACCTCAACAGAACACCACCAATACCTCAGTAACACCCCAGTGGATGCACCTTCCTGCCTGCTATGGAATGAATGATTGTGTCCCCCACAAATTCATATGTTGAAGCCCTAATGTCATGGTATTTGTGGAGGTGGGGCATTTGGAGAGGTAATTAGGTCATGAGGGGAGCCCTCATGATGTGATTAATGTCCTTAATAAGAACAGGAGAACTAACCCCCTCTCTCCACCTTGTGAGAACAAAAAGACAGCTTTCAACAAGTCAGCAAAAGGGCCGTCACCAAGAGCCAAGTCTGCTTGAGACAGGGACGTGAGTGTAGTCAGAGTAGGGTGAGGGCCTCCGGAATAAGCAAGGCAGGATATTTACAGTCAAAGCAATGTAACAAAAGAAGTCCCCATCAAAACTCTGTGTTTAGCAAAGTCAAGGGCACACTAATTCTCTAGGGTAAAGATACTAGACTAGAAATACGGACATCTTCAGTGAGATCAGTTAAAGGTCAAAAGGCCAGGAGCAACTTGGCCCGGAATGTTTGAGTGTTCCGCAAGGGTATCTCAGCATAACCCGTGACTTCACTGTGAACAGCCCTAGCAAACAGACAACAACCCAGCCCACCTTGAGGGTAGGACAGGTGGTACAAATCCACACCCCTAAGGCTTTTTTTCCTGTCCCCCCAAATCCTCAATTGCCTATAAATTCCCTAGACAATGCACCACCCCGGGTTCTCTTGTCCCCTCCTGGCATGAGCCAGGAGCTCTTTCCTCTCACTTTATTTCTGAATAAAAGCCTCTACCCGGGCTCTCTTACCTTGGGTGTTTGCTAAGTTGATTCTTCAACTCTGCAAACAAGAACCCCGGCATCATGCTGACACCTTGATCTTGAACCTCCCAGCTTCCATACCTGTGAAGAAAAAAAAAAGGGAACAAGGTTTATTATTTAAGCGACCCAGTGTACAGTGATTTGTCGAAGCCACCCAGGGGTAAGCACTATTCTGAATTTCTTGTTACTTGCTTTCTTACTTTTCTTTTCTCCCAACTTTGAATGTGTTCTTAATCTAATCCTTTGTCCAATTTTGTCTGCTTTTGAAGTTTACATAGATGGAACTACAACGAGGTAATCACCTGTGCCTTGTTTCCTCTGCTCTCTGTTATGTCTTCACCCATGGCACAGCATGCGGTTCCAGTTTGTTCGCCCTCATTGCTGTCTGTGTAGCATTCTGTTTTGTGCCCACCTCTGCCTATGAAAAAGCAGTGCTGTAGCTGGAGTGGCCCTTGTGCTTCTTATTATGACTACAAGCTGTCCTTCAGCCATAACCAGCAGGAAACTTCGAAGAAATCAAGGTTTGCTACTTACAGGATCTGGAAATTACACAGCACACACCTGGGCCACACAGCGAGGTTGCTGGGAGGGCATGGGGGAGAGCATGAGCATACTCAGGTTTGGGTCAAGGGTGGAGGCCTCGGGCTTCGAGGGCTCACTCTTTACTGGTGAATTTAAAGTGTAGGAGCAGGAATTTAAAGCATAGGAAGAGAAAAAAAACCCTGCAGCCCAAATGGTCAGTTATCTAAATCAACCAAGATTTCTAAACAAAGAAGCCTGGGGGTGGGGGCAGCCTGGCTCTTTATACCTAGTCCTGTGGTTGGGGATGTGTTTATCTGAGATAGCCCTCTTTGAAGTAGAGACATGGCAATCAAAGCTTCAGGCACGTGCCTTGCAAAAAGAAAAGCCAGCTCTCAGAGCTTATACTACCTATTGCAATGTATAAACAGCCCACATTGTATTTATCCACTTTACTTTGGTTAATATTTGAGCTGTTTAATACTGCAATGAAAATTTTTGTAGATATTGCCCGGTTCACCTGTGCGAGAGGTTTTCTAAGTCTCATATCTACTCGTGGAATTACTGGGTCACGGGCCATGCACATGTTCAACTTCACTAGGTTATAGTTCTTACCAAAGTGGGGGCACTAATATGTTTATATCTTTCACCAACATTTGGTACTTTTCCACTTTTTGGTATCTGTCTATTTGATAAGTAGTGATGTCTCATTGTGGTTTTAGTTTGCATTTCCAGTTACTAAGGAGGTTGATGTCTTTTCCATATGTTTGTTAGCCGTTGGATATCCTCTTTCATGAGATGTCTGTTTTGAGTCTGCACTTATTTTTCTGCTAGGTTGTTTCATTACTGATTTTTAAATGAGTTCTTTATATATTCTGGATGTAATCCACATACAGTTAATATGTTTTATAAATATCTTATACTATCTGTCTTGCTTTTTCATGATTTTTATGGTGAGCTTTAAAGAAGTCTTCAATTTTAAGGATTGCTCTCAAATTTATCAATGCCTCCATTAAAGTTTTGTTGTTTTTATTTCCTGTGTAAGAAATCTTGACCTACTTTGAGATGATAAAATATTATCTTCTAAAGCTTTGTTATTTTGCCTTTCACATAATTTCCTTAATTTAACTGGCATAAATCTTTAGGTAAAAGTTGTGAGAAGTATACGTTTCTATTTTATCCAAAGTCAATGCCAGTTACTGAAGAATTCACCCTCTCTGCAGTGATCCGCCACGCCTCCTGTCTTATACTAAGAGTCCATACATGAGTGTATTTCACGGTTCTGTGTTGTTTCATTGGTTTATTTGTCTGTCACTGAATCGACACTACTTTGTCTTAATCATTATAGATTTAACCTGTCTGGGATGGTAAATCCCTCCATCTCACTCTTCTTCAAAAGTTTCTTTTCTCTTTTTGGACTTTCATATTCTTCCACGTAAATTTTAGAATCACCTTGTCAATTTCCAAAATTGGTGGAGTTTTGATTGCTATGAATTAAACTATAAATTAATTTGAGAAGACTTCATACCCTGACAATACTAAGTCTTCCAATCCATGAATGTGGTATATCTCTAATGATTTAAGTCTTCTTAAATAATTTTCACTAAAGTTTTATAATTTACTCCATATTGTTTGTTGATTTAATTTTATTTTAATTTTGTATTTTTGATGCTATTATATATAAGAATCCATTCCCTCCCAATTTTTTTAATTGATAAAAGGAAAAGTACATATGTGTTTATATATATGTTATATATATTATATACATAACATAACATAATATATATAATCAAGCAATCTTATTAAACTCTTTTATTGATTTTCATTTATATGTGCATGGTTTAGGCTTCTCTATAAACATAATCACATCCCTTGTGAATAGTGATATTTTGCTTCTTCCCTTTCAACTCTTCTTTATGTTTCTTTTTCTTGCCCTACTGTGCTGAGGAGGAAAGTGGTGGGTGAGCCCTTCGCCTTGTATCTGAGCTCAGAGGAAACGTGTTCAGGATATCCCCATTGACTATGATGCTCACTGTAGCTTTTTGTGTAAGGTTGAAAGATATAAAAATTAATGATATTTGACCATTTTTGACTTAAAAAAGAGCAATGTCATATGTTTTAACCTAATAGGTACTCTTATCAGGTTAGTTCCCTCCTACTCTGATATTTTTTTTAAAAATAGGGGGGTAATTTTTTTACATTATGAATGATGCTGGGTTTTTTTCAAATGCTTTTACTGCATCTACTGAGTTAACCTGATATTTTAATGTTTTCCTGTTAATAATATATTTCTAAATACTAAAAAAATCTCATGTTCCTTACAAAATAGCA
This sequence comes from Smutsia gigantea, assembly GCA_032199065.1. Taxonomy (NCBI): domain Eukaryota; kingdom Metazoa; phylum Chordata; class Mammalia; order Pholidota; family Manidae; genus Smutsia; species Smutsia gigantea. Next base: position 18,162 of record JAVSCE010001689.1, read on the forward strand.
GTAGATTCATAGACACAGAGAAGGGACTAGTGGTTACCAGAGGGGAGGGTTTGGGAGGGTAGGGCAGGAGGGAGAAGGGGATTAAGAGGCACAATCGTTTGCAGTAACAGTATAGGTTGGTCATGAGAATGGTAGTACAGCACGGAGAATACCGTTAATGACTCTGTAACCTCTTACTACGTTGATGGACGGGACGGCACTGGAGGGGGTGAGGACCTGATAGTATGGGTGAATGTTGAACCACTGTGCTGTGTATATGAAACCATCATAAGATTGTATATCAATGATGCTTTAATTAAAAAGCAAAATCTTGTGTCCCTAGATTAAACTTGACATTTTTTATTTAACATTTTGTATTTATCTTCTGGAATGAACATGTCCGGTGAACATGAACTATGATTCATGTAGAATGAAGTATGAATTATGTCCTGTGATTATATTTTATTATACTGCATGCTCAAATATTACCTGTGCCCGTTTGTTCTTTCTTTTCCATCTATAATTCTAATTAGATATATATTAGTCTTCTCATGTTATTCTCCATGTCTCCTAACCTCTGTTTTACACTTTCCTTGTGTTTGTCTTTCTGTGATGCATTCTGGTTAATTTCTTCAGATAAATCTTCAAGTTTATTAGTTTTTTCTATGACTGGGTCTAATTTCTATTAAACTCCTCTTTTGAGTTATTTATTTTTAAGTTCTAAAAGCTCTATTTCAAGTCTGTGTGGCCATTTTTCACAATTTCTTGTCCCCTGCATGTAGTTTTTATTTATTTATTTTTAATTTTTTATTAAGGTATTATTGATATACACTCTTATGAAGGTTTCACATGAAAAAACAATGTGGTTAATACATTTACCCATATTATCAAGTCCCCACCCATACCCCAATGCAGTCACTGTCCTTCAATGTAGTAAGATGACACAGATTCACTATTTGCCTTCTCTGTGCTGCACTGTTTTCCCCGTGACCCCACACACCATGTGTACTAAACATAATACCCTTCAATCCCCTTCTCCCACCCTCCTCACCCACCCTTCCCTTTGGTAACCACTAATTCCTTCTTGGAGTCTCTGAGTCTGCTGCTATTTTGTTCCTTCAGTTTTGCTTCGTCGTTATACTCCACAAATGAGGGAAATCATTTGGGACTTGTCTTTCTCCGCCTGGCTTATTTCACTGAGCATAACATCCTCCAGCTCCATCCATGTTGTTGCAAATGGTAGGATTTGTTTCGTTCTTATGGCTGAATAATATTCCATTGTGTATATGTACCACTTCTTCTTTATCCATTCATCTACTGATGGACACTTAGGTTGCTTCCATATCTCGGCTATTGTAAAAAGTGCTGCAATAAACATAGGGGTGCATATGTGTTTTTGAATCTGAGAAGTTGTATTCTTTGGGTAAATTCCAAGGAGTGGGATTCCCGGGTCAAATGGTGTTTCTATTTTTAGTTTTTTGAGAAACCTCCATATTGCCTTCCACAATGGTTGAACTAGCTTACATTACCACCAGCAGTGTAGGACGGTCCCCCTTTCTCCCTTGCATGTAGTTTTAAAATCAGCCATAATTTCCATAAGTATGGTTATCACTAGCTATTTTATATTCTGTGACTAATATGTGAAATCTTTGTAAGTCTGTTTCTCCTTGTTCTTATTTTTTCTGCTGATTCTCGCTCATGGTACGATATATTCTTGCATTTTTTCATGATTTTCTTTTTCTTTTTCCTTGTATTCCTTAAACACTTTATTTGTTGGAATCCTTGGAGGTTTGGAATGAAGTTCCTAGTATAGTGAGAATTGGCTTTTGCTTCTATCTGCCAGCTTTGGGCACTTACCAAACCTGTATAAAACCAACAGATTATTGGCTTCAGGTTTTGTTGAACACCCAAGAAATATGAATTTGGGCTGGTAGGCTCTAAATAGGCAGCTTGTGATTACATCTTCATGAGGGCATCTCTTCCCTCTCAGTGCAAAGATTCAGAGAGCAATTTTCATGACAATCCCTTGAGGCTGGGCTCCCAGTGTTATGGCTGGGGCCTTCTGTTAGACACTTCTTAGGCAGGCCCTTGGTTTCTTCTCCTGAAGAAACAGTGTGACATTGACGTTCAAGTTCACATCAGTTTGGCAGCACTCTCAGTGTCAAAGACTGCTTCAGTGTACTACTTACCTCTCTGGGTTTCCATCTTTATTCAGTCTCTTACCACGTGGTCTTCTCTTTCTTGCTAGCTATCAGCTCTTTTAATAATTTTTTGATCTGGTATTGAAAACTGTTTTCAGCAGGAGGGCCAATCTGGAAACCTCGCTTGTCCTATTACTGGAAAACCAAAGTCCAAAGGCAATATTTTTTTGCATAATTACTTTGCAACTGATTACTTTTCTATCTTAACACCTATCATGTAGTCAATGAATATAATTAGCAGCCCTCAGGCTTGCACTCATTCTTTCCCCTGGCTGAGACAGAGAAATAGAGTGAGTCAGTACTCAAGAAAAGATGGCATCCTGCTCTATCCTGGCCCATCTCACAGGGGAGTAATGAAGATACAGAACTGGCTTGGCATAAGGCCCTTAACAGAATCCCTACTGCCTCTTTGTCCTCTTCCCCAAACAATATTAAGCAGTATTCAGACTGTGCCCGCCATGACTTAAGCCCCGCACTTGTGAGATTTATTCTCCCCCCAACCCATGTCCAAGTGTATCTGAATAGAAATGCTCTGTGGTTATCAACCAGAGGTAATTTTGCCCCAGGGCACACTTGCCAACATCTGGGGACAGTTTTGATAGTCACAACTCAGGCTGGGGGTGCTACGAGGACCTAGTAGGTACAGGCCTGGGATGCTACTCAGCAGTCCCCTATGACAAAGAATTATCTGGCCCCTAATGTGTATAGTGCTCAGGTTGAGACATGCATGGAACTGATGAACCCAGAGGGTTTTGCCTGTAAAAGGATGAATATCTCAGAGTGTAAGAGGCAGAAAATATGGGCTTCATTATAAGCAAATACAATTTTATTGCCTCGTGAGAGGAAAGTGATTGTTAGACCTTCTCTAATGTAAAAATGACATCATTAGAGCAAGCTGACACTATCTCTGGGCTAAAAAACCTTTCACAGGAATATTTAAGCAGTACATGTTTCATTCATTGCAGTACATAAAAGCTGCCTTTGGAGAAATGCACACAGTGTGGCTTAGTTAAATTCAAGAGTAAAAAGTCCCAATTTCCAGTCCTATTTGCTTCCCACAAGAATGGAAAAATCAATAGTTGTACGTTGAGTTTTAGGACAAATCAGGGCAATTCAGGACAATTTAAACTCCCACAAGAGGGAATCTGACTACGGTTCTCCCGGGAGAGCCATGTAGTGACTTACAGAAATCTGATTATTAGAGTTGCTGAATCAATATACACCACCACCAATTTCAGTAGCTTCCATTCAGGAGACCACTTTCCCTCAGAAAAAAAAATAGTTCACTAATATTTGAGAAACAAGGAGAGATTCCTCAAAATGATTCAATCATATTTCAATATTGATGTTTAAATTATGGCACAAAATGTACATTTTCAGTGATTCTGTACAAAATAATATTGTACCAGTAGGCTTCCTGAAGTCATTAATGAGAAAGGGTGAAATAATTCCTAGGAGAAAATCTGAATCAATGAGGGTTCAACGGGGAAGCAGAAACACAATACATGATATAGAGTACAGGGTTTATCATAGGGTTTATTGTGGGGGTGGGGGAGTAATTCAGATAAGGCTGTTTTCTCTACATTTTGTTTTGAGGCAGAAGTCACTATAGTTCAGCCAGCCCAGCAATTGGAGGTGAGCTGGGCATAGATGAAACAAAGACAAGCTCCAATCTGCATCTGTCTCTCACCACCTCCAGCCTCAATGCCATGGGTGACCTTCCACTGAAGTTGGCTTTTCCATGGCCATGCACATGCACTTGTCCCTGAACTCTAAGGAAGGAACCTGTCAGGAGCTGGATTAGCTGTGTCCAGGTACTGCCCCCTGCTGACAAGGTGAGCCAGTCGATCAGTGACAACCTGCCTGGCGCTCACAGCAGAGCTGTAAATGGAGCTGCTGAAAAGACCTGCTGCTTAACTTCTGAACTTACAAGTCTCATGCAACTTCCATGTGGCCAACCCCAGCCTGGAAGCGTACAGGGAAAGGAATTACAGGAAACACAATAAAAAGCATCACACCTTGCTTTCCAAAGGAAGAGCAAATACCTATGGATAAGCATTTCCCATCATGAAATTAGTGGATGACAGAAGAAGCAGGCAGTAGCTTTGCGATGTGGACATTAGAGAATAGAATTCCAGAGGATAATAAAAAAAGATAAAGTGACACAGGGAGTCTTTCCCAGGGAATCGTCTCTCCAGGAGGATGTGAACTGTGGAGTGGACCACAGGCATCCTGCTAGCAGCTAAAGCTGTGCTCAGAACCGGGCAACAGTAGGGGCTGGAAGCTAATTCCTTACACAGTATGACATTTGATTCTACCTGATAAATGTGGGGCTACCAAAAACATGTTTGGAACACTAAGTAAGCTAGAGGTTGAAAGTTTAACAAGTCAGAAGAAAGGGACATATAATACTTTCTATAGAATCAGAGAAGACATTTGATAAATTCAATATCTATTCATGATTTTTAAATGAACTATTAATAAAATAGGAATTGATTACTTCCTTAGCATGATAGAATATAACCAAAAAGTCAGTATTATGATTTATGGGACAATGTTAGAAGTATTTCCACTGAAAGCACAACAAGAAAAAGATAGTTTTTATTATCATTATAATTTAATTTTTTTTTGAATTTTTAGCCAAAACAGTTAGACTAGAGAAATAAGTCAAAGACATAAAAATTAGAAAGGGGAAGGTACCGTTATTATTCATAAATAAAAGATTTTTTGATAGAAAACTGAACAGAATGAACTAAAAATTCTGTTTAAAATGATAGAGAATTTCAGTACTTTTCTGATATTAAAATCAATATACAGGAAAAAAAGCTTTTATACAAATAAACAACAACAAATTACAAGATATACTGAAGACCCTACTTGAGCAGTTGTGGCACAAACCATATGCACTGCAAGGGTGAAAATATTTAATACCTGGCCCTTTATAGAAAAAGCTTGCTGACTCCTATTTTAGGTAATGGGGAAACATTAGAAAACAAAACACTCAAAGCAAAACAAAACAAAACCAAAAAGCCTTGCCTTCATGGAACATGTACACCAATGGATTCTAGAGGATGAGAGCCACCTATTAGACAAAGAAAAAACAGTTAAAAACCTAAATGCTTTTACAAAGTCTATGAAACATAAAACAATTTGTTTAATGAAGGTATTCTGAGCATTTACCGCTCTGAAAAGAAAAATTATCTGATCAGTTTTCTAATTCCTATCAGTCCTTAAGGAAATGCCACCTCTCTATGACTAATCTCTGTGTGAAACAATTACTTCCTATCAAAGACCTATTTCCATTAATGCCATTTATCTTATGCTAATCTTTTATGTTGATTTCAGTAATATGTCCTAAATTATAACTTTGCCACCTATTAACTTAAAAAATGTACTTCTATCTTGTGCCTCTAAGTTCCTTTCGTCAATGAAACAAAACCCAGGCACTTAAAATATGCATGTTATTTATAGTAATAAAATGTAAATATTTTCTCTGTTTTGATCTCAACAGATAAGAGCAAGGTTTCTCAAATCCAGACACTATTGACATGCTGGACCAGATCTTTATTGTGGGGCCAGTCCTGTCCACTGTAGGAAGTTGAACAGCATCTCTGGCCCCTACCAACTAGGTACCGGGAGTGTCCTCCAATGAAGACAACGAAAAAATGTTGCCAGACATTTCCAAATGTCCTCTGGGGGGCAAAATCTCAATCAAATTCAGCCTCCCATGTTTTCCTATTACTTTCTTATCATCACGATTTTCTCAAAGATTCAGTCTTAGCCTTTGGAATGAGGTACTGCCAGGGAATATTTTGGTTTCTTCAAAAAAGTATAGTTTGAGAGATTGCTTGAGAAAAACCTTTTCACTAGTATCTTAAAGCCACACTAACAGAAGCAGCCAAAGACAAGGTTACAGCCTCACCAGGCACTTACTGAATTGACAAGTACAAGCTAAGTAAGCTATTTTATTAATACTGATGCTGTCAACCTAAAGAAAATCCTTGCACTTTATTTAAGAGCATCAGCCTAAAGCTATTTTCTATTAAATTAACTGTAGTGGAAAATCACTTCCAGAGTGGTGGCATAAGGACCTCTGAAAATGCACTCCTACGTAAAAGGCTTGAACAACACTATAAACCAACTAGACCTAACATATGTCTGTAGAACACTCCACTCAACAAGAGCAGAATACATATTCATATCAAGTGCACATGGAACATTTTCTAGGATAGACCACATGTTGGGCTGCAAAAATCACATCTCAATAAATTTAAAAGAATTGAAGTCATGCAAAGTATATTCTCCAGCCACCATGGAAGGAAATTAGAATCAGTAACAGATGGAAATTTAGTAAATTCACAAATATGTGGCAATTAAACAACACACTCCCAAATAACCAATAGGTCAAAGTAAAATCATAATGAAAATTGGAAAATAAATGAAAATACAACATAACAAAAGTAATGAGATATACCTAACACACTCCTCAGAGGGCAGGAAAGAAGAAAGATCCCAAATTAATAACTTAATCTTCCATTTTAAGACACCCACAGAAGAGCAAACTAAACCCAAAGCAAGCAGAAGGAAGGAAATAATGAAGATTAGAGCAGAAATAAATGAAACACAGACTAGGAAAACAATAAGGAAAATTGATCAAACTAAATGGGGACTATTTGAAAAGATCAACAAAAAGGACTAATCTTTAGCTATATTGGCCAAGAAAAAAAAGAACACTCCAGTAACTAAAATCAGGAATGAAAGAGAGGACTTCATTACCAACTTTACAAAAATAAAAAGAATCATAAGGGAATTTTATAACAATATTAGATAGCTTCAATAAAATGGAGAAATTCTAGATAGACAGAAATTACCAAAACTGACTCCAGAAGCAACAGAAAATCTTAGTAGCCTTCTAATAAATAAATAAATTGAAATCTTAATCATAAACTTCTTAAAAAGGAAAGCTTAGTCTCAAATGTCTGATGACACTTCACTGGTGAATATTATCAAACATTTAAAGAAAAATTAATGTCAATCCTTTACCAACTCTTCTAAAACATAGAAGAGGGAACAATTCACAATCACAATTCATTCTATGAGGCCTTGATACCAAAACCAGACAAAGACATAAAAATAAAAGAAAAAGAAAACTGCAGTCCAATATTCCAAATGAACATAGATGCAAAAATCTCGATAAAATACTAACAAAGTAAATCAGCACCGTATAAAAAGAACGATATACCATGACCAAATGTGATCTATCTGAGGAATGGAAGCTTAGTTTAACATGTAAAAATCAATTTAATACATTATATAAATAGAATGAAGGACAGCAACCACATGATCATCTCAATAGATACAGATAAAGCATTTGACAAAATAACACTTTTAAAATAAAAACACTCAACAAACTAAGAATAAAAGAGAATTTCCTCAAGCTAATGAAGGACATTTACAAAAACAATGAAAGCTAAATCATACTAATGGTGAAAAACTGAACAGTTTCTCCTTAAGATCAGGAACAGTATAAGGATGTCCGCTCTTGCACTTCTAGTCACTTTGTAGTCCCAGCCAGAGCAATTAAGTAAGGAACATAAATAAAAGGCATCCAGATTGGAAAGGAAGAAGAAAAATGATCTTAGCCAATGACATGATATTGTACATAGAAAATCCTAAGGAATCCACACAAAAAAATATTAGAACTAAGAAATGAGTTCGGCAAGGTTGCGGAATACAAAGATCAATATACAAAAGTCAACTGTGTTTCTTAATGCTAGCAATGAACAATCCAAAAATTAAATTAAGAAAATAATTGCATTTACAATAGCATCAAAAAGAGAACAAAATACTTAGGAATAAATTTAACAAAAGACATATAAGACTTACACACCAAAAACTACAAATCATCATTGAAAGAATTTAAAGAAGAACTAAATAAATGGAAAGACAGACCAGGTTCATGAATTGGAAGACTTAATATCATTAAGATGACAACACTCCCCAAATTGATCTATGGATTCAACACATTCCTATGAAATTCCTAGTTGCCTCTGTTGAAGAAATTGACAAGGTGAGTCTAAAATCCATACGGAAATGCAATGGACCCAGAACAGCCAAAAACAATCCTAAGAAAGAACAAATTTGGAGGATTCACATTTCCTGATTTCAAAACTTACTACAAAGTTATAGTAATCTAGACAGTGTGATACTTGCATATAAACATAAATCAATATAACAGATGTGAGAAATTAACCATTACATTTACGGTCAATTTATTTTCAACAAGGATGACAAGAAAATTAAGTGGGGGAAAGAATAGTCTTTTCAACAAATGTTGCTGTACCGACTGGACATCCACATGCAAAAGAATGAATTTGGATTCCTAATTTTTACTGTAAATACAAATTAAGTCAAAGTGAGACCAAAATATAAAAGATACAACTATGAAATGCACAAGAAAAAAACATAGGAATAAATCCTTATGACCTTGGATTAGATAATGGTTTCTTAGATATGACACCAAAAGTAGAAGCAACAGTCATTAATTAAACTTCCTGACATATTTGATCAATTTATTTGTTCATTGTGGTTTCACACATCTTAACCATTTGCTCTGTGTTCACTTCTCTTCTTATCAAAGTATATACTTTAATATGTGTTTAGTAAGAGTCTGTGAATCATAAATTCAGCCTTTGTAAACCTGAAAATGTTTCTCTTTTCCCTCACTCTTGAATAAGAACTTACATGCACAGAAATGTCTAGCTTGAATATATTACTCCATTGTATTCTTGCAAGTATTGTTAATGAGAGGTCTACTCTCTTTCTAATTGCTCTGTTATATCTGTCTTTTCTATTTGGTAGCTTTTAAGGTATTTTCTCTTTATCCTTGCTGTTTTGCATTTACACTACAAAGTGCCTAAAGGTGGGTATAATTGTATTTATCCTGTTCAGTCTGAAAGTGACCTTTGTTCTGCAGACTCAAGTTTTTCTTAAATTATGGAAAATTTCCATCACTATTTCCTTAAATATTGCTTCTTCAACTTCCCCCCTTTTTTTTTCTCATGGCACTTGCAGTATGCCTATGTGTTCTCAATCTTTCTCCATTATAATTGTTCTTTTATATTTGGTATCAGTATCTATGTGCTATATTCTGGATGAATTATACAAGACTGTTTTCCAGTTCACAAATGCTCTACTCAAATGTGCCTAGATTTCATTTTATCCTGTGTATTGAATATCTATCCTATACTCTCTTTAATTCTAGTAATTATATTTTTCATTCTCTTTTCCATTTGGTTCCTTTAGTATCTACCTATTCACATTCTTTTAAGTCTGTTTTGTTTTCTGATTTCCTGTTCACTTTATGAAATTTATTGTTTAACCTATCATCTTAGGCATACTTATGAGCAAGTTTTTTATAAGCTGTTGTATTATTTCAAATTCATCCTGAGTGAATTCGCGTTTTGATTACTGATTTTGTCAGCTGCCTTTCTTAGCATACGGTTTATTCATTTTCTTTGGCAAAACCACTTTGAGACTTGGACAGGGAATTCGCCCTCTCTCCTCTTGTTGCTTTCCAGCAGGTTTTTAGTACTTCTGCCTTTGGGCTGATGATACGGAGGCAGGAGTTATTTGGAGGTTCCGGTCTTAGTCTTGTGATGACGTCAGGGTAACTCAGATTCAGCCTGTAGACATCTCGGCTCCTCTCTGCTGTGTCCGCCATGTCCTCTCACCCCTCAGAGCCCACCTATGAAGCACAGCCAATAAACCACAGTGCCCGGTGGCAGTAACCAGCAGATCTTTACAGCTGCCCTTTGCCCTTTCCTACTTTTTCCCCTGGCTCTCTAGGCACATAGAGGAGGAGACGGCACTTGGCACCTGTTTCTAAAAGGTGGCCGACCTTTGGGCTACCTCACTGCCTGTGTAATGTTTACCATGTACAGCAGGGATTCAATAAAGACAGAGAAGGAGACAGTCTATCCAGCTGGAGAACTTTAGGAGTCAAGCTTTTAAAGCCCAAGAGGGAATTTTACTTGAAAATGAATCTAACTGATTTTATGTTGGGTTATTTGGCCGCCAGTGACATAGAGAGATTTTAACCATAATCGCTTTTCTTTGGGCGATATATCAAGGACTCAATAAAGGAACCTACTTTAAAGAATGTCACCACAGGAGAAAATGTCCCAAGGAGCAAAAAAAAGGATCAGAGCACAGGAATTGGGGGTGGGGGGGGGAGAAGGGGGAACGGTGAGAACATAATCTAGAGAGAAAAGCAGCGAGAAACCGAGGTAGAAGAGCTAGGGGTGGGAGGAGAGGAAGAGAGGAGAGAGAGAAGCAGACAAAGGCAGAGAGAAGAGGCAGGGCTGGGGGGAAATGAGCCAAAGGCGAGAACAAGAGCGAAACACAGCATGAGAAAGCCAGAGGCAGGCATAAAGGGAGAAAGCTTGCGGAAAATATTGTGAATATGTTGAACGGATTCAGTTTTGTTGCTTTAAAAAACAAAAAACCATGGCCACAGCCCTGTCACACATAGACGCACCCTGTTTGCTGAGTGCGTTGAGGGGAGAACTAGAAGAGAGGAAGTAGTAAAAATGACTAATCTTTCTCTCAGCGAAATGACCCCTTCTGAGCCCGAGGCAGAAGGCTGCTCTCCACTAACTGTTTTCCCGCACGGAGCAGGAGCTCTCCCACTGCCTCTGGTCCCTTCTCACAGCCAGGCTGATTCGATCGTCTCTTCAATAACCCATTCATCCAGAGCCTTATATTAGTTTTCATCCTAACTAATACCAAGTGCCCTCGGGCTGAGAGCATGTGTGAGGCATTGATGGATGATACAGCCCTGTTTTCCACCTTAGTGGAAATGGCCTGCATCTTGGCTGACGCACAGTCCCTCCCCCACTTGCAGGTGGGGTTACTCCAGGGCCAGTGACTGCAGGGAAAGTGAGCCGTCATCAGCAAGGCAGTAGCCGGGTTAATGGAATGAGCCACAAGAGCTTAACCCCATCTTAATGACCGATCTTCTCCATTGAAACAGCACGGTCAGCTATCAGCATGAGGCCAAATATTTGCTTTTCTCAAGAATGCTTCCATTTATCTAAACCTGCCTTTGACTGGGTTTCCCCAGAAGCAGTCTGAGAGAAGGATAGGAGAGCAATTCGTTTATTTGGGAAGTGCGGATAACACCGGTCAGAGAGTGGGGAAATGTGCAAGGGGGAGAGGCAGCCGATAGAGCATGCATTTTCAAGCCAGCTTCCAGTGTGGGCAACTAGAGCTTACTCCTCCAGGCAAACTCTGGGAAATGGGGTAAAACCCCCGCCTCTGGTTATTTAACCAAAGGAGCACGGGAGCTGGGGCATTTACACACTGACTCTCGTCAGCCATTGGTTGCTCCAGGCAGGTGCTTCTGCCCGGAAATTCCAGCCTGTGCTTTGTAGGCGTAGAGTAGCCATCCACTGAAAGCTGCAAGTGGAAGGTAGCTCGACTAGCTAAGCAGCAAGGCCTGACGGTGCATGGGGCTCCTCCAACACTTGCCCAAAGCCTCAGTGGAGACACTGAGGCTTTTGCTTCATTTCCTGAGCTCATCTGAGAAAAGCTTTCCACGTGTAAAGCTTTGTGACATGGGCTCCTTTACACATAGCTTAGCCGCCCTCGCTGTGTGCACCCGAATCAGTCCCAGTGCCCAGGTTCAGCTTCAGCCCCTCACTTCCTAGACAAGCAACCAGGCCGACATTTAACCTCCTGAGTCTCAGGTTTTTTCATCTGTCAAGTGAAAATAGTAATGTCTGACTTACAGGAATGAAATGAAACTCAAAGTCAAAATATGGTAATATATGTTAGGAGTCAACAAACTTTTCTTATAAACGGCCAGATAGTAGACATCTTAGGCCGTATATGGACCATGTGGTCTCTCATAACTACTCACCTCTGCTGTTGCAGCAGGAAAACAGTCTAGACAATAAGTAAACAATGAGCATGGCTGTATTCCAAGGAATCTTTATTTACAAAAACAAGCAGCAGACTAAATTTGACCTGCCAGCCCAAGTTATGGTTTGCCAACCTCTCATATACTAGAAAGGCCTTTGTAAATGTTCGTGCTATGCACCCTTCCAGTGCCATTTATTCCTCACACAACAAGTCATTGGAGTTCACCATCCCTGCCATCTTGGAACAGGAATTCATAGTTTCCTTCTTTATGCAGCACAGGTTCACTGAGCACCTCTTCTGTGAAAGGCATTATACTGGCCCTGGGAATTCAGTGCTAATAACACAGACGCAGACCATGCCCAATATCTGGGAAGGAATCCTAACCCTGGTCTCCCAACTGTACCAGTCAGAGCCACTCCTTTGGATTAATCAGGGGCAACTACACCTACAACCCTCGCAGTGCCTGGGAGTTGGGAGGTGAGGCAGCATTACTAAAGAAGCTTAAGCTTCTGGGTTCCACACTTGCAATGGCTCCTTCCAAGGCCCAGAAAGGGGCCCTCGGAATCATTCATATGGTTATATATCTTTGTCAAATGCCCAAATGCAAGCTATTCTAACCATAATTGGTTAAGGCCCTGCCTTTTTCTACCAGGACGTCCTCCATCACACTTCCCTTTGTGTTAGGTTCTGATCCTGCCCTTTGAAAAAGCAAAGTAAATTAATCAACCATCATGCTAAGCTATTTTTAATGAAAAATATGATCACTGTTTGGACTTTGGAGTTATGGTCTGTTGGGATTTCTTTAAAGCAGTCTCCCTTGTAAGAGGCATTAATCAACAATAGTTAAATAATGATTCACTATGGCTCTTTGGTGCCCCTATGGCCAGAGCCCTGTTGTGGAGGACTGACATTGGTAGACTGGGAAAATGTAGAATGACAAGCAGGGCTGTCTGATTCTTTAAGGAACTACGTAAGCTTAGGGAAACGGCTTGGGAAAATCCAGATAAAACAGATCATCACTAAGATTTGGAAATTTACAAAGTCCCTTTTGGCACTGTACAGGTCTGTATTCACCCCTGAACTAACCTGGGCCCTTTGGTAATTTAGATGGAATAGCGTCTACCCATCTAAGTACCTATAACTAGGGAAAAACCCATGCATGCAAGTGTTTAGGTATAGATGGATGTGGACACGTAAGTATTTGAGTGTGTACGTGTACATGTAACTGCATAAGTATACATGACATCTATGCAAAACTCTCCCAAAACAAAATTCAGATATTAGGAATAGTTAACATCATTTCCAAATGTAGACTAATAAAATAAACAATGACTACCATTTATTAAAAGCTTAGTATGTGCCAAGCACTATACAAGCCCTTTAAATCCACAAAATCCTAGGAAGTAGGTACAGTTGTTATTGTCTCCATTATTCAGATGAAGAAACTAAACCACGAAATTTTGAGGAATTTTCCCAAGATCAATTTGTGGTGGAACGAGGATTTTAAATCAGGTATTTTTGACCCCAGAACCTGATTTTTAATGACCACATAGTGGCTTTAAGTGTAAATACCCTGTCTAAAGGATAATGTCTTGGCAAAACTACCCAGAGCCTTGGGAATGTAGCTGTTCATCAAAAGTCTCTGTAGGAAACTGGGATTTGCTGTCTGGGCTGGGCAAGGGCTCAGCCACAGGAAGCATTTTCTCTTGTAAACGCAGGAGAGGGGTCCCGTGACTTACGGCCCCTCAGCTCTTCTCTTATACATTTTCCTGTTATGGTAATCACCCCAGGGGCGGTCTGCTTGTCCTTCTCCAGCTTCTGTGAGTCTTAGCTTCCCAGCAGAATATCTGTGGTATCAGACACAGTAAAGATTGGCATCTCACACTTCTCCCCTGGGCATCTTTCTCTAGAAGAGACACATAGTCTATATAAGGTTTCTGTGTGACGTAAACAAGTTTAATTTGTTTGCTTCTGCCTCTAGTAGCAAGGAAATTAGATTTAAAATGATTGAGATGCAAGAAGTCTCATTATGTGGCACATAACTGATTTTTCTGACCTGTTGCTGATTATACACAAGGTGTGATTTTTCTTGGTATTCATGTGTTCTTAGCAATTCCACTCGATTTCATTATACTTCTGTTAATATACTCCAGCTTAAGACTACCAGGAACACACCTAGAGTCAAACAAAGTTGCCTTTATTGACTTACCAGGAAAGTGAATGTACACAGTGAGACACTAAGGGGAAGTTAGAAAGGACTTACAGAATTTGGACTTGTAGCAGGTGATCTGGGGGAAAGTTCAGGAAATAGGACTTTATTGTGGATTAGATGCTATCAATCAGGAAATGGGTGTCTTAATAAATCTTATCTGAAGGAGAGAAGACTACCATGAGGCTAAGGCTCTAACTGATGAAGCATCAGCAGTCACACAGATAAGCCAAGATAAGGGGATAGTGGGTCATTTTTGTGGTTTGCATAATGTTCATGTTTTTGTCTGTGTTCAGACATGATTACAGGGTGTTCTTATTTTTTTCTTGTTCTGTTGTGGTCTCAGAGTGGGCTTGTCTGATGTTGGTGTTCTGAGACATGGCTAATATTCAACAGAAAGCACCAGGGCCAGTTGTGAGCACCAGGCCAGGTCCCAGCGACACTGAGGATTAGCTGATAGTTCCAGGCCAACTTCTGGCCATTAGGGGTGCCTTGCTCTTTCTCAGTCTCCTTATCCTGATGCTGATATTTCTGCATTTCACCTCTCAGGTGAATAAGTCTGCACGCCCACCTCTCCTGCATGTAGATCTCCTAGGGAAAGATAAAATATCTCAAAGATGCTAAGAGTGGGCTGTAGGCCTCCCAGAAGATATTTCCACATTGCAGTGGAAAACACAGATGTCACCTTTTCCTTTCTTTAGTTTTCCATTTCCTCATAACATGGAAATAATTCCATCTGTAGCTGTACCCAGGACAGACCATAAGATGATGTGCCAAGTTCTGTGGTCTAATTAAAGTAGAAGGAATGAGAAGTAAGCATGGGTGTAAGTTGAAACCTGAAATGCAACAGTTCAAATGGCACAGTAGCACACAGTGGCACACAGTGACAATGATCAATGAGGGAAGCACAGATTCATCTGTGTTGTAGCACTGATTGTAGATGAGTAGTAGTAAGAAAGAATACAGAAGACAGCTTAGGACAGCTGTCCATGTCCAGATGCTGGCTTTGGAAGTCTTTATAACTTGCCCCTCCCTTGGATAGTATAGTAGAGGGGACCCTCCTACTACCTTTTGTCTTGAGCTCTGTCCCCTCTCCAGTCCTTTTATCTTCTTGATTGACTGTCACTTTTTCTCCACAACTTTATCTCCCCAGTAGCCACACTGACTGCTTTCCTATGAGCCATAAGCTTCCAAATACCCTTCTGTGCAAGAGAATAAAACATCTGACACAAACAAGTGCACTTTATGTTTTCTGGGGCACTAATAGTTGCCATCTTGATATACTCACGTAGAAACTGAAGCTGCCTGCCAGTAGGATTTGCATTTGGGTTTCAGGCAGCACAATTTTCTTCCCTCACTGTTTGTATATTCTGTGGTGTCTTCCCTGCATGAAAAATACTTGCTAGAACTGAAAGTTGTCAGCTTGTCCTGATTTCTACCACCCTATATTAACTTGCAACTTCTACAACTTTATATACATGAAATGCTGCAATGCAATATGTGTTCTTTGTGTCTGGTATCTTTCCCTTATCACAACGTTTGTGAGACTCATCCATGTTATTGTTTGTATCAGTAGTTTATTATCATCTTTTAATGCCGAGTAGCATTCTGTTGTATGAATTTACCACAATCTGCTTCTCCAGTCTGTTGATGGATATTTCAGTTACTTCTACTTTGGAGCTGTTATAAATAAAGTTGTCATAAACATTTTTCTTCTATGGGGCTTTTTGCAGACATTTGTTTTCATTTCTCTTATGTAAATACCTAGAAGTAGAAATTTGGGGTCATCAGGAGGGTGAATGCTTAACTTCATGAGAAACTGACAAGTGGATTTCCAAAGTGATTGCACTATGTTACACTCCTACTGGTAATGAAGCTTCCAGTTGCTCCACGTCCTCACCAACGTTTTATGCTGTTGTTATGTTACGTTCAAAGACATTTTATGTCTAAACTTTTAGCCATTTTAGTGGGTTTTATAGCACCTTAAAATTTTCTGATTGTCCACATTGAAAAAGGATTAAGTTCTTATATATTTTTTGCTTACATTTTTATATTTTTCAATTCTTATATTTTGTGAGTGAAACTAGAAAAGGTACACTTTTTTTAAATAGTTCAAAAAACACTAACCATAAAAGAAAAGATTGACAAATTGAACTTCAGTAAAATTAAGAACTTCTGTTTACCAAAAGATACCTTTAAGATAGTGAAAAGGCAAGCCACAGATTAAAAAAATATTTTACATATACAAAAAATTACTTATACCCTGAGTTTACAAAGAACACCACAAGTCAATACAAAAAAGACAAAGGACTAAATTTAGAAATGGGCAAAAGATTTGAAGAGGCATTTTACAAAGAGAATATTCAAATGGTCCATTAACACATGAAAAGGTGCAGGAATTCTTTAATCCTCAGGAAAAAGCAAAGTGAAACCACAATGACATATTGCTATACACGTGGCCATAATTAATAAGATTGATAATACTAAGTGGTGCCAAGCACATGGAACAGTTGAACTTTTATATACATTATTGGTGGGAGCATAAATTGGTAAAGCCACATTCAAACACTGACAGCATCTACTTAAGCTAAACATGTGTCTACTGTATGAGCCAGCAATTCAACTCCTAAATATAGAACCAAGAAAAATGCATATGTCTTCCAAAGGCATGTGCAAACTTGTTCATAGTAACCTTGTTCACAATAGTCCAAACTGGAAACAATTCAGTTGCCTCTCGATAGGAAAAAGATAAATAAATTGTGGTATATTCACATAATAGAATGCTTCACAACAGTAAAAAGAAAATGAACTCCAGCATCACACTGTATAATTCCCTTTATATGAATATCATGCACAGACAAAGCTCATTGCTACTGATCACTGTCAGAAGACTGGCTCTGTCTGGGAAGAGGATACTGACTGGGAAGGGGCATAATGCAGCCATCCATGGTGCTGGAAATGTTCTATTAACTTGACCTGGGTCATAAAATTCATCAAGTTGTCCTCTTACAGTTAGTGAACTTTATTGAATGTATGCTATACTTTGATATTTTAAAA
Organism: Smutsia gigantea; assembly: GCA_032199065.1. Taxonomy (NCBI): domain Eukaryota; kingdom Metazoa; phylum Chordata; class Mammalia; order Pholidota; family Manidae; genus Smutsia; species Smutsia gigantea. Next base: position 35,532 of record JAVSCE010001689.1, read on the forward strand.
ACTGGAAAAATTACAATAGACATATTTGAGAACTAAAAGACAAGTAGTAAAGAATTAAGACTCAAAAATATATAACTCTCAGAATGTTTGTGTTATTCCCCTCAAAACAACAATTATTTGTTTCTTAAGTTGAGATAGAAAATATCCTAAATGGATGCTATCTACTTTGTAAACCATTGTCCAGATATCCGGTTCTTGGGATCTTTTCAAGATGGCCTATAAGCTCTGATGTGTCATGACCTCATTTGGAAGGATTAGAAGCTCTTAAATGCCTTTAATGTTCCAATATTGAATTATAACCCCCCACCCCAAATTAGCTGATATTTTTCTGGTTACTTGGTTTCACCAATATAAATTTGGGGGAAATTTCTTCATAAACCATATTTATGAGCTGTAACAACAATATTGAGATGCAAAACCCATGATAAAGTGGCAACGTACTCAAGCATCCTGGCCAGAAATTATGGTTTACCTGTGTGTAGGGAGGGTGGGGTGGGTCTATGTGTTTCTGTAGTCTGGCCTGAGGCAGTATGTTTTCCTTTTATAATCAGTGTTCCACAATTTAAAAAACACTTTAGTCTTAGGTCCAAACAGGAGCAAAAACAATCTTCAAAACTTTACTCAGTTCTTTTGCATATCATTGCCTACATTGTCCCTTACATTACATTAATACTAATGCAAAAGAAACACACACTGATTTGGCAGTGGGGTGGTAGAGGGAAAGAGGCAGGAACAAAATCTTATTGGCATAATAAGAAATCTTTTGGAGGGATTAAAATGCCAACAAGAGGATTATGACTTATAAATTACAGTAATACCCATATTTCGACACTCAACTATAGTATCAACATGAGACTGTGAATAAGTTTCATTTTTCCATAGAGAATAAGCTAAAAGCAAGATAAATTTCACATGCATAATGAAATTTCAAAATAGCTTTTCTAAAATGTAAATTTTTCTTGTCACTAAGGCAGATAATTCTGCTCATATTACAGTGTTCTCTTACATTTACCATAGAAATCCTTCCTTTGAATAAATCTAATACTAAGCAAAGCATTTTTGATCATAATTGATAAGCCCAGGTATTTGTGCAATAAACCGCAAGGTCTAGTGATGAACTAGTCATTGGCTAGGAACAAATCTTCCTCTATTTGAGCAATATGTTCTCCTTTGACTTCTGACAGCTAACTTGTAGCACTCCTTCTCTTGGGCTGCCTAACTGGAGAACATAGGATTGGACTAATTGGCTGGGGCACAAAAATCAAAAAGTGAATTGTCTCCCATGGGAATCACATTCATATGCTAGGCTTTCCAAATAGAATAGCCAGCTGTGCACAGGAGGTCTCAGTTCTGGTGGCTCTGTCATGACATGCTCAGTGAGCTCCCTCCCAGCTGAAGTAATGTACAGAAACAAGGCGACCTCTCAGCAAGAGAGAAAAATGGACTTCATCAGCTGCTGACTTTAAACAGCTGGGCTAAACATTTTTTGCCAAAATGTCCAAAGGTGGAGTATTTTGTAGGAAAAAAACCCCGAAATTAATAAGATTGATAATACCGAGTGGTGTTATCTCATGAACACCACTACCACCACCCCCACCATTTTGCATATAATAAAACTGAGGGCCAGGGGAGACTTCTGGGAAGATGGCGGCGTGAGCAGGGCGGAAGAAATCTCCTCCCAAAACTATATATATCTATGAAAATACAGTAAAAGCAACTATTCCTAAAACAGAGATCAGAATACACAGGAAAGCGCACAGCATGCAGCTACACCTGAGAGGACACGGCACCCCGCCAGGCGGGTAAGATACGGAGCCGCGTCCCGGCGGGACCCGAGCACTCCCCCACCCCAGCGCACTCGCAGGAGGAGAGGATTCAGAGCCGGGACAGAGTGGAAGTACACGCCGCGAAATAAGCAGCCCCAGTGATGTGGGCGGGGAGCGCTGACACACATCGCGTGGAGTAGCGGAGATTGGAGAGACAGAGGGTGCAGGAATTGAGCGGGGAATGTGCCAGGGTGCTTGCAGCCGGCTTCCGGGAAGGAAAGAAAAAGAAAAAGAACAAAAAAAAAGAAAGAACAGCGTGCGCTATTTTCAGCGGTCTTAAAGAGACAGGAGCCCAGCGGAGGAGCCAGATCGCCCTGGCACACTCAGCCCAGCAGGCTGGGAGTCCTGGGGAATTTCAGACCCCTTAGCTGGCAACTGGGAAAGGGTGGCCGACTTAGACTTCCCACAGAGATCGACACCCTCCCATTCATTCCCGCCCTGGCCAGAGCTATAAAAGGCCCTGCGGAGTGGCGCGGCCATGGCTGTGGAATAGTGGAGCAACCGCGCCACCTACACCATCCCGACAGAATCTACTCCCCGTGGGCGTTTTTCTTTTTTGGTTGCTTTGTTTTTGCTTTATCTTCCTTCCTTTCTTCTTTTCTTTCTTTTCTTTTAAAGTCTGCAAGAGCTTGTTGACATTAATGTGGTAAACCACTGAGTGATTACTTTCTGAGAAGCACATGAAAGACAGAGGAATATGGTCTGACCAGATTAATCCAGACAACCCCAGAGAGGGAGCCTGAAGGGATGGACATGCACAATCTTCCTGAAAAAGAATTCAGAATAAAAGTCATAATCATGCTGATGGATCTACAGAGAAATGTGCAAAAGCTGAGGGAGGAAGTGAGGGAACTGAGGAAAGACAATGCAGAAATCAGACAAGCGATCGACCGGCTTAACAGCAGAATGGATGAGATGCAAGAGACTGTTAATGCAAAAGAAATCAGAGAACAGGAATATAGAGAAGCTGAGGCAGAGAGAGATAAAAGGATTTCTAGGGATGAAAGAATATTAAGAGAACTGTGTGACCAATCCAAAGGGAACAATATTCGCATTATAGGAGTACCAGAGGAAAAAGAGAGAAAAAGGGATAGAAAGTGTCTTTGAAGAAATAATTGCTCAAAACTTCCCCATGCTGGGGAAGGAAATAGTCTCGCAGTCCACGGAAGCCCACAGATCTCCCAACACAAGGGACCCAACGAAGACAACACCAAGACACATAATAACTAAAATGGCAAAGATCAAAGATAAAGACAGAGTATTAAAGGCAGCTAGAGAGAGAAAAAAGATCACCTACAAAGGAAAACCCATCAGACTATCATTAGACTTCTCAACAGAAACCTTACAGGCCAGAACAGAATTGCATGATATATTTAATGTAATGAAACAGAAGGGCCTTGAACCAAGAATATTGTATCCAGCACAATTATCATTTAACTATGACGGAAGGATTAAACAATTTCCAGACAAACGAAAGTTGAGAGAGTTTGCCTCTCATAAGCCACCACTACAGGACATCTTAAACGGACTGCTCTAGAGGGATGCACCCCTAAGGCTAAAAAGATGTCACCAGAGAAAATAAAATCATAGCAAAGAAAGCAGACCATCCAAATACTAAGTAAAGGCAAAGAATAAAACACCTAGTATATAAAGAATGGAGGAGGAAGAATAAGAAGGGAGAGAAATAAAGAAACATCAGACGGTGTTTACAATAACTTAACAAGAAAGTTAAGTTAGATTGTTAGATAGTTAAGAAGCAACCCTGAACCTTTGGTAACCACGAATCTAAAGCCAGCAATGGCAATAAGTACATATCTATTGATAATCACCCTAAATGTAAATGGACTGAATGCACCAATCAAAAGACACAGAGTAACAGAATGGATAAAAAGCAAGACCCATCTATATGCTGCCTACAAGAAACTCACCTCAAATCCAAAGATATACACAGACTAAAAGTGAAGGGATGGAAAAGATATTTCATGCAAACAACAAAGAGAAAAAAGCAGGTGTTGCAGTACTTGTATCAGACAAAATAGACTTCAAAACGAAGAAAGTAACAAGAGATAAAGAAGGACATTACATAATGATAAAGGGGTCAGTCCAACAAGAAGATAGAACCATTATAAATATACATGAACCCAACACAGGAGCGCCAGCATATGTGAAACAAATACTAATAGAATTAAAGGAGGAAATAGACAGCAATGCATTCATTTTAGGAGACTTCAACACACCTCTCACTCCAAAGGACAGATCAACCAGACAGAAAATAAGTGAAGACACAGAGGCACTGAACAACACACTAGAACAGATGGATCTAACAGACATCTACAGAACTCTGCACCTAAAAGCAGCAGGATACACATTCTTCTCAAGTGCACATGGAACATTTTCCAGAATAGAGCACATACTAGGCCACAAAAAGAACCTCAGTAAATTAAAAAATATTGAAATCCTACCAACCAACTTCTCAGATCACAAAGGTATAAAACTAGAAATAAATTTTAGAAAGAAAACAAAAAGGCTCACAAATACATGGAGACTTAACAACATTCTCCTAACTAATCAATGGGTTAACGACCAAATCGAAACAGAAATCAAAGAATATATGGAGACTAATGACAACAACAACACAAAGCCACAACTTCTGTGGGACGCAGCAAATGCAGTTCTAAGAGGAAAGTATATTGCAATCCAGGCCTATTTAAAGAAGGAAGAACGTTCCCAAAAGAATATTGTAAAGACACAATTACTGAAATTGGAAAAAGAAGAACAAATGAGACCCAAAGTCACCAGAAGGAGGAACATAATAAAGATCAGAGAAGAAATAAATAAAATTGAGAAGAATAAAACAATAGAAAAAATGAATAAAACCAGGAGCTGGTTTTTTGAAAAAACAAACAAAATAGATAAACCCCTAGCCAGACTTACTAAGAGAAAAAGAGAATGTACACACATAAACAGAATCAGAAATGAGAAAGGAAAAACAACGGACCCCACAGAAATACAAAGAATTATAAGAAAATATTAGGAGAGTCTATATGCTAACAAGCTGGAAAACATAGAAGAAATGGACAACTTCTTAGAAAAATACAACCTCCCAAGACTGAACAAGCAAGAAACTAAACAGACCAATCACCAGCAACGAAATTGAAGCGGTAATCAAAAAACTACCCAAGAACAAAACCCCCAGACTAGATGGATTCACCTCTGAATTCTACCAGACATATAGAGAAGAAATAACACCCATTCTCCTTAAAGTTTTCCAAAAAATAGAAGAGGAGGGAATACTTCCAAACTCATTCTATGAAGCCAGCATCACTCTAATACCAAAACCTGGCAAAGACCTCACCAAAAAAGAAAATTACAGACCAATATCCCTGATGAACGTAGATGCAAAAATACTCAACAAAATATTAGCAAACTGAATTCAAAAATACATCAAGAGGATCATACACCATGATCAAGTGGGATTCATCCCAGGGATGCAAGGATGGTACAACATTGGAAAATCCATCAACATCATCCACCACATCAACAAAAAGAAGAACAAAAACCACATGATCATCTCCATAGATGCTGAAAAAGCATTTGACAAAATTCAGCATCCATTCCTGATTAAAACTCTCAACAAAATGGGTGTAGACGGCAAGTACCTCAACATCATAAAGGCCATATATGACAAACCCACAGCTAACATCATACTTAACAGCGAGAAGCTGAAAGCTTTTCATCTAAGATCGGGAACAAGACAGGGATGCCTACTCTCTCCACTGTTATTCAACATAGTACTGGAGGTCCTAGCCACGGTAATCAGACAAAACAAAGACATTCAAAGCATCCAGATTGGTAAAGAAGTCAAATTGTCACTGTTTGCAGATGACATGATATTGTACATAAAAAACCCTAAAGACTCCACTCCAAATCTACTAGAACTAATGTCTGAATTCAGCAAAGTTGCAGGATACAAAATTAACACACAGAAATCTGTTGCTTTCCTATACACTAACGATGAACTAACAGAAAGAGAAATCAGAAAAACAATTCCATTCACAATTGCATCAAAAAGAATAAAATACCTAGGAATAAACCTAACGAAGGAAGTGAAAGACCTGTACTCTGAGAACTACAAGACACTCCTAAGAGAAATTAAAGAGGACACTAACAAATGGAAATGCATCCCATGCTCTTGGCTAGGAAGAATAAATATTGTCAAAATGGCTATACTACCTAAAGCAATCTACAGATTCAATGTAATCCCTATCAAACTACCAACAGCTTTCTTCAATGAAGTCGAACAAATAATTCTAAAATTCATATGGAACCACAAAAGACCCCAAATAGCCAAAGCAATCCTGAGAAGGAGGAATAAAACAGGGGGAATTACGCTCCCTGACTTCAAGCTCTACTACAAAGCCACAGTAATCAAGACAATATGGTACTGGCACAAAAAGAGACCCACAGACCAGTGGAACAGAATAGAAAATCCAAACATTAACCCAAACATATACAGTCAATTAATATTTGATAAAGGAGCCTTGGATATACAATGGGGAGATGACAGCCTCTTCAGCAGCTGGTGTTGGAAAAACTGGACAGCTACATGTAAGAGAATGAAACTGGACTACTGTCTAACCCTATACACAAAAGTAAACTCAGAATGGATCAAAGACCTGAAAGTAAGTCATGAAACCATAAAACTCTAAGAAAAAAACATAGGCAAAAATCTCTTGGACATAAACATGATCGACTTCTTTATGAACATATCTCCCCGAGCAAGGGAAACAAAAGCAAAAATGAACAAGTGGGACTATATCAAGCTGAAAAGCTTCTGTACAGCAAAGGACACCATCAGTAGAACAAAAAGGCATCCTACAGTATGGGAGAATATATTCATATATGACATATCTGATAAGGGGTTGACATCCAAAGTATATAAAAAACTCACACATCTCAACAAACATAAAGTAAATAATCCAATTAAGAAATGGGCAGAGGACATGAATAGACACTTCTCCAAAGAAGAAATTCAGATGGCCAACAGGCACATGAAAAGATGCTCCACATCGCTAATCATCAGAGAAATGCAGATTAAAACCACAATGAGATATCACCTCACACCAGTAAGAATGGCCAACATCCAAAAAACAAACGACAACAAATGTTGGCGCGGATGTGGAGAAAAGGGAACCCTCCTACACTGCTGGTGGGAATGCAAATTAGTTCAACCATTGTGGAAAGCAGCATGGAGGTTCCTCAAAAAACTCAAAATAGAAATACCATTTAACCCAGGAATCCCACTCCTAGGAATTTACCATAAGGATGCAGCAGCCCAGTTTGAAAAAGACAGATGCACCTCTATGTTTATCGCAGCACTATTTACAATAGCCAAGAAATGGAAGCAACCTAAGTGTCCATCAGTAGATGAATGGATAAAGAAGAGGTGGTACATATATACAATGGAATATTATTCAGCCATAAGAAGAAAACAAATCCTACCATTTGCAACAACATGGATGGAGCTAGAGGGTATTATGCTCAGTGAAATAAGCCAAGCCGAAAAATACAAGTATCAAATGATTTCACTCATATGTGGAGTATAAGAACAAAGAAAAAAACTGAAGGAACAAAACAGCCACAGACTCACAGAACCCAAGAACGGACTAATAGTTGCCAAAGGGAAAGGGACTGGGGAAGATGGGTGGGAAGGGAGGGATAAGAGGGAAAAAGGGGCATTATGATTAGCAGATGTAATGTTGGGGGGGCACGGGGAGGGCTGTACAACTCAGAGAAGACAAGTAGTGATTCTATAGCATCTCACTACGCTGATGGACAGTGACTGTAATGGGGTTGGTGGGGGGGACCTGATGAAGGGGGTAGTTTAATAACCATAATATTGCACATGTAATTGTAGATTAATGATACCAAAATAAATTATTAAAAAAAAATAAATCAATAAAAATAAAATGGCCCCCAGTGATTCTCACCTCCTGGTAGTGAGGCCCTTGTGTGACCTCTTCTCCTTGAATGTGGGCTGGATGGAGTGACTTACTCCTAATGAATAGAATATGGCAAAAGTGATGCAATGTCACTTCAGTGATTAGGTTACAAAGGACTGTGACTTCCAATATCTTGCTTGCTCACCTTGATGAAGCCAGTTGCCAAGTTGTAAGCTTCCTTATGTAGAAGCCCACATGGCAAGAAACAGGGCTGCCTCTGGCCAACAACCATGGAATAACTGAGGCTCTCAGTTCCAACAATCCATAAAGAACAAATTCCTGCGAATAACCATGTGAGCGAATTTAGAAGCCATCAAGCTTTGAGATGACCAGCATCTCAGCCAGTACTTTGTTTTTGACCCTGTAAGAGATTCTGAACCAGAAGACCCAACTAAACCATGCCTATATGCCTGACGCACAGATATTATGATGTAATTAATTTTTATTACATTAGTAATAAATTTTATTACATTAATTTTTATTATTAGTTTAGGGATAATTTGTTAGGTAGCAACAGATAGTACACTCCCAATGTCCTAATCAGTGCCTTTTGCTCTACAGCAGATGCCCGCAGGGTGGACAGTAGCCATGCTTGCCTCCCCCCAGTGAAAGCTATGCCTGTGATTAATCTTTGATCCCAATGCCAAGTGATTTTCACTGCTCACCTTGGCAAGAAAACCATATTCAATGACATTGGAACAATAAAGTTCAGGTGTGAGATTAAAACAAACAAAAAACAAAATAGAGTTGGTGTCTCTAAGTGATTGCAGATTTCTGTGATCTGAAAGCACAAAACTCAGGTTATCTACAGCTGCCCCTTCAACATTTCATCAGTATATGCACAGCAAAAGCATTCTTCTTGGTAATGTTCACAGTGAAAACAAACACTCTTGGTTGATTTTTCCCTCCAATGGAATGAATTATCTGTGTTCTTTGTCAGTGTTTGCAAACATGTTTGTATGTGTATGGGGAAAGAGTGCAGTAGAAAGAGTTATGGAAAACTAAGACCTGGATTCCACTTTCGAAGACTTTGATGGCTAGCAACAACACAGTAGAAATTAAGGGAATTAAAAGTTGCTCAGGGAGAATAATGGTATCATTCTTGATTCATCCATGTACTCATTCATTTATTCAAAAAATATTTATTATACATCTGCTATGTATCAGGCAATGTTCAAGATCCAGGAGATCAAACAATGAATAAGATAAATTCCCTGACATCAGGAGCTAGTGGTTCTTCCCACTAAACCTGTAAAATGTGACCAAAATAACCATTGGTTCTTTGGATTGCTGTTGCTATCCGGAAATCTAAACTATCTCATTAAAATTTCACAGAACATTAGTTTTTGTCTTTCTAGATGAAATTCTGGATCATACTGTGTAAGATGAACCTAGCCACTCTGTCAAAACTCCCATAAAGCTTGGTAATTTGAGTTTGGGATCTGCTGTCAACTGCCCTTGTACTAACTCTGATCTAGGGTAATTATTTGAAACCTCCATGCCTGAATGTCCTCATCTATAAAATGATAATAATCATACCCATAAGGATGTAATAAAGTTTAAATGCGATAATATTTATGAAACCCAATGTATATTTCAAATACTTGACTAAATCAGCTACTAATGAAAACTCGGCCAGGCCCTTATAGCATCATCTAGTAGGGCTGCTCAACCTTGTCAGTATTGACATGTGAGGTCACATCATTCTTTTTGGTGGGTGGGAGGTGGTGGTTGGCATCCTGTGCACGTGGGATGTCAGCAGCATCCCTGGCCTCTGCCCAGTAGACGCCAGTAATACCCCTTTCCTCACCCTCACTGTTAACACCACCAAAAATGCCTTCACACATTGCCAAGTGTCCCCTGGGAGGTCAAAACTACCCCCAGTTAAGAACCACTGAACTAGAGTTCTTGGAGCCAAAGAAAAAGCAAACTGACATCCTAAATATGTTTCAAAACTTCACATTAATAAAACTCATCAAGAAAAAAATAGCTCTTAGCTCTTTGCTATCTTCTTTCAAATGTGTTGATATGACTCTTTTATGGCATCACTGTAACTCAGGCAGGGGGAAGGTCTGTTCCCAGCCCAGGGCAAATTACCTTTGAAGCTGAAATCTGTCAAAGGGAGAAATAAAGTACAGAAACCTATTTATTGCTTACAAGCAGTTGTCCACTTCTGCTCAACCGTCTCTCTCTCGCAACCCAGCTGAAAAAAAGGGACCCCATCCACCTCTCCTCACTCCCCCTTGTAATCACTTATTGATATAGAAATGGACTACTGCTCTCCACCCCTTGGAGACACCTATTAATACGGAGATGCACTAAGGCCAGCTGAGTGATTCTGGAAATATTGCAATTTTATCCACAGGGACACACTTACACATGGAGTTTTGCCTTATATGTGTGACTGTCTTTTACAAAAGCTTAACTTTTACTCTGCTTTCAAAGCTTCTTCTGTGTCTGCTGTTTCTTAAAAATAAACAGCTCAAGATACTCCTTACATAAGGACGCATATTTTGGGGTGGCAAATTCTGAACCCCTTCAATATAAACATGACTTGTCAAGGTGAAGATTTTAAATCCTGATGTCAAATGCAGGCAGAGTCATCTTCTCCAGAAAAATGGGAAGTTACTACTCTAAACATAATAATTTAAAACTTACGGAAAACGTGACCTTCTTAAAAATTAAGTCTGTGAACATTAATCTAGTGTGGAATTTGTGCAATATCTTGAGATAGGCAGTGGGGATATAAAGATGAGAAGACAAACCACTAAGTTAGGTGTAAATGTGGCAAAAGAGAAAACAAATGGACTTCAAAAGCATCCCAATGAACTTGACAGACCCTTCTTTCTACACTTGAACCTATGGAAGTGGACTAGACTCGTATTAGGTGCTGCAAAGCAAGCCTGCATAGCTGGTTGTTCATGACTGTCTTGATGGAATCTCAAGAAGTTTCAAAACTTGTAAGAACCTAGAAACATCCTCCTTGGATCACATACTCATTCACAGAGTTATTTCTTCCTTAAGTACAGGAATCTTAAGTATATCCATTCCCTCATTAATTCATTTCCTGAAAATCCTTGTTGCTAAGTGAAAGCCATTAAATTTTTTTTACCTCTGTTAATTTTAATGAGAATCATAATGCCTTCCATCCCAATCCAAGATACCCAAACACAATTTCACAGATGGAAGTGATATATCAACTGAATGACAACTTTTTGAGTAAACAACAATTTGAAAGTAAAAATATGCAATTCGTATGTAAAATATTATAAAATGAAGATTTCATTCAAATCTGTTCTCAATGACATTTTCTCACTATAGAAACTAAAGTGTCAAATAAATAATGAGTGCATTTTTTGTCTGAAATTATAATGCTGAAAATTTACTTTGAGTTATTTATTGTTTCGGTTTTTAAAGGGTCATTATTCTGGAAAAACGAAGAAAGAAAAGAAATTGTCTGAATGGTATATCACTGGAGAAAGGCCACTGTTGCTCCATGAGGACGGGGTTCCCCACTCTGGCAAATTTCACTATGAATTCGATGAGACCGAATAAAGACAAGGGCAAGTTGGGGATTAGAAGGGGCTCATATCATGTTTATTGTCACAGTGGTCACAGATAGCAGTCTCTGCTGGCTGTGGCACTGCTCCCTGTGCTCCCTCCCCAGCATGAGGCTCTCTTCTCCTTTCCTAGCACTGGTGCTCCATGGCTTCTCTCCCCTGCTTCCTCTCTCCACCCCCTAAACTCTTGACCTTCCGCTCACACTGCTTTCTCCGCTCTCCTGCCCCTGGCACCTGGAGGAACTCTGTGGGTGGGTCTCTGTGGTGACTGGCAGATGCTGGACCAATTACATCCAGGTGCTGGTGTGTTTCTTCTCCACCCCTCCCCTAGGACCGTACTCCCATGACTGACCTGCAGTTCAGTCTCCAGTAAACATTCTGCTACCCATAGATATGCAAAGCAGGTTCCTCTACGTATACAGTGGATGATATTAAAGCCAGGTGAGGATTCTGGTCAAAATTTTCCATTTTCTCTATAGTCATTATGGTGAATGGTCTTAACTGTACAGTGATCTATGTGCTATAATTCTCCGCATTATTTTCCCGACTTATGATCACATAGGTGCTACATTAGCACCTCTAGGATGTAATGCAAAAGGACCCAAATGTTACCTGCTGCTTAATAACAACCAACCTAATTAAAAGGTTAACTTTGTTACCATATTTGAACTCCTGTAGAGTCTTCACAGGTATGACTAAAAGTTATCATAGATAATTACCCAACCAGCAAAGCAAAATGATTCAAGTTCATGCCTCTGATAATTTTTCAGCAGAAATTCAGATACCAAGTAAAAAGTGATCAGTTTTGAGTTGTAAATGTCAAAGCAACTTGAAAATAAACCTGAGAAATAGTATCCTTCTCTGATAGATATGGTTATCTTAGAGGCCAGGGCAAGCTGCCCCAAAATGTGCCACTTTGGCCTATTGATTACTTTGAATTAAAGCTGTTTGAGAAAAAGCTGGTGCAAGAGGAATGCTCTGACCCTCCTCTGTCCCCAACAAGACCAGGAAATCAATCTCCCATTAAAAGGTACCCTCCCTATACCACAAAGTAGAGACACATCCTTATCACCAGAGACAGGGAATTCAGAGACAAGAAGGCTGCATAAACAAATCTTGTTACTTTTTTTTTTTTTTACTAATTTACTACACAGCCCAAATGCTGTTTAGAGTTGAAGCTCCCAAATGTAAGTTTTCTTTGTCCTGTCAATTCCTCATAGATTTCTGTCTCCTTGTCTAAAACGTATAAGAACTACCTGCCTTGGTCTTTTCTTAGAGTCTCAGTTTCATTACTGGGCCTCCATGGGCTTGCAAGTAAACTTTGCTTTTTTTCTCTTGTTAATGCCAACTATTTGACAGAGGACCTGGATTTTTCCAGGATTTGCCACTGAATCTAAGAGGTCATCAATTATAAAATGCACCATTATTTATTTACACTAAGAAATGAAAAAATGGTTCAAATTAAATTATGACATAAAACTTCCTAGTTACTTAGAAATTTTATTGTATAATTTTTGAAAGAACTTTTTAGACAGATTTTGAAAGTAGATTTTAATGATGCTTCACTATTATGCATATATCAAAAGGGAAATATAAATGAAATGAACTGATCTCCGTTTTAGGGATTTTTCAAATCCGTTGTCCAACTCTTTTGAATTCATTTCCATGTCCATGTTTTGTTTTTATATCTGTGTTATGCCATAGGATACATATGATCTTGTCCTCTGTGTCATTGAGAGCTTTGGTAATACAGCATTTCTTAAGACGGTGCTCCACTATTCTCAAGATTTTCTTCCAAGTTACCAGCACCCATTCCGCAAATGCTGATGTTGGTACAGTCTTGCTTGGTGAGGTATAGGCCAAGATTTTTGCATAAATGTGAATAAGGAAAGTAATCAAGTTTCATCTACCTGTGATTACCTTCCTTTCCTAGATTCCATGAAGTACTTGGTCATCTCATTGAAAATGTGGAATTGTCATCATTCCCTCAATGACAGCTATCTGTTTCACTAATATCAAATTTACGTCCTGATGCTCTCTCAGCCAGTTTGAATGCACAAATCTTAATGTTCCCATACCAAATTGTGGAAGATATTTCAAATGCCAGTTAAATATAACCTGTGTGGTAATAACAGTGTACAGAAGTCAACTGAGATGACAACACATAAACACAATGATCAAGCTGGTATTCATTCATGCAATAACTACATGGCAATGACTGTCCAGCTGCCAGTAATTGGAAGACACCACCAAGCATTACAAACATCTTGACTTCCGAAATATTAAAATGGAGAGGGAGAAGAGCGTCTTGGAATTGATGAAATATGTGGATTGAAGATAAAACCAAGAATGTGTTAGATTATTTCACTTAAACTTCAGCTCCAATGTTTCCCCTTTCCTCTATGTGGGATCATTAGCAGTTACAAAATGAGACTGAGGAAGAAATATAAGGATCCTACCCACATTTTGCATAATTTAGATAAAACTACTTAGTGTGGTCATTTGTTAAGAATTGCTGCCTCTGTACAGCAGCCCGGTTTTAAATCCAACTCAGTCCCAAGTGTCATTTTGGGAGCTTGATTTGAAGAGAAGCATCTCATTGCAGATCTCTTTTCTTCTTTATTACAAAAGCACATCAAGGGAGCCCTCCTCTCAGGGAAAACCACTGAAGTATTAGCTAATAACATTTGAAATGACTCAAAATGATTATTTAGGATTATGTGCATTTTAGTAGGGAATTCTGAAAGAGAGAATGAAGTCTTCAGTACCCAGAGGAATGAATCTCCCAATAAGGATATGTCTGAGGTGATACTTTCTTTTGGAACAGATTTCCTAGCATGCCTCGTCCTCCTGCCTATTCGTGAGGATGGCTCAGCTTCCTAATAAACATGAGGTTATAAGCTACAGGTGCCCTCAGTGAGTTGTCTGACCCAGGACAGTCTGTTGGACTGGAGATTTGCTAAAGTGCTTCTCACTTTGAAATGTAGAAGAACAAACAGGCCCTCTGGGATGTTCCATTGGAAGGCCAAATGTCTAATTTTCCTGGTGTTGGTTTCCTGTCTTTAAGATAATATAGTTATATAGAGTGACCTCCAACAGCCCTTTCTGCTCTCCCATTTTCTGATTGTGTGGCATGATACAGTGAAAGAGAACTGGGAGAGAAGAAAGGGTAATCAAGTCCTGGTGGCAAATTGGCCACTGCATAGTCAGGCAGCCTGGCACAGGTCACTTCACCTCTCTAAAACTCAACTGCAAAAGGAAAGTTGGAGAAAATCATTTCTAAAGTTCTATCTAGGTCTACATTCTGTTTGTAGCCTTCATTTAGAAGAGACTGTATCATTTCTCTTTGAAAACTTTGTTCAGAGACACCTATGAAAAGTTATTCCAGTTCAGAAAAAGAGTAAATGAATAAATGGAAACCAATTTTAGATTCTTTAGATGAGTACTAAAGAAAGGGGAAACCTTAAAAATCTAAAAAAGAGGTTATGGACCTAAAATAATATGAGCATAATGTACAATTTTATTGCTGAAAGCATTTTAATGAGCATCCTTGGAAGGAAAATAAATAACTATACCACTGATCGAGGGAGAGTTAACAGTGTGTTTACTAAAAAAACAAACAAACCCACAATGAAAGACTAACTCAACCCCCGGGGGCAGAATGGTGATGACTTGGAAGAGGTAGGAGGGGCCGCTGGAGCAGCACAAAGTCCAAGGTGACAACAGATACAGAGAAACTCATTCTGCGCGTGGGGTTTCAGGGCAGACACAGAGGTGACAACGAGCTCTTCAAACGCAGCTCCAGTGGCAGATTAGGGGGCAGCCCTACTATGCAGACCACGAGAAGCAGGGCCACAGTCGCCAGTACAGTGATAGCAATGGCCAGCAGTTGTGGCCAAACCAACATGTTTGCAATACCATGCCAAAATTTCTACCAGGTATCCATATGAGGGAGGCATATATTTTTTTTAAAGTTTATTTTGATATCATTAATCTACAATTAAATAAGCAATATTATGGTGATTACACTACCCCCTTCATCAGGTCCCCCCCGCCAACCCCATTACAGTCACTGTCCATCAGCATAGTGAGATGCTATAGAGTCACTACTTGTCTTCTCTGAGTTGTACAGCCCTCCCCGTGCCCCCCTAACATTACATCTGCTAATCGTAATGCCCCTTTTTTTCCCCCAGGGAGGCATATTTTTATAATAAACATTTATAAAGTATTTATGAAATAATAAATATGTATGAAATAATGTAAATATAAAGTAATATTTGTAAAATAATTTCAATTGACTGAAGAATGTGTTAGTGCCTGCTGATGGTTCTTTGTGGTATAATGAAAGTAGTGTATCAACATAATAATTAATGCAAGAAAGGACGGAGTTCTTCACCATTAGTCAGTTATAGATGAGGGTGTGATGTGGTCTGTGACCCTATACAAGAGAAAGAGATTGGAACATAAAATTAACGTATGATAGTTGCAGCCCTACAAGTAAAGGCTATGTTTTGATTATCTGTTTTCTCTCTTCACCCATAAATTCATCCTTTGAGAAATAGCCAGCTCGCATTCAAGGCAATCTTCTTCTGATTAGTTTCTACCTTGTTCCCCTAAAGCCACATCAAAAAAGTACCAATTTAGATGAAGCCAGACCTAATGGCCCAGCTGCAGTGTATAAAGGCTCCACACTGAATAACCTACATAAATCAAAAAGCTAAAAAAGTAATTCCTGGGTTTAGGTTTTCCATTAAGAGTTGGGTTTTTTTTTCCTTCTAAAGAACAGATTCAAAATCCAGTAAGATTCTTCGCGATGTTCCTCTTCTACTATGTACCTGAAATGGTGACTCAATCTCTAGCTCATTAGACAACATCTGGGCTAAACATTTAGAGCAACCAGAAAATGGCCCCAAAGTTTGAATAACAATTCACTAAAAAATAGATATTGAGCTCCTCTTGAAATATAGGCCCTAGCACAGGATGTGGTGGAAAACAGGATGTATTCATCAGGTTTTTTCTATATAACATATATATATACATAAAATCTCAGCAGTGGTACAATTAGCATTTATTTAATACTCATGGATTTATAAATTGACCACCATTTCAATGACCTCAGCTGGAGTAGGCCAAACCCACATAGGCCTCATGTCTCCTCCACACTGTAGGACTCAGTTCTGAAGAAGCAATGACTCTGGGCCACGCTCTTCTCATGGAGGGTAGCAGCTCAAAAGGTGGAAACTTGCAATGCTTGCCAGTTACCAGTTTATTGCCTCGGAACTCCGACTTCTCTCTTCAGTACTTGCTCTGCAATAGTAGACTGGACTCTTTAATAATTTGTCCTTTACAGTAAGCTTTGTCAGTGGAAGGGCATTTCAGGAGGAAGTGGGCTTCTTTTCCTGGTTCCAGGATGCTGAGCTTTGCTTTTCCTTGCTTCTGTTGCATGGTTCGTGCATGTAAGAATATCACCAGCTACGTGCTGAGAATGCACTGTCACTCGGTGACCTTACAGCCTGCTCAAGGCCCAGTGACCTACAGTGCATGATCCTGCTAATGTGGACACTGCTGCACTCTAAGTCTCATGCTGGCAGTGGTGCCCTAGCTCTCTCTGCATAACCACCCATGAGCCTTTGCTCGCTTGTCCCCCAGAGGCTGTTTCTTACAGCCTTCTCAACACATATACCATGTCTTACAGGCTGTGTATCATCTTGCCATTGAGTGGGCTCCAGATACCCTGACTTCTCTGAGCTCCTACTCATCCTCCTGCCTCAAGTCACCTGTACCCCAGAGAGTTGTTTCCTGATACCTGGTGATGTTGGATCAGCTCTGTCCAGGGCAACCCAGCAAACTTCTCCACCATCCAAGGGGCGGCAGCCATACTCTCTCCAATGAGTTCTAAACCCTTCCTTGGGAAGCAGCCCTCTCCATGTTTGTCCCTTCTTGATTATACACTCTCATCCTTAGGGTATCCTTTAGAGTTCCCTTTATGTCTATGTCTATGTCTATCACAGTTTAATAAATCATTATGTTAAACTCTCCTATTTAAATTACTATGTGGTTTCTGTTTCCTGGCTGGATCCAGACAGATATACTATGTTTTTAATGCTTCAGTTCAGAACTAGTACACTGTCATTTCTGCCCACCATTTCATTGCTCAAATCAAATCACATGGCCAAACTCAAGTTCAGGAGACAGGGATATATCCTCCATCTACTCCAGTGAGAGCTACTGCAAAGTCCCATGGCCAAAGGCATAGATGTATAATTCTACTACCAGGAGTTACTAAAGAATTGGAAACAATAATACAATCTGCCATTTGGAAACTGTCTCATGGAGTATAATGGGGAAGAAATATATTAAGAAATTCCTGGAAAAATTAGAGTTATGAAAGGAGAAGGCAGAGCATTTTGGGAGAATATAATCTATAGCAGCATACATCTCTTAAGCAGAATCATTATCTCTTAGCTAGGTAAAAAGTTGGAGGAAGAGATTTATAAGCAGAAGGTGCATCATATGTAGACATGAAATCAAGAGAATAATTCAGCAATGCTGAAAGAAATTGTGTGTCACTGAATGATAGAGAGAAATTCTGGTTTTGCATTAATTGCAGTTCATTGATAGATGGTGACAAGAAATTGCAAAAAAAAAAATGTTCCAAGAAACACTGTTTTCAAAGTATAATGAGATTTTAAAATTCCAATATTAAATTATTTTTATGACATTTGCAGCACATACACAAGCAAGATATTATATCGCTGCATAAGTGCAATGGAAAAAAGTTCATAACTAACCCACAACTCAAGCCTTTTTATATCAGTTGGGTTACTTGAAACTATAATAGAAAAGCAAACTCAAACAGGTTCAAACAGCAAAGTGAATTTATTGGCTCATATGACTGCACAGTCCAGAGTCAGGTGACATGGCCCCATGATATCAGTAGGGATTGAATGCCCTTCTTTTGGTCCATTCAGCTTCATCCTAAGGCTGGCCATGATTGTAGTCATAGAAAGAATTCCAACAGCTCCCGCCTACACTTCTACCCAAGTTATAAAGCCACCTGACCAACCTTCATTTTACATCAACATAAAAATCGTCAGTGAGAGGGAGTACCATTTATAAATAGTTATGTTTGCTTCCTAAATTGCAAGAACAGTAAAAGAAAGTTTGAGGTGGTTTAGTGGTTTTAAGTAGACCATTCACATTAGCTGATATTAAATAAATTAATATCCCAATATATTACAATCTGGGGTATAACTGGCATAAGTGTATAGGGGAAACACATCCTTTTTCAGGAGTTTGTTTAGATAAAAATGATATACTTTATGATGAGAATGTCCAAACCAGATTGAATAAAGGTGACTAGACAGAGCCCAAAGCTTATTTGGCTAAGTGATTCCCTGACAGCCAGACCATCTTGTGACATTTCATTATGTGTGAACTAGTCATTCAATGGAGGTAGGTCTGAAAGAAAGATCAGTCATACATTGTAAGATATTACTCTACTACTAGGGAATTAAATGTATACATTTTGTAAAATATTAATTAGAAGTACAAGGCAGATAGTAGGAAGACAAGGAAGCATAGGCTAGGATAGGTGGCTAACTCTAGAAAATACCTAACCAATATAATGAAGAACTGAAAGGAAATTTCTATATCTCCTGAGATTTCCTAGGCTCTCATTTATTGTGATTACATTTTTCTTTACCTTGTTGAGGGTGATTATAGAGCTGCCTTAAAGTTCTAATCTGATAATTCCAACATCTCAGTCATCATAAGACTAGATCTATTGCTTGCCTTTTCACTTAAAAAATGGTCATGTTGTCCTGGTATTTTGTATGCTCAGTGACATTGGATTGTAATTGAAAATTATGTTGTAGAGACTGAATTCCTTTAAATTCCTCCAGAGAGTATGGATCATTTATTTGAGCAGGCATTTAATTAGAGATTCTGTTCTGCCTGTGGTAGGTAGCAGCTCCTACCTCAGTTCAGTGTCTTCAGCCTCAACTGCAAGCTTCTTTGAGTCTTCACCTTGCTTGTGACGAATGGAGTCAGACTGCAAGCAGGGTTTAAAGGTAGAATTTGAGGTTTACCTGCTCTGGCTCTCTTCTTTCTTAGCCTCCCTGTACTTTCCAGTGGCCATGGCTTCCCTGAGTTCTGTCCTTTGATTTCCTAGGCCAGAAGGAAAGCAGGTAAAGACAGCACCACTCTGTGATCACAGCTGGCCATTGAGCCAAAGCTGCAAAAACCACGAGTTTGCAACACAGCAGTTGTTGCTCCAAATTTGAAACTCCCCTGCAAAAGCTGCCTGTGTTCGTTTATTCTCCAGAGCTTTCATTTAGTTGTTTTTTGTAATCTGTCCAGAATTTATAGCTGTTATCCACAGGAGAGTAGGTCTGTTCAGAATTTATGCCAACACATGGGAAATGAAACTCCAGCAGTAGATATTCAAATATGAATTAAAAAATCATCACTTGCCTCAAAGAGCTCAAAATCTAATAGAGGAAGCCTCCATATACACAAATAACTTTCAACAAGATTATGAAGTGCAATATTGGACATAGAGTCCAGGTATAGGGCTGATCAAAAGAAAAAAATCAAGATAGGGAAGGAGGATATATGATCTGACTGAGAGTCAAGAAGACCCCCCGGTGAATAGCAAGGTTGTGTAGAGAGTTAGGGTAAAGAGGAAGGACTGGGAGAGGCAGAGAAATTGCAACCAAAACCTAACGTTTGTATAGCATTTCCCACATTTCAAATCATAATCATATCCATTACCTCACTTGATTTTAATGAACCCAGCAAAGTCAAATTATTGTGCCAAGGCACAGAAATACTTTCTGTTGTTTTGAAATAAATCCAAGCTTAGGTTATTTTTACTCAACACAGAGAAAGAGTTTTAAACTGTCTTTATATGAGAAAAAGAATGTATACATTAGCCCCAAGTGAGAATTGAGCAAAATATTCTATCCATTCAAATAGTTTCTAAACATAAATCAAATGTGACATTGGCTTCCAAGATATTATGTGCAGCATCATATCATCCTTGTTTCTAACAGGGAAATGTTTTTGTTTTAAAATCCTGCCAAAAATCCCCAGAGAATGATATTTCCTTCACTTTATGCTTTTGTTTCTCTCTCTCTGGAAGAAAGTTACAATAACACTGTTTTACAGTCTTGTTGCCACACACACACACACACACACACACATAAATACACTCTCTCATTCTGCAAAAATTGAATTGTATTTTAAGGTTCAGTTCAAGACCTATGCCTCTCTGTTCCATTCCACCCCATGTGAATGGGGTGGAACTCCCACGTCTCATACTCTGCAGTGACTCCCAAACATCGCTGTGAGCAGTGATTACAGTAGTGTACACCTTCAAAAGAAAATGTTTTTCTGGGCCCCACTTGAAATTCACAATTTCTGGGCCTGGGGCTGCATTTTGAAGTCCTCTGGGTGATTTTAATGTGCCTGAGCACCTGTCAACTGGACACCATTAATTAATAAGCATCCTATGATCAACTTTTTAATTATATACATAATTAATACTTATATTGCCAATATTTGCCTCTTTCTCTGTTCTCAACAACAGTTTCCTCTACACAATTGCTTTTTTATTAAGAATATGTGTTTAAATAACTCCCTCCTACAAAAAACAAAAACTTCAATCCATCCTCCCCAATGTCTTTCCTTCCTTTAAGAGGTATACTTCTTAAAAGAATACTGTAGTGTGTTCCTGGTCTCCACCTTGAAATCACTCCTTTACTTCTCAACCTTCTTTTTTATGTCCAAACCAATGAAGTACTCACACTGTGACCACTGGTGGCCTTACTAGCGCCATGTCCCATGGGCATGTATCATCTCACTTGTGTTCATGGTTGTGTCTCATACCAATAACCACTGGCTAGGTAGGAAATTTTACTCTACTTTGATCTCTTTCAAGAGTGCTCGGCCATTCTTGATCTTCCAGATTTTCACATAAATTTATAATCAATTTGGCAAGTTCTCAGAAAAAAAAAGAAATAGTTCGGATTTTTATGGAGATTATATTGAATCTTGATATCATTTTTGAGAAGAAATGACATTATAATGTTGAATCTTCCAATATGTAAACAAGATGTATCTGTCCATTTAAGTCTTCTTTAATGTCTCTATAAAGTTTTCATGTATTTTTTCCTACGGAGTTGAACATCTCTGGTGAGACTTATTCCCACATACTTTTTGTTTTTATCCGATCATAAATGGCATTGTTTAAAGAATGTTTTATTTTCTAAGAGTTGTTGGTACATAGAAATTTGACTTATTTTATATGTTAATTTTTATATAGAAATACTGCTAAATTCACTAATAAATTCTAATAACTTCTTTGTGTTCTCTTTTGGATTCTCTATGCACACACTCATATCATTTATAAATGGCTGTACCATCTATAAAACAGTTTTCTTTCTCCCTTTCAAAACCCCCTACCTTTTATTTCTTATTTTGCCTTATTGCACCGTACAGTGTTGAGTAGAAATGGTGATAGCTGGCATACTGGTCTTGGTATATTGGTCTTTTATTCCAATAACAGTGAAAAACGTTTCTTTATTCCAGTTTTATTGAGAAATAATTAACATTAAAAAGCTTTTAGGCAGTTCCGGGAAGATGGCGGCATGAGCAGGGCGGTGGAAATCTCCTCCCAAAACTATATAAATCTATGAAAATACAGCAAATACAACTACTCCTAAAAGAGAGACCACAATTTACAGCACAGCGCACAGCCTGCATGTGCACCTGAGAGGACTCGACACCCCGCAAGGCGGGTAAGATATGGAGCCACGTCCCGGCGGGACCTGAGCACTCCCCCACCCCAGAGCACCGGTGGAAGGAGAGGATTCAGAGCCGGGAGGGAGTGGAATACAGGCCCGCGAAATAACCAGCCCCGGTGATGTGCACCGGGAGCGCTGACACACATCGTGCGGTGCATCAGATATCGGAGAGGTGGAAGGTACAGGTTTTGAGCTGGGAACGCGCCTGGGTCCATGCAGCCGGCGCCCTGGGACAGGAGAAAAGCGGGCACTGTTTTTAGCGGTCTTGGAGAGGCGGGAGGCCCAACGAGGGAACACAATCGCCCCAGCACGCTCAGCCCAGAGAGCTGGTAGTCCTGAGGAATTTCGGACGCCTTGGCTGGCGACTGGGAAAAGGTAGACACAGTGAAACTTTACACAGAGAAGAACAGCCTCCCATTCGTTCCTGCCCCAGCCAGAGCTACAAAGAGCGGCACAGCCGCGACTGTGGAATAGTGGAGCAACAGGGCCACCTACAGCATCCTTACAGAATTCACTCAGGGTGGGCGGTTTTTTTTCCCTTTCTCTTCTTTTCTTTCTTTCTTTTTTTCTTTTTTCTTTCTCTTTTCTTTTTTTTTTTTTTTTGTTTGTTTTTGCTTTTGTTTCTGCTATCGCTTGTTTTTTCTTTTCTTTTTTTTTTTAAGTCTTAAAGAGCCCAGCTGACATACGTGGCACCTACCAGCGACCACATCTATGGCCATGAAAAGACAGAGGAATATGATACAGACAAAGATCACCCAGACCCAGACAACACCTGAGAGGGAAACTGAAGGGATGGAAATGCACAATCTTCCTGAAAAAGAATTCAGAATAAAAGTCATAACACGCTGATGGATCTACAGAAAAATATGCAAGAGCTGAGGGAGGAAGTGAGCGAAGTCAGGAAAGACAATGCAGAAATGAGACAAGCCATTGACGGGCTTAGCAGCAGACTGGACGAGATGCAAGAGACGGTTAATGAAATAGAAATCAGAGAACAGGAATACAGAGAAGCTGAGGCAGAGAGAGATAAAAGGATTTCTAGGAATGACAGAATATTAAGAGATCTGTGTGACCAATCCAAACGAAACAATATTCACATTACAAGAGTACCAGAAGAAGAAGAGATAGAAAAAGGGATAGAAAGTGTCTTTGAAGAAATAATTGCTGAAAATTTCCCCATGCTGGGGAAGGAAATAGTCTTGCAGTCCACAGAAGCCCACAGATGCCCCAACACAAGGGACCCAAGGAAGACAACACCAAGACACATAATAATTAAAATGGCAAAGATCAAAGATAAGGACAGAGTATTAAAGGCAGCTAGAGAAAGAAAAAAGATCACCTACAAAGGAAAACCCATCAGACTATCATCAGACTTCTCAACAGAAACCTTACAGGCCAGAAGAGAATGGCATGATATATTTAATGTAATGAAAGAGAAGGGCCTCGAACCAAGAATATTGTACCCAGCATGATTATCATTTAAATATGATGGAGAGATTAAACAATTTCCAGACAAGTGAAAGCTGAGAGAATTTGCCTCTCATAAGCCACCACTACAGGACATCTTAAAGGAACTGCTCTAGAGGGAGGCACTCCTAAGGTTAAAAAGATGTCACCAGAGAAAACAAAATCATAGCAAAGAAAGCAGGCCATCCAAATACTAACTAAGGGCAAAGAATAAAACACCTAGTATATAAGAATGGAGGAGGAAGAATAAGAAGGGAGAGAAATAAAGAAACATCACACTGTGTTTACAATAACTTAACAAGAAAGTTAAGTTAGATTGTTAGATAGTAAAGAAGCAACCCTTGAAACTTTGGTAACCACGAATCTAAAGCCAGCAATGGCAATAAGTACATATCTATCGATAATCACCCTAAATGTAAATGGCCTAATGCACCAATCAAAAGACACAGAGTAACAGAATGGATAAAAAAGCAAGACCCATCTATATGCTGCCTACAAGAAACTCACCTCAAACCCAAAGATATACACAGACTAAAAATGAAGGGATGGAAAAAGATATTTCATGCAAACAACAAAGAGAAAAAACCAGGTGTTGCAGTACTTGTATCAGAAAAAATAGACTTCAAAACGAAGAAAGTAGCAAGAGATAAAGACAGACATTACATAATGATAAAGCGGTCAATCAAACAAGAGGATATAACCATTATAAATATATATGCAACCAACACAGGAGCACCGGCATAAGTGAAACAAATACTAACAGAATTAAAGGAGGAAATAGACAGCAATGCATTCATTTTAGGAGACTTCAAAACATCACTCACTCCAAAGGACAGAACAACCAGACAGAAAATAAGTAAAGACACAGAGGCACTGAACAACACACTAGAACAGATGGACCTAACAGACACCTACAGAACTCTGCACCCAAAAGCAGCAGGATACACATTCTTCTCAAGTGCACATGGAACATTTTCCAAAATAGGCCACATACTAGGCCACAAAAAGAACCTCAGTACATTCAAAAATATTGAAATCCTACCAACCAACTTCTCAGATCACAAAGGTATAAAACTAGAAATAAATTTTAGAAAGAAATCAAAAAGGCTCACAAATACATGGAGACTTAACAACATTCTCTGAATTAATCAATGGGTTAATGACCAAATCAAAACAGAAATCAAAGAATATATGGAGACTAATGACAACAACAACACAAAGCCACAACTTCTGTGGGACCCAGCAAAGGCAGTTCTAAGAGGAAAGTATATTGCAATCCAGGCATATCTAAAGAAAGAAGAACATTCCCAAATGAATAGTCTAAAGACACAATTACTGAAATTGGAAAAAGAAGAACAAATGAGACCCAAAGTCAGCAGAAGGAGGGACATAATAAAGATCAGAGAAGAAATAAATAAAATTGAGAAGAATGAAACAATAGAAAAAAATCAATGAAACCAAGAGCTGGTTCTTTGAAAAAATAAACAAAATAGATAAACCCCTAGCCAGACTTACTAAGAGAAAAAGAGAATCTACACATATAAACAGAATCAGAAATGAGAAAGGAAAAATAACGACGGACCCCACAGAAATACAAAGAATTATAAGAGAATATTATGAGAATCTGTATGCCAACAAGCTGGAAAACCTAGAAGAAATGGACAACTTCTGAGAAAAATACAACCTTCCAAAACTGACCAAACAAGAAACAGAAAAACTAAACAGACCAATCACCAGCAACGAAATTGAAGCAGCAATCAAAAAAATACCCAAGAACAAAACCCCAGACCAGATGGATTCACCTCTGAATTCTACCACACATATACAGAAGAAACAACACCCATTCTCCTTAAAGTTTTCCAAAAAATAGAAGAGAAGGCAATACTTCCAAACTCATTCTATGAAGCCAGCATCACTCTAATACCAAAACCGGGCAAAGACCTCACCAAAAAACAAAATTACAGACCAATATCCCTGATGAACGTAGATGCAAAAATACTCAACAAAATATTAGCAAACCGAATTCAAAAATACATCAAGAGGATCATACACCATGATCAAGTGGGATTCATCTCAGGGACGCAAGGATGGTACAACATTAGAAAATACATCAACATCATCCAATCAACAAAAAGAAGAACAAAAACCACATGATCATCTCCATAGATGCTGAAAAAGCATTTGAAAAAATTCAGCATCCATTCATGATTAAAACTCTCAGTAAAATGGGTATAGAGGGCAAGTACCTCAACATCATAAAGGCCATATATGACAAACCCACAGCTAACATCATACTTAACAGCAAGAAGCTGAAAGCTTTTCATCAAAGATCGGGAACAAGACAGGGATGCCTACTCTCTCCACTGTTATTCAACATAGTACTGGAGGTCCTAGCCACGGTAATCAGACAAAACAAAAAATACAAGGCATCCAGATTGGTAAAGAAGAAGTCAAATTGTCACTATTTGCAGATGACATGATATTGTACATAAAAAACCCTAAAGACTCCACTCCAAAACTACTAGAACTAATATCTGAATTCAGCAAAGTTGCAGGATGCAAAATTAACACACAGAAATCTGTTGCTTTCCTATACACTAATGATGAACTAACAGAAAGAGAAATCAGAAAAATAGTTCCATTCACAATTGCATCAAAAAGAATAAAATACCTAGGAATAAACCTAACGAAGGAAGTGAAAGACCTGTACTCTGAAAACTACAAGACACTCCTTAAGAGAAATTAAAGAGGACACTAACAAATGGAAATGCATCCCATGCTCTTGGCTAGGAAGAATAAATATTGTCAAAATGGCTATACTACCTAAAGCAATCTACAGATTCAATGTAATCCCTATCAAACTACCAACAGCTTTCTTCAATGAAGTCGAACAAATAATTCTAAAATTCATATGGAACCACAAAAGACCCCGAATAGCCAAAGCAATCCTGAGAAGGAGGAATAAAACAGGGAATTACGCTCCCTGACGTCAAGCTCTACTATAAAGCTACAGTAATCAAGACAATTTGGTATTGGCACAAAAACAGGCCCACAGACCAGTGGAACAGAATAGAAAATCCAAACATTAACTGAAACATATACAGTCAATTAATATTTGATAAAGGAGCCTTGGATATACACGGGGAAAATGACAGCCTCTTCAGCAGCTGGTGTTGGAAAAACTGGACAGCTACATGTAAGAGAATGAAACTGGACTACTGTCTAGCCCCATACACAAAGGTAAACTCAAGGTGGATCAAAAACCTGAATGTAAGTCATGAAACCATAAAACTCTTAGAAAAAAACATAGGCAAAAATCTCTTGGACATAAACACGAGCGACTTCTTCATGAACATATCTCCCCGGGCAAGGGAAACAAAAGCAAAAATGAACAAGTGGGACTATATCAAGCTGAAAAGCTTCTGTACAGCAAAGGACACCATCAGTAGAACAAAAAGAGATCCTACAGTATGGGAGAATATATTCATAAATGAAGTATCCGATAAGGGGTTGATATCCAAAATATATAAAGAACTCACTCACCTCAACAAACAAAATGCAAATAATCTAATTAAGAAATGGGCAGAGGACATGAATAGACACTTCTCCAAAGAAGAAATTCAGGTGGCCAACTGGCACATGAAAAGATGCTCCATATCACTAATCATCAGTGAAATGCAAATTAAAAGCACAATGAGATATCACCTCACACCAGTTGGGATGGCCAGTATCGAAAGACTAAGAACAACAAATCCTGGTGAGGATGTGGAGAAAGGGGAACCCTCCTACACTGCTGGTGGGAATGTAAGTTAGTTCCACCATTGTGGAAAGCAATATTGAGGTTCGTCAAATAACTAAAAATAGAAATACTATTTGACCTGGGAATCCCACTCCTTGTAATTTACCCAAAGAATACAACTTCGGATTCAAAAAGACATATGCACCCCTATGTTTATCGCAGCACTTTTTACAATAGCCAAGATGTGGAAGCAACCTAAGTGTCCATCAGTAGATGAATGGATAAAGAAGAAGTGGTACATATACACAATGGAATACTATTCAGCCATAAGAAAGAAACAAATCCTACCATTTGCAACAACATGGATGGAGCTGGAGGATATCATGCTCAGAGAAATAAGCCAGGCGGAGAAAGACAAGTATCAAATGATTTCACTAATTTGTGGAGTATAACAACAAAGCATTTAAGTAAGTGACAAATGTCCTTGTGCCTCAGTTTTCTTTTCTGTAAGGAAATTTCTAAGTCACCGACCACTGCTTGGTACCATGAGGTCTCTGGCAAGGGCTCCACCCAGTAATGCAGCAAAGTGCCAGTGGGAGTGGACACGTGACATGTCCAAAGCGATTCCAAAATACACTTGGAAGAAGGAGACTTTGCCTGGAAGGGAAGTGCTATATTACAAAGTAGAAGCAACGAGAAAATAAAATATGCGTTGCTGTGACTTCATTTTTGTAGGTACAGATTGGTGACATCAACAGTTATTTGAATTAAATTTGAATATGCAAAGACATTCCCATATACACCCTTGGGTTCAGAGGCAGGGACAGAGCTGGGCCTGTGGGGTCTGGTAAGGTTAGACACAGTGGAGTAGGAAGGGTGTGGCCCTTCTTGGTTACTTCTCTAAGGCTAAGCACCTTATCAAACAGGTCACAACTCACAGCCTCAGTTTCCTTATCTTCAAATATAGGCTGCTTAAATTATTTATCTGAAGGGTTGTCCTTATCCAAACACAAGGATGCTCTTTGTCCTTCCATTAGCTCCCAGTCTGTCATCCCACTCCTGACATCCCTTCCTTTCCTACCCAACCTGGACCAGCACTAAAGATCCCCTCATATCCCTATCCTAGAATTAATCCCCTCTGGAGTAATACCACCATTTGAATTCTCTGTTTATACACCCAGAAGCTGAACTGTTGGTAGAAATCACATAACCACACAGCAGGGTTCCATCTCAGTTAGGTCCACAGTACCATCCCTGGGTCATTTCACTTGTTCTTTCTCAGATTTCTCTCCAGTTCTTCTGAGTGAACATCATAAATCTTCACCATTCTCCTCAAGCCATTATTCCATCCATGGCTCTCACACTTTCAGCCTCTTTGTGGGGAAGGGTCAAGGCCATCAGACATGACTCCTTAACGTTCAGTCCAGCCTGCCCATGAACACATCTTTAGTCATGCCCATCCTTAACTCCTGTCCTCCAGATTCAGAGAGTGCTGCTTCCCATCAACAGATGAGTGGATCAAAAAGAGGTTGTACGCATGCACAATGGAATTTTATTCAGCCATGAGAAAGGCAGCCCTCCTCCCGTATGTGACAACATGAACGGTCCATGAGCACATTATGCTGAGTGAGACAAATCAGACAGAGAAAGACAAGGACTATATGATATCCCTTACAGGTGGAATCTAAAGAACTTAAACCTGTAAAAAATAGACAATGAACTGGTGGTTACCAGGGGACAAGGAGGATAAGAGTGATGTGTTTAAGGACACAAATTTATAACGAGTAGCAAATAAGCCATAGAAATTTAGTGCACAATGTAATGAATATAGAAAATAGTAATGTGCTATAATGATACAATGTGATACATACCACTGCATCAGCGATCATATTACAATATATAAATATCTCAGAGTAACACGCTGTACACCTTAAACTTATGCAATGTCACATGTCAAATTTATTCAATAAGAAAAAGAAAGAAAGTGCTTCCTTCTCTCTCACTTTCCCATCACCTCCTCCCTTTCCCCAGTATCCTGCTCCCTCACTCAAAACCTCTATTGAAAGAGTTTGCCGCTCTGCTGGCTCCTTCTCCTTAGCCAGTAAATATCCTAAAGTCTCTCTCTTCCTAAAACCCTTCTTTGATCATTTGTCCCTTCTGTGTACTGTCCAGTCTCTCTCATCTCTGCTTCCCATCTTTCCCATTGGCTGTTTACACTTCCTCACGTCCCATTCATGTCTCAACCCACAAGATTTCTGGCTTCTGTTTCTACCAAACTCATTTTATAAAGTGACCAAGGACCTTCTAATTTCCAAATCCACTGGACACTTCCCATCTTTTATTTTACTAGAACCCTCAGCAACTTCTATTTTTCAATGAACTAGAATGGAAAGCAATCAGCTACGAGAAAAGTCAGAGAGGCTTCTGAATCCACTTTCAAGAGTGTGTCATGTCCAAGTCGTCCTTCCACTGAGGCAGAGATGCAAATAGCAGCAGAAGCCATGCAGCATATGCACTAAATTGACTAAAATGACGCCATCACTTTAATCATAGAATCTTTGAGTGACTCAAGTATCAGAACTACCAATTATCTACTTCTTTGTGACAAACAAGAATTAAATGACGGAAAATTCCATTTGAAAGCCCCTGTGTTTTTAATATCAGTGAAGCCACAATAATCTCTCCAAATCTTTTTTTTAAATAATGGAAGCCTTTTTCAGAGGGACAGAACAGGAAAGTGTCAATAATTGGTGAAGAAGCACAGGTAGCCTTGTTCTTTTCTACCAACTTCACAGAATCCACTAAAATTTTATAGACCTGGAACATAAAGTTTTACAGCTCTAAGAAAAAGCACATAAATTAGAAATGACAACCTTTAGAACTGTGTGGAAGTGTGAATTAGCAATATGTCTAAGGACCTGTCCAAGTTGTATAAATAATGAAAGTCAACAACAGTTACATCCACTTGGGGCAAAGTTAATAACAGAAATGCAATTAAGGAGAATGTGATAAAAGAAGAGGTTGTTTGGGGAAAGTAAACAACAAGAGTGTCATTCTTAGATGAGCAGTTTCAATGTCCAGTGGAAGGGAACTGTTTGATTTCCATGTGCTTCCAGGAATCCTAGAGAATTAGCACAAGGTTGAAAACAAGGTATTAGCAACTCATGGGATTAAGGGAGGCAGAGATGCTAGTTAATCATATTCTAAAAGAATAGCCAAGGCTCTAATTGGATTGACTAATATCACATAGCCCATTTACAATGTCAAATGGATACAAACCACACATGCTGGATGCCAAGATAACAGATTATGCCACATATC
Organism: Smutsia gigantea; assembly: GCA_032199065.1. Lineage (NCBI taxonomy): Eukaryota > Metazoa > Chordata > Mammalia > Pholidota > Manidae > Smutsia > Smutsia gigantea. The sequence continues at coordinate 66,255 of JAVSCE010001689.1, forward strand.
AGAATTGTGAGGATAAAGTTTCAGGGTGAAGTGTTTACAGCTTCTGGAAATTTCTAGCAGAGAACTGGCAAGAGGATAGCAGAAATGAGTCTACAGGTAGTAGGGTATCCCGTCAGGTACAAGAGTACGAGGACATATCACATAGGAAGGCAGAGAGAGGTGCCTGAAAAAACCATCTTTGGATAGAGCCCTGGCAGGATCTATACTCTCAAGGATTTTCAACAAGAAGTCTAGATCCCGTGAAGGAGAGTGTATTAGTTTTCTGTGGCTGCTGTAACACATTACCACAAACTTAATGGCTTAAAAACACCACAAACTTATTATCTTCAAGTTCTGGGAGTTGGAAGTCTGAAACTGGTCTCACTGGGTTAAGATCAAGCTGTCAGCAGGGTGACATTCTGTCCTGGAGGCTCTAACGTAGAATCAGTTTCCTGGCCCTTTCCAGCTTCTAGAGGCTGCCTCTGTTCCAGTCCAGAGCAAGTTGCCTCAAGATGTGCCACTTCAGCACGCATATTATTTCGAGCTGAAAACCATCAAGTCCCAAAAGGCTTGGAAAGATACTTCGACCTTCCCCCCACCCCCCCACCCCCCAGCACACACACAACTGCATAAAAAGGATTTACAGAGGAACTGCTCCAGGAGGAGAGCCATCACCATAGAGAGCTATATTATAATGTGAACCAGGACTGACTCTGTGCCCCATTGTTTCTGTGTGGCCCATCAACTATTTTTGTTAACAAACATTTACTCTTCATATTCCTGTGAATTGTTTCCCATTTCCTTTGAAGTCTCAGGCCCCTACCTTCTTCGCCTTGGTTCAGGATGACATATATACTTCATGGTCCCTGCCTGTCTTTGGAACCCATGTCTATGGCTTCCCTGTACAGATTTGGGTAAACTTTGGGATTTTTCTCCTGTTAATCTGTCTCATGTCAATTTGATTCTTAAACCAGCTAGAAGAACCTTAAGGGGTAGAGGAAATTTCTTCCTCCCCAACACCTACATTCCTTGGCTTGTGGCATCTTCCTTCACTGTCAAAGCCAGCAAGAGCAGACTGAGTTCTTATCACATCACAGCACTCTAATGTCCTTTTCTGCCTTCCTCTTCCAGTGTAAAGACCATTGTCATTACATTAGTCCCACCTAGCTAAATCAGGATAATCTCCCTATCTTAAGACAGACTGTGTTGCAACTTTAATTCAATTTAGTTGAATTAAAATCAATGCAATTTAATTTAATCAACATACTGTTGTTTTTATGCTAACCAGTCAGGCCTAGTTAGAGACACCACCGTCCAGAAGCTTTCTGAACGTGCCTCCAGAATCCGACAACAACTATCAGAATCCTGGGGCAACTGGTCCCAAATTTGGAGCTGGGCACCCTGGTTGCTTCCCTTGGCAGGACCCCTGCTGATGCTTCTCCTAGCCGTACTGTTTGGACCATGCTTACTAAATCTCTTAATTACATTTGTTTCTTCCAGACTAAAGTCCATTGAGGCCAAAGCCCTGTTGTCACAAGGATTCAAGCCCTTGCCAACTGATGAATCAGCTGTCTTCCTGGGACCCCTAGATGGGCACCCTTACTGTCTTACTCTCAACCATCCCAACAGTCAGCAAGCAGAGGGACCGAAATGACCACACCATCCCTCACTAGCAGGAAGTAGCCAGAGTGGTTGTTGCCCCTCATCCCAGTGATTTGGGTCCCAACTGCTTGAGGGGGGAATGTTAGGCAGAAAGAAATGAGCGGGATGGAAAGGAGAAAGGGCCCCCCAAAGATGACTCAGGGAGTTGATCAGATAGAGCCAGAAAGCCAGAAATGACTCAGAGAGTTAATCAGATGAAGCCACAGGGTTGAAGAGTGATTCAGGAAGTGTCCAGTGTCCCCCCAGATAAGAAACATCAGAGGCACAGACACAGCACAGCCCCTGTCCCCATTTCACCAATCAGAACAAGCCTAGAGAGCTGACCACTGTCAAGCAAGGACCTCTCTGCTCTGCCAAAACCACATAAAAGAAGCCTCAGAATGAGCATCTGGGCCTCTGTTCTCTTAGGCAGGCCCGCTCTGTTACTCTATGCAGAGTGTATTCAAACTTACTTCGCTTTGTTGACTTGGTTTCTTGTCTCACTATATCTGACTTCCCTGCAACTTCGAGCTGAGTCCTTTCCTTCCTAACAATACTATATCCCCATTTTCCAGGGATTGGAACATAGACATCTTTGAATGGGTAGGGAAGTCATTACTCAGCGTACAACAGAGACAGAGGCAAATTTCTGGAATAAACACTTAGAGTGAGGACAAGGGCAGAGTCCAGTTCAATATAATGGAACACATAGTAAGAAGCCTAGAGTTTGGAAATTTGGGTAAGTCCCATGTCAAAAGACAATATGAAAAAAATAATTGAGCTGTGGCTCAGGGAACAACTTGGAAGCAGATAAGTCATCCCTGGATGACCTTGATGTTAAAGTTCCATTGCCCCATTTGAGCAGCATTGTGGGGCTGGTAGAACTAAGCCTGTGAAAGTACTTGCCATTACAACACCAAAAATTGTAGACTGCTCTGAGACCCTGAATGGGAGCAGAATCTGCAACCCCCAAACACACCTCATTGGCATAAGGATGATTTCAGGCTGATTATTTTTAAGAAACAACAGACACAAGAGAAGCTCTCAGAACCTGAATAGAAGATGCCCTTTTGTAAGAGAAATTCACATGTATAAGGGAAATTTCCCTTTGTAACGGGGTGTCCCTCTCTATATCAGGAAGAAGAGGATGACTTAAATCTCTAGAAATTCTTATCAACAGAGAAGGTACCGACTTAAATCCACACAACAACCTGAGCTTTGTTCACAGTGCTCTTCCTGATAAGCTCCCACAACTGCTCCGCAACCGCCAACATTTTCTGTCTTTAGCTGGAGATGGTATTTAAGGTGGTGGCTTGGGCCCTTTTGGGGAGGCTTACTATTTCCCTGGGTCTCTCCAGGTATACAGGGGGTACACATGCTATTAAACCTCTGTTTGTTTTTCCCCTGTTAATCTGTCTTTTATTATAGCGGGTGGTGGGGGAGGGGCGGTGTCTCAGCCAAGAGGCTGGAATGGCAGAGGGAACATTCTTCTTCTTCCCCTACAGCTCTGTTGGGAAGGGGATAGGATGGCTGTACGTCATTTGCAGATGAGATGAGATGAGTGGGGAAGTTATTGTGACAGTTATTTTGAGATGCTGACCTATGTTCTCTATCCTCCAGCTATATACCCCTTTCTTACCCTCCTTTCCACTCTTGTCTTCATTCAGGAAGATAGTTGGTCTCTGCTCATTCTAGGGAACAGGTATGGCAAGAGAGAAATCAGGAAATCTACCAATGTCTCCCTGGCTTTTCTGTTTTAGAAGCATATACCCTTAAGTCATAAGAATAAAAGTGTTTGAGAACATTATCAGTGAGAAGTGGAGATTTCAGGGGAACGACACTCCCAGAAGAAACTTAAAAAGTTCCCTCTGCATTGTGGGAAGGGAGGCAGAATTAAAATGCTAAAGAGTATAGGCACTGGTGTGTCTGACAGTGGCCAGCCTGGCAGGCAAATGCTCCTGGTGCAGACGGGGAAATGGATTCCTGGTGAGGCCAGACAGGTGGTGCCCCACAGCCTCCCAGGGAGGTGCCATCTCTGTGTCCCAGTGCAGTGAGCTGGAGCAAAGTGACTCCCATGTCCTAAACACTGACCACAAGTAACAGATCTGCTGGATGAGAAAGAGTCAAGACACAGAAGCTTCAGGATCAGATTTTTTCCATCTCCCACTGGTAATATTTAAGAACCTTCAGTCTTAGATAAAGCATGCTTTGGAGGAAATCCTTGAATTGATTAAGGTTAGATTTCTGTCACTCCCACAGAACAGGACCTGCAAATAAAACCAGATTCTTAGAGACAATGAACAGCTATTGTAGGTGAAATTAAGATAGCTCTAATGAGGCAACTTTAATGGGGACTAGAAATAATAGGCATGCATCTGAACAGTCGCTTAATATCAGCTCTCTTTACAAGAGAGATCAATGCAGACCAAATTAGACATTAACATATTATTGCATACCGCATAAACGAATTAAATCCGGGCTTGAAATCTGTAGAAAATGCAGTTGAAAACAGGCAGATGATGTTTAAGGACCCTCTGGAGAGGAATGGCGTTCTTTTCTTCTGCTTGCATTCAGGGAGATTTTATTCATTTTACCTTGGCAATCATCAGAAGTGAGTAATTCTGTATCAAATAAGCATTCTTCTAAAGCAGAGATAGGCTGATACTTAAGGAATTAAAGAAAATAGTTTACATTTACCTGAGGCAACCCCAGGTGACACTGATGAAGTTTCAAAACGTTTTCTGTCACAGCTTTAAAACCCGCATGGGAAGCCTATCGGCTGTGGCACCCTGTGTCCTGTGGGCCAGTCAGTCTGAGAGCAGCGAGGGAAGGGGCCCTGCTGACATGCCCACCACTTCTGCATGCACCATTCCACTTGCATACCTCCCAAGGATCAGTTGTATTGGCTCCCAAACTTGTTTATGCCATATTTAGTTGTTTTTTTTAATTCTGTGATTGAACTAAATATTACACAAACCGATGGACTTGGTTAAAAAGAACATTGCTGTTATGAAAATTTGAATCCCGTTGGAATGACTCGATAAGGGCAAATGACTTTGAAAATTGCTGCCAAATTAGACATGGGTGGAAGAAAAGTAAAAGACAGAGCAGTGGAGCAAAACAACCTCAAAGGGTGCTCTCCTGAGATTGCGTCCCTGGAGTTGAAATTCTCACTTAAGGAAAAAAGAAAGAAAAGAAACCACCACTGGAAATAATAGACTACGCACCATGGGAACAGATTATCCAAGCATGGTTTTTTAAGGGACATTTCAGCATGCCGGGTACAAATGTGAAATAGTGTTCATTTTGGAGTAACTGCTGCCAACTGGGTTCTGGCGACCCCCTTGAAAGTCTCGTTTTTATGGTAAAACTTCTTAATCGCTTTTAATCATTAGAATGACCTCATTCCAGTTTTTAAGGCAATCTTGTTACAACTTCAATCTTTGATTTGTTTTAAAGCTCTCCTCTTGATTCTTGTAGGGCCCTCAGATATCCCTGCTTTTCTCCCAGTCATCATCCCCCTGGTGTGAGGATGCAGAGAAGGGAGAGGAAAAATAGGCATTGTCTCTTTAGCCAGCAAGATGTGCTTGTACCTTGGTTGGTGGTAATTAATTGCTGATGTGACTAAGTTTTTAAAGGCTGAACATGAACAGATGTGGATGGTGAGGATCTCACAGATCTCACTGATAGTTTAGGAGAGGAAAAAGACAGATTCACAAGAGAAAAACAAACAGAAGTTGAACCACTTGTATATCTCCTGTTAATACATGGGACAGACCCAGGCAAACTAACTCCCCAAAATGGCCCAAGCCACTACCTTATATACCTTCTCCAGCTAAAGACACAAGGAGATGCTGTGGGGGAGCCAATTATGGGAGGTTGTCAGGCAAAGCAAAGTAAACAAGGATCTGGTTGTTATGCAGATTTAAGGCCCGCCTTCTCCGTAGATGAGAATTTCTACAGATTTGGTGGTCTTCCTCTTCCTCTTCCTGGTCCAGAGAGGGAGACACCCTTACACATGGGGATTGCCCTTACACATGTGAATGTCTCTTACAAAAGGGCAATTTCTGTTGGGTTTTCAGAGCTTCTCCTGTGTCTGCTGTTTCTTAAAAATAATCAGTCTAAAATAATCCTTATGCCAAAGAGCTCCCCTGGTAGGATCTCAATCCAGAACAGCCTCTTTTGGGACAGCCACAATCCATCACCCATGTTCACAGGGAACTCAAGAGCATGGCCCTTATCTCCACTCCC
>JAVSCE010001690.1:0-13611 GCA_032199065.1 Smutsia gigantea
AGGGCTCTCCAAAGGCAGGCATCCTTCCCCATTACTCCGAGGAGCTAGAATTTTATTTATATTGCCCTCCTTCTTTGTACAAAGAAGCTGCAGAAAGTCACCTAGAGGTCACTGGGACATGACGTTGAGACTGAAACATCCTCTCTCTAAAAGTCAAGTTGAATGAATAGTTAATTAACTAGTGGGAGTTGGGAGAATAAAATTGTTATAAAAGAAAATGACTTAAGTGAATTTTTCTTTAATTTGCTTTCTTCCTATTTCCTGTAACTTGGTTTACACATTCCTTTTGGAATCCTTTGCTTCCATCTGTATTCATCAGAAGTATATTGCCTTTAAAGTCTCATTTAAATATTACTTTCTCTATGAAGCTCCTCTTAATGGGTTCTGTCATACATCTATTTTATCTCTCCTATATTCCCAAAGCACTTTGCGTATCTGCTATAATATTTATCAAAATCTACCTTGTAAAATGGAAATGTATATTTGTGTCTGACTCCATTATCATGGTTCTCAGTATCCTGCACAGGCAAATACTATATCCTGTACATACATGAAACTCCATAAATGCATGTTAAATTACAATGATTGCTAACCTTGTATCTTCTTGAGATGTATGCGACTAGACATGTCAATAGAAAGCTTTAGAGGCTTGGGAGCTTTTAGATAAATGGCAATTTCAGAACGGGAAGGTAAAGGAGGACCACTGGATTAGCTACATTAAAGTAGAGAAGGTTTTGCAAGAGAGAAAAATAAGCTCTATTCCTTGCTCTGCCTTTGGTTCTTTCCTCTATCTCTCTACAAAAAAAAAGGGGTGCCCCTCCACTTCCACCACCCACTCTTTCTTTGGCCAAATCCTGTATCTTTGTTCTGAATCACATCCTCTTCTACATCTTCGGGACTTAAGTCCATCAGTTATACCTTCTCTTTCTTCGTCTTTAACCTCTTCTCCCTGTGAAACCATGTTAGTATTTGAGTGTTTTTAACTTAGGGCTGCATATTATTCCACTGTGGGAATTATCATAATCTAACCTCTCCCCTCTCCATGGACATTTATAATTTCCAGTATTTGCTATTGCAAACAGTGGTGCTTTATTAAATAACTTTGCTTTCTTGTTATTTTACACATGCCAATGTTTCTGTAGGATAAATTTCTAGGAGTGTAATTGCTTAATTTAAATGTAGATAGGATTCCATCAATCGACATATTTTCCAGCACTGTATGAGGATGACTGGTTCCTTACACTGTCGCTAATATGTGCTGTTATTGGATTTCTAAAAAATCGTTGCCAATCTGAGATGAAAAATATTTTATAGTTTTAGTTACCATTTATGAGTGAGGTTAAACATTATTATTTTAAGAGCTATTTGTATCATATGTATGTGTGTAAACTTTGTCCATGTCTTCTGCCCATTTTTCTCACTGTGCTTCTGGTTACTTAAACTCTAATATATATTAAGGTCTCTTTCTGTTTCTCTATATTTTCAGTGATCTGACAAATTTTGCACCAATACCTGTTTAAAGATACTGCAACCTAATTTACTTTTCAGTATCTGACAGGACAGGACAATAGCTCCCTTCTTCTTTTTTTTTAAATTAAGGTATTATTGATATTTACTCTTTTTTTAATATAATTTATTTTATTATCATTAATCTACAAATACATGTGCAATATTATGGTTATTAAACTACCCCTTCATCAGGTCCCCCCCACCAACCCCATTACAGTCACTGTCCATCTGCGTAGTGAGATGCTATAGAATCACTACTTGTCTTCTCTGAGTTGTACAGCCCTCCCCGTGCCCCCCCAACATTACATCTGCTAATCGTAATGCCCCTTTTTCCCTCTTATCCCTCCCTTCCCGCCCATTTTCCCCAGTCCCTTTCCCTTTGGTAACTATTAGTCCGTTCTTGGGTTCTGTGAGTCTGCTGCTGTTTTGTTCCTTCAGTATTTTTCTTTGTTCTTATACTCCACATATGAGTGAAATCATTTGATACTTGTCTTTTTCGGCTTGGCTTATTTCACTGAGCATAATACCCTCTAGCTCCATCCATGTTGTTGCAAATGGTAGGATTTGTTTTCTTCTTATGGCTGAATAATATTCCATTGTGTATATGTACCACATCTTCTTTATCCATTCATCTACTGATGGACACTTAGGTTGCTTCCATTTCTTGGCTATTGTAAATAGTGCTGCAATAAACAGGGGTGCTGATATTTAATCTTATGAAGGTTTCACATGAACAACATTGCAGTTTCAACATTCACCCATATTATCAAGTCCCCACCACCACTTCCCCATTGCAGCCACCGTCCATCAGTGTAGTAAGATGCTAGAGTCATTACTTGTCTTCTCTGTGCTACACTGCCTTCCCCGTGACCTACCTATATTGTGATTGGAAATTACAGTGCCCCTCAATCCCCTTCTCCCTCCCTCCCCACTCCTCCTCCCCAGCCCCTTCCCTTTGGTTACCGCTACTCCCTTCTTGGAGTCTGTGAGTCTGCTGAATAGCTCCCTTCTTTAAAAAATATATTTGACTGTAGTTTCTTCTTGTAGATGACTTTTAAATTGATTCACCAACCTCTAAGGAAATCCCGCTTGCATTTTAATTGATGTTTCATTAAACTTATAAATTAATTTGGAAATAATTTACAACATTCATTTTTTTTGCCATGCTGAAACATGTTTCTTGGTTTATTGGGGTCTTTTCCCCTATTTCTTGGGAAGTTTTACAATTTTCTTCACAAAATCATTCCACTTAAAACTTATTTTCTTAGCATACCAAAAACCTATAAATTATTATCCTAAAACATCGGAGAATTTAACTATCCTTTTAATTAATTCCTGGCTGAAACTAAAGATGAAATAGAAAACAAAGATATGGTAGAAAGAAAGGTCAGATTCATGGGGATAATTTTTCCTCAGCCCACTACCCTTAAGCATCAGGAATTTATAGGTAATTTTCTGTAAACATCCATTCAGAAACCATTTGTAATCAGAAAAGGGACAGATCATTAAGAGCAACCTAGTGGCCTTCGGAGCCACCTAGTCACTACCCCCAAGAGTAATCACTTTCCTAACTTCCAACAACATGGCTTCTGTTTGCCTGTTTTTGAGAGTAGTATATACCACTCTTGTTTTTAATGCTTTGGGTATTTCCACTTCTATCTGATAATAAAGGGGCTGCAGTCGTGGAGGGCCCCCCCGGTGGGCTGTCACTTGTTGCTTACCTTATGTAGGTGAAGTTCAATAACTGGCCTTGTGAGAAATTAGGGAAGACAGAAAATGGGCTTGAATCTAGTCTTCCTGCTCTCACTAAATGTGTCAGATACTTGAACCATTAGCTCAATTTTCTTACCTTTTTATGCAGTGACTTTTCCTAGCTTTTAATTACAAAGACATCATTTACCTTAACAGGAGCTTAAATATGAAAAAGAAAAAAGAAAATTAAAGAGTATAAAAATAACTTTTTTTTAAATTAAAGTATCATTTGTATACAGTCTTATGATGATTTCAAATACAAAACACCCATATTATCAAGCCCTCACCTGCTCCAATGCGGTCACTGTCCATCAATGTAGTAAGATGTTTCAGAATCAAAAATAACTATCTTAAATTAATTCTTCCCATACTATCTTCTGAGTCTCACTTTCTGGTATTTCTTATTTTACATTTTTCTTTGATATATTTTGAGATAATGGCAAAATTTGTGCATTTACATAGTTTGAATATTTTGAGCTGACTTAGTTTTAATATCTACCTGTTTAACACCTAATAGAATGTCTTAAAAGAAAAACTGGGAATACCAAATGTTGTGAGGATGCAGAGGGACAGGAGCTCTCATAAACTCCTGGTGGGAATGCACATGGTACAGACACATCAGAAATGAGTTTGTCAGTTTCTTACCCAGTTAAACACATACCTACCATATTGCCCAGCAATCCCACTCCAAGGTATTTTCCCAGAAGAAATGAAAACTTACGTTCTCACAAAGACCTGTGTGCAAATATTTATAGTTGCTTTATTCTTAGTCACCTATACTTGAAAACAACCCACATGTCCTTCACCCAGTGAATGAATAAACAAAGTATGGTAGACCCATACAATACAATGGGATACTACTCAGAAATAAGAAGGAATGAACTACTGATTCACACAATGGCGATCAATCTAAAATGCATTTTGCTAAGAAAAAGAAGCCAGATGCATAAGGCTTATATAATGTATGGTTTTGTTTATATAACAGTCTGGAAAAGCAAAAACTATAGGGAAGAAAACATATCAGTGGTTGTCAGGGTCTGCAGGGGTGGAGGGAATGGTTTTCTGTGCATTATGTATCATGGGGGAGTCAGGTGGGTGATAGAAAGATTGCATGTGGAACTGTTGTAGTGGACACACACTCTATGCATTTGTTAAAATAAAGCCCACAGAGCTGTTTGCCCCAAAGAGTAAACTTACATAAATTTTTAAAATCCAGTAGGATGTGGAGAGGGAGGATGGAATGCAGATGGTGACAAATGAATCTAACTGTAGCACAAATGAGTCACATAAGACTGAAAGGAGTTAACTAACTTCAAAAACCTGTTTTGACTAAATATTGCAAGACAAAAAGAACAGTATATCAAAAAATGTATCCTAGTTAGTGAATTTGTTTCTCAGAGGGGTATAGGTTAGGAATTCTGAAACTACCTTTATTTGTACATTTTTCTTTGTATTGTACAGCAAAGAAGTAAATACAGTGTAGATAATGAGCTAGGTTTCTCACTGGGCAAGAGTTACAAATAAGGAAAGGGGGTGGCTAGAATTAATTCTGTGTTGCTAAACTGGTGTCAGAAGTATCAACATGGATGCATGTTTATAAATGACAGATAAATAAAAATGTGTATGGGTATGCATTAGATGTATAATTCTTTCCTAACTCCATTGAAGGGCTACAAAGCAGTGGCACCCCAGTAGCAATGAGCATATTTAGTATTTAGATTTTGGTTTTAAGTGCCATTCCAGGGGTCCTGGGAGAGCTAATTGATTACAGGGCTGAAGTAGTGAAAATACAAGATGATTCTAGAGCATCTTGTGGTACCAGGTGCTTAAAAACAAACAAAAACAAGGCATATCAAAAGGACAGAGAAGTTAGTCAGAAAGAACTCCCAAGCTGAAACAACTTGAACAAAAAAATAATGAAATCACTGAATTATAACCCAAAGAAAAAAACAAATATCCGTAAGTCCATACTGAAATCAGTAAATGAATAAATAAAGAAATGGGGCCGGGGGCGGGGAGAGACGACAACGCTTCCTCTCAGAATTCCAGCTATAAACATAGAAGGAAAGTGAGGGATAGAAAGTCACCATCAGAGCACCGCAGTAATTGTCGAGGGCCAGAGCCACCAAGCAGTGGGCGGAAGCCGAAATAGGAACAGGATGTTTCCATAGTCTCAAAGTATCTCCCCTCTGCCTCAGAACATTAAGTAATTACAAAGGGAAAGTTAGTCACTTTATAGTGGTGAATCCTGGCAAGCAACACCTTAGCCAAAGGATCAAGATTAATATCAACATACAGGTCAGTGTACTTATTTCCCTACCCTGAACCCAATGTGTTTTTGATAGAGAAAGCTACATTGGTAATAAAACGTCATTTGGTTTTGATTTGGTTTGTAGCAGAAAACATCTTTTCAAAGCAACTTCTGATATTTCTACAGCATTTAAGAGTTCACAAAGAACTTTCACCTATATATTATCTTTTTAGTCCTCGTAATAACTCAGTAACATTGATGTTACCATCTGCATTTTATAGATGAAGAACCTGAAGTCTAGAAATGATAAATGATTTGCCTCAGATCAAATGATGGATTAGTAGCAGAGCCTAGAATCAAACTAAAATACTCTGAATTCAAGTCCAAATTTATTTGCCAAATTATCTTAAAAATATGAGGAACCTAAGTAAATAAATAAAATGCTAGGAACTATATGATTAATGACTATAAAGAACTGTAGGTAAATAGAGAATATTAGGCACTTTTTACTATATATATGCATATAATATTTATAATATAGTTATATATTCTGGAATACATACATGAAAAACATATATATATATATAAATAATTATAGATACAATATATATCTACATCATGTCTCTCAAAGGTCCCTTTAACTCTGGTAAGAAAACCTAGCTGTTTCAAAGCCATACTGAACACTTCTGTATGGCACTAGGGGACATGAACTGTGGTCAGTGTCCAAGAGTAAATTACTTTTCAGGCTTCATTTTGAGCTTGGAAAATAGAGAAAAAAATCTGAAATGCTCATGTCTGCCCATAGGTAAAGTAGAGCAGATAAATGGGATATTTAAAATTCACAGGCACCAATTAGTAGGTTGACAGTTTAAAACATAATAATGCTCTTTTGTGACCATTCAGATCTGTTAATACACTGTGAGTCTGTGGATTGATATCCAGCTGGTATTGAGTCTTTGCTAATATGAACCAAAAAACTGAAGTACAAATGGAGTAGATATTATTGTCCTGCTTGAAAAATTGGGGTACTAGTATCTAACTTTGTGGGAGTAGGACAGCCCTTTATGGGAGGCACAAATACAATTGTCTGGTAAAAATTAATGCTGAGTTATGGTCTTAACTTACAGTGAAGTCTGTCATATTTGGCCAAGTAATTACCTTTATTTAAAAGAGATATTTAGAGAAGTAAACTATTCTTGTCAAATCCTTGCCTTTTACTAAGTAATTGCCACATTTAGGTGGTTGAAGGATAGAGCTGAAAAAAGTTTCAGTAGGGAAAGAAGGGATAAATGGCACAGTTGAATAATTGATAACTTTGAAATGCATATGTTGAAAATAGAAAAGATCACATTTATCATTATAAGGCCCATGTGTGTGTGTGTGTGTATATATATATATATTTATTTATTTACTTAGAAACAAAATTTTTAAATAATTGACTTAATAAAATCAGTTATATACAGCAATTTTTACTGCATTAGGTCATCAATGTTGTTATCAGTATTATATTTAGGAGAAGGAACACCATCTCCTGTTTTTTACATCTTGGCTTGTTTTTAGAAAAAGTTAGGGCCAAACACTGTCTTTTAAGTGAGTACCAAAGTTAAAATAGCATATTTCCTAAGTATTCTTTATCACCTGATGTTGCACATTGTTCTCATTGACTCCAAAATAAGTTCTAAAAGGTTGAGTGCTTACCTTGTGACTAGTGCCATGAGATTTTTTTAAAATTACCATTTTTGACTCTGAAGCCCTCAGGGGAAACAGGCTGCTTTAACAAGTGTTCTGATTTGGAAAGAGGTTACAAAAATTTCTCCTCCCCCCGCTCTTAATTTGCATTTAAGTTCTACCATTCTGTGAGGGGTTGGGCCTAATGTTCAAGTATGATTAAGTATTATTAATTAATAATAAAACTAATAATGAGGCAGACACTGTGCTGGCCTCAGGGAAGAAAATGGGGAACAAAGAAATATATTTCCTTTCTCCCTGTACTTACAGTCTGCTGGGAGAAAGCAAATAAGAACCTATTACTACTAAGCATGAAAATGAAAATGGGATAGTTAAACAAATAAAATAGACCAGACTAGAAAAGGATGGACTAAAAAAATATGAGTGCATTGCACTATGAATATTGCACATAGTAAGAGGAAGTATTGTTCCATAAAACGTGTTTGTGTACATAAGGGGTTCAGGATATTGAAAATGTATAGGACCCAATGGGTAAGAGATTAAAGATGGCGGCATGTGAAGTGAGGCAGAGAACTCCTCCCAAAACCACAGATAGTGTGAAAATATAGTCAATACATCTAATCCTAAAACAGCAATAGGAAAGAAGGCTGCACCAGACTGCATACAGACCTCACAAACAAAGCAGACCTCATAAAACAGGGTAACGTACGAAAGCCTTGATCCAGTGGGACCTGAGCCCTTACCCCACCCCAGCTCACCAGTGGGAGGAAGAGAAATGGAGCGGGGGAGGGGGTGGAAGCCTGGGACTGCTGAGCACCTAGTCCTGGACATCTGCTTTGAGAGCAGAAATCTACATTGTGTGGTGCACTGGAGGATAGGGAGCTGGGACAGGCAGAGTGCTTGAAAGACAGATTGCGGCCATTTGTGGAGGACGGGATCCACACCTGGCCACTCTGAGAAAAGGGAAAGGCAGCCGGTCTGAGAGGCTTCCAAGCAGTGAGAGGGATGCTGAAGGCACGGGGTTTGCACGGAGCTTGCTGCGCGGGAGAAGGGATAGGGGTACAAGGTTGTCTGGGTATGCTCTGCCCAGAAGATTGGGAACTTTCGGGTGCTTCAAGCGCTCTACCCTCCTGGTTGGCGACTCAGCTCCGAGGCCCCCCACTGTGATACGCAGCCTGCTGAGCCTTCCTCCTGGCCTGACAGCACCGGCAAACCGGCAGTCACTGCTCTGGTGTCAGGCAAGCCAGAGAGAGGCCTCACCTACAGCAGCCAGAGACGCCAAGCACAGATACTTACACCTGTGTGCTTGGCCCGCTGGCTGTGATACTGGAGACAGGCAGGGCAGACGGGAGTCAGGAAACAGATCTTTCCTTACCCCCAGGCACCAGCTCCACTCCCCTACGACCCCCAACCTCACTCTAGGGGCTGAGCAGCTACAGAGACTGGAGCTTCTGGGCAATAGAGGGCACCACACAGAAACATGAAACATCAAAAGAACATGGTACAGACCAAAAACTCACAAACCCCAGAAAAAGGGCCAAATGAAATTGAACTCATGAAACTTCCTGAAAGGGAGCTCAAAATAAAAATCATAAACATGCTTATGGAGGTACAGAAATATAGTCAAGAACTCAGGAACAAATTCAAGACAGAGATTCAATCATTAAGAAATATGATATCTGAAATGAAACATACAGTGGAGGGATTTAAAAGCAGATTAGATGTAGTAGAACAGACAGCAAATGGAAAAGAAATTACAGAAGAGGAATACAAAGAAGCTGAGGCACTGAGAGAAAAAAGAATCTCTAAGAATGAAAGAATATTAAGAAAACTGTGTGACCAATCCAAACGGAGCAATATTCACATAATAGGGGTACCAGAAGAAGAAGAGAGAAAAAAAGGGATAGAAAGTGTCATTGAGGAGCTAATTGCAGAAAACTTTCCCAATCTGGGGAAGGAGATAGTCTCTCAAGCCATCAATATGCACAGATTTCCCAACACAAGGGACCCAAGTAAGACAACATCAAGACATATAATAATTAAAATGGCAAAGATCAAGGAAAAAGACAGACTTTTAAAAGCAGCTAGAGAGAGAAAAAAGATCACATACAAAGCAGAACCCATCAGACTATCATCAGATTTCTCAACAGAAACCTTATAGGCCAGAAGGGAGTGGCATGATATAGTTAATGCAATGAAGCTGAAGGGGCGAACCAAGAATACTCTACCAGCAAGGTTATCATTTAAATTTGAAAGAAGGCTTAAACAATTTTCAAATAAGCAAAAGCTGAGAGAATTTACCTCCCACAAACTACCTCTACATTGCATTTTGGAGGGACTGCTATACATGGAAGTATTCTTAAGGCTAAATAGATGTCACCCAAGGGATAGAAAAGAGTAAAGAATATGACTCATGACATACAAAGAATGGAGGAGGAAGAAAAAGGAGGGAAAAAAAAGAATCTTTAGGTTGTGTTTGTAATAGCATAGGAAGTGAGTAAAATTAGACTGTTACATAGTAAGGAAATTACCCTTGAACCTTTGGTAACCACAGATCTAAAGCCTACAATGGCAATAAGTACATACTTATCGATAATCACCCTAAATGTAAATGGTCTGAATGCACCAATCAAAAGACGTAGAGTCACTGAATAGATAAAAAAAACAAGACCCATCTATATGCTGTCTACAAGAGACTCACTTCAAACCCAAAGACATACACAGACTGAAAGAAAAGGGATGGAAAAAGATATCTCTTGCAACTAATAGGGAGAAAAAAGCAGCAGTTGCAGTACTTGTATCAGACAAAATAGACTTCAAAACAAAGAAAGTTACAAGAGACAAAGAATGAAATTACATAATGAAAAAGGGGTCAGTCCAAAAGAGGATATAACTAATATAAACATCTATGCACCCAACACAGCACCTACATATGTGAAACAAATACTAACAGAATTAAAGGGGGAAATAGAATGCAATACATTTATTTTGGGACACTTCAACACACCAGTCACTCCAAAGGACAGATCAACCAGAAAGAAAACAGGTAAACAGACAGAGGCACTGTACAACATATTAGAACAGGTGGACCTAATGTACATCTACAGAACACTCCATCCAAAAGCAACAGGATACACAATCTTCTCAAATGCATATGGAACATTTTTAAGAATAGATCATACACTAGGCCACAAAAAGAGCCTCAGTAAATTCAAAAAGATTGACATTGTATGAACCAGCATATCAGATCACAAAGGTATGAAAATAGAAATAAATTACTCAAAGAAAATGAAAAAGCCCACAAACACATGGAGGCTTAATAACATGCTCCTACTCAATGGATCAATGACCAAATAAAAGCAGAGATCAAGCAATATACGGAGAAAAATTACAACAATAATTCAACACTGCAAAATCTGTGGGATGCAGCAAAGGCCATGCTAAGAGGGAAATATACTGCAATACAGGCCTACCTCAGGAAAGAAGAACAATTCCAAATGAACAGTCTAAACTCACAATTAATGAAACTAGAAAAGGAAGAACAAATGAGGCCCAAAGTCAGTAGAAGCAGGGACATCATAAAGATTACAGCAGAAGTAAATAAAATTAAGAAGAAAAAACAATAGAAAGAATCAATGAAAGCAAGAGCTGGTTGTTCGAGAAAATAAACAAAATAGATAAACGCCTACCCAGAATTATTAAGAAAAAAAGAGAGTCTACACACATAAACAGAATCAGAAATTAGAAAGGAAAAATCACTACGGACACCACAGAAATGAAAATAATTATGACAGAATACTATGAAAAATTATATGCTAACAAACTGGATGACCTAGAAGAAATGGACAACTTTCTAGAAAAATACAACCTTCCAAGGCTGACCCAGGAAGAAACAGAAAATCTGAATAGACAAATTAACAGCAAAGAAATTGAACTGGTAGAACAAAACTACCTAAGAACAAAACGCCTGGACTAGATGGTTTCACCACCGAATTTTATCAAACATTTAGTGAAGACCAAATACCCATCCTCCTTAAAGTTTTCCAAAAAGTAGAAGAGGAGGGAATACTCCCAAACTCATTCTGCGAGGCCAACATCACTCTAATCCCAAAACCAGGCAAAGACACCACAAAAAAAGAAAATTACAGACCAATATCCCCGATGAACATAGATGCAAAAATACTCAACAAAATATTAGCAAACCAAATTCAAAAATGCATCAAGAAGATCATCCATCATGATCAAGTGGGATTCATCCCAGGGATGCAAGGATGGTACAGCATTCAAAAATCCATCATCTTGAGACTTCCAGGAAGATGGCGGCGTGACCAGGGCAGCAGAAATCTCCTCCCAAAACCATATATATTTGTGAAAATACAACAAATACAACTATACCTAAAAGAGAGGCCAGAAGATACAGTACAACAGCCAGGCTACACCTACATCTGAGAACTCAGTGCCTCACAAAGTGAGTAAGATACAAAGCCGTGACCCAGCGGGGCCCGAGCACTCCCCCACCCCAGCGCACCAGCGGGAGGAAAAGAATCAGAGTGGAGAGGGAGTGGAAGCACAGGCTGGATAAATAACCAGCCCTGGAGATCTGCACCGGGAGCACAGACACACATCGCGTGCTGTACTGGAGATTAGAGAAACAGAAGGGCAGGATCCAAGATGGAGACTGCAAGCGGGTCCCCTCAGCCTGCTCCCCTGGGACAAAAGAAAAGCGGGCACTTTTTTAAAAGATTTAAAGAGACAAGGGCCCAACAGCAGAACAAATGATCCCAGCGCACTCAACCCAGCAGGCTGGGAATCTTGAGGAACTTCGGGCCCCCTATCTGGCTACCAGGTAAAGCAGCCCAAAATCCCCTCATGGGGATAAGCAGCCTGTCATTCGTTCCCCCCCGCCAGCGCCTCAAAGGATCTGGCAGATCCGGAACAGCTGTGGAACAGCGAGAGAGTGACCCTGCCCACAGCAACCACACAGAATCTCCTCCCGGCAAGCGAGCAGCTAACCAGGAAGGGCCGTAGAACCCAGAGCAAGGTCTCGAATCCACCAAGGGGAGCAGAATGCACCTGGCACAACTGGACAGCTGCATGTAAGAGAATGAAACTGGATTACTGCATAACCCCATACACAAAAGTAAACTCAAAATGGATCAAAGACCTGAATGTAAGTCATAAAACCATAAAACTCTTAGAAAAAAACATAGGCAAAAATCTCCTGGACATAAACATGAGCGACTTCTTCATGAACATATCTCCACGGGCAAGGGAAACAAAAGCAAAAATGAAGAAGTGGGACTATATGAAGCTGAAAAGCTTCTGTACAGCAAAGGACACCATCAGTAGAACAAAAAGACATCCTACAGTATGGGAGAATATATTCATAAATGAGATATCCGATAAGGAGTTGACATCCAAAATATGTAAAGAACTCATGCACCTCAACAAATAGAAAGCAAATAATCCAATTGAAAAATGGGCAGAGGATATGAATAGACACTTCTCCAAAGAAGAAATTCAGATGGCCAACAGGCACATGAAAAGATGCTCCACATCGCTAATCATCAGAGAAATGCAGATTAAAACCACAGTGAGATATCACCTGACACCAGTGAGGATGGCCAACATCCAAAACACAAACAACAACAAATGTTGGTGAGGATGTGGAGAAAAGGGAACCCTCCTACACTGCTGGTGGGAATGCAAATTAGTTCAACCATTGTGGAAAGCAGTATGGAGGTTCCTCAAAAAACTCAAAATAGAAATACCATTTGACCCAGGAATTCCCCTCCTAGGAATTTACCCTAAGAATGCAGCAGCCCAGTTTGAAAAAGACAGATGCACCCCTATGTTTATCGCAGCACTATTTACAATAGCCAAGAAATGGAAGCAACCTGTGTCCATCAGTAGATGAATGGATAAAGAAGAGGTGGTACATATACACAATGGAATATACAGCCATAAGAAGAAAACAAATCCTACTATTTGCAACAACATGGATGGAGCTAGAGGGTATTATGCTCAGTGAAATAAGCCAAGCCGAAAAAGACAAGTATCAAATGATTTCACTCATGTGTGGAGTATAAGAACAAAGAAAAAATACTGAAGGAACAAAACAGCAGCAGACTCACAGAACCCAAGAACGGACTAATAGTTACCAAAGGGAAAGGGATTGGGGAAAATGGGTGGGAAGGGAGGGATAAGAGGGAAAAAGGGGCATTACGATTAGCAGACGTAATGTTGGGGGGGCACGGGGAGGGCTGTACAACTCAGAGAAGACAAGTAGTGATTCTATAGCATCTCACTATACTGATGGACAGTGACTGTAATGGGGTTGGTGGGGGGGACCTGATGAAGGGGTAGTTTAATAGTCGTAATATTGCACATGTAATTGTAAATTAATGATA
>JAVSCE010001691.1:0-119722 GCA_032199065.1 Smutsia gigantea
TAAAGATACATTCCTTACTGAAAAAAACAAAAGGAATTTGGTTCTTACCTAATAAAGATACATTCCATGTGGATTAAATCATTAAAAATGAAGGGAAAAACTAGAAAACATTTAGAATACAATATAGGAGAATATCTTCATGATCTTGAGGTCATGAAACATGTACACTATGAAGACAAAGATTAATAAATTTGACTATGTTAGAATTAAGAATATATTCATCACAAGGCACCATAGATTGCAAGAGAAGCCATATTCTAGGAGAAGGTGTTTGTAATACACACAACCAACAAAGGATTAATATTCAGAATATATAAAGAATGATTGCCAATATGTAAGAACAATACATTTGTAATAGGCTAGTAAGCAAGAGACATAAGCAAGTATTTTCCACAAGAGGAAACATGAATGGGCAATAAACATGAAAAGATGCTCAACTGATATTTAGGAAATTACAAATTAAAACCATAGTGAGATATCATTATATGTCCACCAGCTTGCCCCCAATTAAGAAAACTAGTAGTACTAAGTGATGGTAGGATGTGGAATAACAGAAACTCTCATTTACTACTGCTGGGAGTTTAAATTTATATAACCACTTTGGAAAACTATTTGAAATTATCCAGTGAAGTTGAACACACACAAAAGCTATGATTCAATAAATCCATTCCAGTGCATACCCTACAGAAACTCTCATATATGTGTACCAGCAGATGTGTACAAAAATATTCATAGCATGATTTTCTATAATAGCAAGGATGATGGACTTAACCGAAAGGGCAATCTATAGTATAACAGACAAGGAAATTGTGTTAAATTTATACAATGGACTGGTATTCTGAGATAAAAATGAATATATCACTGCTCTATGTATTAACTAGGATGAACTTACAAATCAATGTTGAATGAGAGAAGGAAGTCATAGAAGAATATCTATAGTGTGATTCCATTATGAAAAATTCAAAAACAGGTTGAGTAAAATAATATTTTCTTAGGGGACGATACATAGATGATAAAACAATAAAGAAAATCTAAGGAATGATTAAAACAAAATTGAGGATAGTGGTTACCTTGGGTGAGTTGGGATCCATAGGAGAGGGTATAAGACGGGGAAGAGTATGTAGGGGACTTCTAAGATACTGGCAATATTCTGTTCCTTAACTGGGGTTATGTGTACAAAGATTTTCATTTCATTATTATTCTTCAAACAGTACGTATGTGTTTAAAATCTCCTTTGTGTAATATATATTTTATAATGAAAAACAGAAAAAAAATAAGAAGTGACTTGCCCAGAGTGAGATGTTGAGCTGGGATTTAAACCACAGTCCTTGGGCTGGTGTCCTTTACTGAAGCATTACTGGAGAACTCTCCACCTGCTCTTGACTGTGGCTCTTTTCTCCATTGTGCTGTGTGCTCATGGCTCTCTAGGCCCTGTGGCTCCTTCTTCCAATGTGTAGGCCTCCCCCACTGGATAACAAACTAAAAGTTATGAGGCTGTATTTCTAATCAGGACTGTGTATTTTCCTTCAATCTGTCTTTAGGAAACGATGTTGAAACCCAAATACCAAATGTGTTAGTCATTAGCAAAAGGGCCAGTTTGCAAGTCCAGTTTCTTCATTTCAGACTAATGGCAACAATTCTAATGTTAACAAACATGTATTGAGCGCCTCGTGTGTGTTAGGCACTATTGTAAGCACTTGGATTTAGTCCTCTGCAGCCTCTAAGGATATTATTATAGGTCTGACCTCAAAACCTTGACCACTCTGCATACATTCATCTGTTTATTACATGCCTACTATAGTTAGGTACATGAGATAGTAGTGAGCAAACCAGACCTGCTCTCTGCCTTTATGGAGCTAATAATCTCATGGGGAGGGCAAGTTACTCACCCAAATATAAAATCACAAATGGTGGTGAGGCTGTAGAGGAGAGGTATAGGGAGCTATAAGGGCATATGTTGGGGGCCCGATCTAGGCTGGGAGAGTGAGGGAGAGTTTCGCTAGGAGGTGAGATTCGACATGAAAGTTGAGTGGCCATGGGCATTAACTAGTCTGGGGATTTTGTTTTTACACGGAGAAAGATGGGTATAGAGCCGATGGAGACCAGGACAGTGCAGGGGGAGGGTATAAGTCTTTAGGACAATAAGGTTAGAGAAAACTGACAGCTCTGTTTTCACAGGAGCCTTCTTGTTTGCAGACAGCTCCAGAGTTAGCAAGAGGAATGAGGGCAGCTGGAGAAACATCCTATCCTAACCCACTCAAATGGGCTGATGGGTTATATAACATGTACATCTTGGGCAGAGGCCTATTTATTTGGTGTGCAATGGGAGACAGAACAGATATCCTGCCCTTCCAACTTCCCTTCCTGAACTCAGGGAAGCTTCTTTCAGGATCTGGCTTTCTTCCCCTGAGATGGAGGTGGCTGCTTTGGGACCATGGCTAAGTTACTTCTTGGCACCTGACTTCAGGAGCTTGTTAATGCATGAAGCCAAGAAAAGCAGCCAGGCCTCAGTGTTATCCAGATGAATAAGATTCTAGCTGTCTCAGGTTGTGGCTGAAACTCTGTCTTTTGTCTTTCTCCTCTTTTACTTTAATTAAAACTAGGGTCTGCTTATCATCGGTCCATCTTTCCCACAGTTGCTTATTTCTATTTTTTCTCTATGAATTTGGACCAATGCTTGCAAGCGTCATAAACTCGGTTGGAGCTAGCAAAAAAAAAAAAAAAAAAAAGGGCAGGGGTTAAAAAGATGTTGGAGTGTTTCATGAAATCCCAAGACAGCACTGAGGCTGGGCCTTCGAAACAAACAGACCTAGGTGGTACAGCCTAGATCAGGAACCCTTCTCCATTTCTGCAACTCACAGGGAGAATGAGGGCTCTGCTTCATTGCTTTGTCATGCTTAAAGCTGAGAAGAGCTAGGCCTGCTCAGGAAGCAGAGCAAAGTCATGGGCAAAAAGAAGGGATGTCCTATTTCTTGCCATCAACCTTGGAAAATTTGACCACTAGTAAAATGTGGTCCAATGAATGTCTAGACCTAACCCATTAGCCATCTCTCTCCCATCAAGAGAAGTATGTGAGAGAAGGTGGAGTGTTGCTAGGTTAGTGCCCTTTATGAGCTGAGTTGGAAATGTGAGGCCAAGAGAGACTTCCCATCAATACTCGTAAACCGAGTGGGGCCTCAAAATCTCATCGAAACCATCAGCACACTCATGCAGCAGCCCTAGCCTATGCCCAGATCTCATTCTGTTTAGAGTGTGCTCCCACTCTGATGTCAGAGGTGGGTTTTGGCTTCTCACTGGCCCACCTCCCCAAGGTGGCTACATTTAAGGGGAGACTGGCTTCTCATTGACTCATATACTCCCAAAGTTGTCATAGCAGAAGCGAGGGTTTACTGCTCATTGGTCCAGCTGATTCTATCTTAGTACATCAAAATATAGTAATACCAGAGGCAAGTACATTTTTGCATCAGCATTTGCCAGTGGACATAAAGTTACTTCTGCTTTCTTGTCACGGCTCTTGAAGAACATGAACATGCCCAGCATTCGCTTTTCTCTTTTTATGTTCCGAGATAATTATGAACAGAATTTTAAGAAAGTTCTTGATATACATTTCTAGGCTCTAGGTTCAAGATGAGGCACAGAATTAGAAAGAGGGCCATTCCTTCTGCCTTTGTGTGGAACCCACCCAGACCCTCTGCAGCAAGTCTGGATCTCAGTGCAGGGGTGAGGGGCTGGGGGTCCTCCTTGGGGCTCTATCTCAGCCTGAGGGGTGGTAGTGGCTGCTGCTTAGAGCAGCTATTCCTATATTCTTTAGGGTTCTCTTTGCTTATCCTTTGTTATTCTTGTAACAAACTCTTGCTTCTCCTGTTACAGTTACTAATTCTTATATTAAACCTTCCCTGTTCAAATTACTGTGTTGTCTCTCTTCTGATTGGACATAGACTAATACACCCAGATAGAAGAGATATGCTTGCATCAAAGAATGAAATACAAAGTCTCAAATTAGGTATTTTTATTCCCATTTCACAGATCGGAACTGAGACTAGAGGGAATGCATCTTTTGCACCAGGTGCTGTTGGTACCCTGCCCGTTTCCCCTCGCCCCTACCGTTCCAGTGCACTTACTTCTGCCAGAACCTGCATTTATTTCTGTGTCTGAGTGCTGTCTCTGTCTTTCAAAGCACAGTTTCCCCTTCTCTGTAGCAGGCAAAACTGCTGGGGGAATTCAGTGCTCTTCTGGAGCAGCCCTCAACCAATGACGGATAGGAGCTGGTGCATAAATATTCAGTCTCCTTGCTCCCTTGATGGGATAACTCTGGCTGCTCATCGACTGGGACCTCCAGTTTCCTTAGTGGGATGAAGCTCCATTGCCCAGCAACAATTGGTGCAATAATGCACCTGGGGCAGACCAGCTGAGAGGGTGACATGGAGATACCTGCCCTTGTGATGTTTCCAGTCTCCTTCCTCTAGCACGGTTCTGGAACATTCTCCTGAATAAAAATAGCATTTATTTGCCAGGTACTGTGCTTGGCCTTTACATACCTGATCTCGTGTCAACTCTGTGACAACCCCATGGTGCGTTCTATCCTCACCCCATTCTAGCCCGCCTTAGTATCAGCTGGGAAGGGGCAGCACGGGATTCGGATCCATGCAGCCTCTGTCCAGAGCTGTGCTTCTCATCTCTACACAACTTTAGGATCATTAAAAACAGTAACAACAAACAAAAAACCCCAAACTACCTTTTACTCCCCTGGTTTGCGTGAGTGTCTGATCCTCGGCACTAGGCAATCGTGACTTGAACAGAAGTTTTCACAGAGGATTCTATTTTCCCCTCTGGGTTTATCCTGTTTTGACTATGGTATCAGTGGCAACATCTGCTTTGTATTTTTACTGACTCTTTTTTAAAGTGTGTACTTGAAGCAGGTTTGTTTTTTTGGGCTGAGTATGTTTTATTTCTCTGAGAATCCACATCTCTTGGGCACATGGGGACTGAAATGTCTGGATTGTTTGATCATCCAAGCAGTCCATGCCCTAAGTTCGGCTTCTTACCACTCCTTCACCCCCTCGATGGATGAATCCACTCGAACAGGGTTTTACACTTCCCACATAATTTATTTACTAATTTAGGTGCTCATTCAGCAATGAGCATTTTTTGGGCACCTATCATTTCCTAGACATTGTGCTGGCGGTCAGAGAGCTCAGGTGAAAGCGTCCTTGCTTCCAGGAGCTCGCAGAGTGTGGTGTGGAGAGGCATGTGGGAAGGGCGAAGGTCGCTGATGACCCCACAACATCCTAAGTGCAGGGATGATGAGGCGCCTGAGACAGCATGTGCACCAGGTGCGGTTTTTATCAAGGCTTCCAAATGAGTTGTTTGTAGTGTTGAAGGACAGGTGGGTGTTTGCTACATAGAATGGGTGTGGAGTTGGGGGGCATTTGAATCAGAGACAAGAGCAAGTATCAGAGTCAGGAGGGAAGTTAGGAGAATTGCATGTCACCTGGTGTTGCAAAAGCACAGGTGAGTGGGATAGGGCAGAGTGACCAGAGATCACACCTGCGGGCTTCAGGGGCCTGACTGAGAAGGAGCCTCACCAGCAAGTGAAGGAGCTCCGCGGAAGGGTTTCAGCCAGGCAGTGTTTCAGAGGGGCTGACTTCTTATGGTGGCAGCGGGCGGGAGTGGGTATAGAGTGGCAATTTTCACTGTCAGAAAGTCCAGTCGCGTGACAGGTGCTCTAATCCAGGAGAACAGGAGGACAGTGGCACTGGGGATGGAGGAGAGAAGACAGATTTGAGAGCCATTTGGGAGGTAGAAATGGCTGGACTTGATGGCATGGAGCAGTGGGAGAAGGAAAGGGAGGCATCCTTTGTTCTTAAGCCAGCGTCTTGGGTGATTGTGTGGTGGTGGCACCATTTCCTGAGATGGTGATGGACAGGGAGGAGCAGGCATGGGAGCCTGGCTGGGTTGGGCTGGAGAGCTGAGTTCAGATTTGAATATGCTGAGACAGATGTGCCTGTGGGGCATTCAGGGAATGTCCTGTATTTGGCAGTAGAATGCTAGGGGGGCGTCAGAACCAGAGAAGCCAGTGCTCAAACAGCATCCTACAGCTGTCCTGGCAGTGAGGGGTGGTGATGGTGGAAAGAGAACTCTTTTGCTTATCTTAGGCATCTTGGGTCTTTTCTTATGAGTTTTTTATTTGGAAAATTCCCCTGTCTGTTTTTGGGGCATGTAGTCAGATGGCAATGTCTGTGCACCCAACACTGATCATTTCCCTGGAGAGAGGTATCGTCCCACCATTTGGATGTAGTAGTTTAGAGCTGATGTGGAGATTCTGTTTCCTTGCAGTTCACTGATACATTCCTTGCACATGGTATCCATCATCCTCTGGCCATCACCAAGTCAAGGGGATTCTGATATTTCTTTCCCTGATCCAACCAAAGCTCTTTGTAAATTGGACTCAGCAGGAGTAAGTCCAGTGACCTCATAAATAGTGGAAATGATTGCAAATCAGAATTCATATATGTTCCTGACTCAGTGGGTATCCTTCTCCCCCACAAAGGAAGCAATCATCGCTTTCAAATTTCTGTTTGCCCTTTCACTCAGCTATGCTGGAGGAAAATATATAGAGAGATTTTGCTGTATAAGCCTGAAAGGTCCACCTCCTCTAACCTGAAAAAATAAAAGCCCTGTGTCTGGCCCTGTGTAGTCAGGTGGTTGCACTTGGGGAATCATCCAAGGTGTGAGGGTCTGGCTAGGGGCTCACAGAAAGGGTCTTCCATGACCACAAGGGAAAATATTTCAAACTCCAAGAAACACTTAAAAATGTTGTGACAGATATTGCTGATGCTCCATCAGCATCTGTGTTTTCCCCTCCTAGAGCACACTACATTTCATGGACGTGGAGCCAGGTGATTCATTGTGGTCAGTGATTATGCCCCTTCTAGGCTCAGCCCCTCATAAAACCCTCCACATTCTTCTTCTTCCCTGTTTTCTGGCTTTTGTAAGTGATCCAGTGGAGGACTCTGAGTCCCTAAAGGTGATGGAGCAACTAAATGGAAGGAGGTTGAGTCCCTGAATGACTGTATGGAGCAGAGTCCCATTTACTCATCTGCATTGAACTATGACTTGAAGAGGAAATAAGACTTTCTTCTGTTTAAACATGGAGATTTGGGGGTTGTTTGATGAAGCAATTAAATAATTCTCTCTGATACCTATTTCCTCACTGAGTACTACTTTTTGAGCCCTGCTAGGATTTGTATGAAAAAGCCTTCTTTTTTCCCCCTTCTTTCCTTGACCCTCCCTCCACTTTTCCCTAGAGAGAAATATGTGAATCCAGTTAACTTCTGGTTCTGATGCATAAAAGGTACCTAAAATACAGTGAGAGCAAGGGGCTGCTTGGGAGAGAGTATGGGTAGTCTTGCATTCTCATCCTGCTTGTAGCTTTTACTAGCTGATAAATCACCTAATTTTGCCTAACCTGTTTCCCCACTTGTGAAATGGGCATATGTGAATAAGAATTGCTATAAGTGTTTGATGAGGTCATGCATATGAAGACAGTTTATAAACTGTAAAGCTCACTATGCCTGTGGGTGACTGTCCAAGAGGATGTTAAAACTTACCTGTGTGGTGTTTTCATTCCCACTGTCCTCTCACCTTTCCTCTGCAATTCTGGGCAGCCACATTCTTTTAATGGAAGTACCAATGTTGTGCTCCCAATTCATGTTGCACTGGTGGAAATATTCCTTGGGTAGCATTTATAGAATGTTAAGGTTAATTTTGCTCACTCTCAATGCTTTTTTTCCTCTTCTTTTAGTTATTGCTAGATTTATGGAAGGAGAATTCATAACAGAGTTAATAAGTCAATTAAATTTCATTTAGTTTACAAAGAACCTGCATTCTAAAATCACCCAAGAAACAAAACTACATCTATTCACACAAATTGCAATGCTTTTCTCTGAATAAACAATTTCTTTTTGTGTTTTATTGTTTTTATGCCCTAAAAGGACAGAGAAATTCACCAGTCTTGGAGTTTCCATAATTTCAAAACTATCATTTGCTTTTTCTAATTTGTCCTAATGAGTCTACATTTTTTCTTTATCAGACCCATTTTCTCCGGCAAAAGGTCATCACGCGCAATCATCCATGTCTGCTGGGTATAAATTGTTTTCATAACAATTTTCATTTGCCTTGGAAAATACACCAGGCTGAAAACATGGCCACTTTATATCTATGACAGTGTGCATCCTATTTCCCCCATTTACTTTGGAATATCAGCCTTCCAAAGAATAATAAGTCATGGAGCTCGGAACACTAGTTGATGAGGCAGACTGACAAGACCTCTTCCCTGCCTGAAGGTTCTGCTCCCAGGCCCTTCCTAGTCTGGAAAGACCTACATGACTGTCTTGTCATCTCTCTCTGGCTCATCCATGGATCTAGATCGCATATCACTCCCCTGCCATCTCCTTGGTGAACTTTCCGGCTGCCCTTGCTTAGGATTTGGGCATCGATTCCCTTTCCTTCTGTGCTCCATAGCTGAAGGCTAGTCAGGCCAACTCCAATCCCCAGTCTCAGCTCCCAGAGATCTTGGGCAGAGCCCTGGGTCCCTGTGATAGTCTGAGGATGGGAGCGGCTTAAAAGCCATTTAATACTTTATCTTCATTCTCTAAAAGCTCAAGCATGTATTCTGTTAGTTCATTCACTTATTCATTTGACAAACATTACTGAGCATTTACTCTATTCCAGGGACTGGGCACAAAGATTACATTCCTGCCCACACACTGCTGCTTATGGTCCAATAGTGGAGATAAACAACTGTATGAGAAATTGTATTGCCACTGTGGGAACTGCAGAGACATCAGAGAGGCAGGGTGTGCAGATGACAGTTTCTGCTCGGACAAAATGCTCCAAAGGAGGGGCTAGACCAGCACTGCCCATTAGGAATCTAACTCAGGCCACCACGGTAATTTTAAAACTTATTATACAGTAAAATCTTGTTTTTATTTTATTTATGACTGTATAAGAAAATCATACAGTAAAATTGACTTTTTTTCTTATGATGTTCGGTTCTAAGAATTTTAACACATGGCATAGATTCCTGTACCTAAAACCCAGAGTACAGAACAGTTCCATCACCCCCCAGAAGCTCTCCTGGCCTGTCCCTTTGTTGTCACACTCTTTCCCTATCATAATCTCGGGCAGCTGCTCATCTGTGTCCCACCACTACAGTTTGGTCTTTGTAGGAATGTCAACTAAATGGAATCATACAATATGTAAGATTTTGTGATTGGCTTCTTTCACACAGCATGTCTTTTAAGATTTATCCAAGTTGTGTTTATCAATAGCTTGTTCCTTTTTACTGTGAGTAGTTTCCCATGGTATGGATGCCCCATGGTTTGCTAATCTATTCACCCCCGGAGGGAATTTGAGTTGTTTCCAGCTTTTGGCTATTACAGACAAAGCTGCTGTGTGTTTGGGCTGCTATAACAAAGTACTGTAGATTCAGTGGCTTATAAACAACAGAAGATTATTTCTTACAGTTCTGGAGGCTGGAAGTCCAGGATCATACCTGATATTTCTCACCAAGACACCAGTGCCAGTATGGTCAGGTTTTGGTGAGTGTCTTCTGAGTTGAAGACTGACAACTTCTTATTGTGGTCTCACATGCCAGAAGGGGCGAGAGAGCTCTCGAGGTCTCTTTTATAAGACACTAATTCCCCCCAAAATAAATAAAAAAGCTAAACTTAAAAACAAAGAAAAGGCACTAATACCATTGTTAAGGCTCACCCTCACACCCTAATCATCTCCTGAAGGCCCCACCTTCAAATTCCCTCACACTGGAGATTAGATTTCAACATACAATGTCTGGGGTGTGGGGCACACACATTCATTCTATAATTGCTGATGTGACCATTTGTATAGGTATTTGTGAAAACATACATTTTCATTTCTCTAGGGCAAACATGCAGGTGTAGAATTGCTGGGGTATATATGGTTAGTAAATGTTAAACTTTGTAAGAACCTGCCAAACCTTTTTCCCAGAGAGGCTGTACCATTTTGCATCCCCAGTAGCAACTTATGAGAGTTCCAGTGGTTCCTCATCCTTACCAGCACTTGCTGTTGTCAATATTTTTTATTTTAGCCAACCTAATGGGTGCAAAGTGGTATCTGTTGTGATTTTTAATTTACATTTCCCTAATGATGAGTGATCTTGAACAGCTTTTTATGGGCTATTGGACCTCCTTAAACCCCTTTGGTGAAATGTCTGCTCAAATCCTTTGGCTGTTTTTTATCATATTTGGAGAGTTCTTTACATATTTTAGATATAAATCCTTTGTCAGATACATGGTTTGAAAATATTTCTTCCCAGTCTGTAGCTTGCGTCTTAATCCTCTTGTTAATGTCTTCGGCAGAGCAAAAGTTTTAAATTTTCATGAAGTCCAACTTATCAATTTTTTCCTTAATGGATTGTGCTTTTGGTGTCATTTCTAAGAGCTCTATGTAATGTAAATTAGTAGTCATTTAAAAAAAAATGAAAGGAACTACGGCAAAATTAATTCTAAAGATATATTTTATTTAACCCAACATTTCCAAAATGCTATAATTTCAACATGTAACATTTTTTAATTTAAGGAGGTATTTTTCATTCTTTTTTGGTACTTAGTCTTTGAAAATCTATTGTGCATTTTATACTTTGAAGCCATTTCCATCCAGCTATCCATAGTTCAAGTGCTCAATAACCACCGGGATGAGTGTTAGTGGGGGGTACAGAGGTAAACCATGCGAAAGGTCGTGGAGGGTGATGGTTGACGACACCTGACCTCTCACCCACCTTGAGGGCACACAAAGTGGGGCACTCAGGGGCTTGGGGAGGATTTGTGGGGAGGAGTTCTTCAGAGAAAGCCGTGCTGTGAGTTCTGCCCTTTCTCAGGGGAGGGTAGGAACTGCTACCTCTTAATCCCAAACCAGAGGAAAGGGTCTAGGAGGAAAGCAGGATTTGGGGAGAGGAGCTCTGAAAAGGGATGGTACTGGGCTACAGGGTACTTGCCTCTTACCCCAAGTCTTGAGAAAGGGCTTTACTGGGTTACTTGGGAAGCTTCATATCCATCCCCTCTAGTTGGAGGGACAGAGTTAACTGGTCTACGATCTATACCAAAGGAAGCTATAGGTCAAGAGGAGGAAGAGGCAGCCTAGTAGAAGTCGCTGCATTGGAAACCCTGCACTCCCATCTGCGGGGGTAAAGACCGCAAGCGTGTCCTGAGAATGTGCAAGAAAGAGAAAATCAGTGTGAGGTCCTGTCTGGGAGGGCCACCTGGCCACCAGGCTCCAGCAGAGCAAAGCTAGAGGTGTCGTCCAATGCCTTGGGACCAGGGAAGGGCAAGTGACTGGCCTAGGCAGAGATACATTAGGCTTCATCAAGAGGACTGGAGCCCAGGGAGAGCAGGGCCTCCAGAGAGAGGAAAGGGAGGAGCCGCAGTGCTAGATCTCCCTGTGCCAATCAACACAGAACTCTCTGGCTCCCCTTACCTCTTCCTCCTCTTTGCATTCCCTCTCTGGAGGGGTCAGAAGGTGGATAGCAAATAGGGAGGAGGAGTAGAAGCATAGGTGGGGGAAAAAAAGAGTTCTACCATGTTCTTCTGGTCTGACTGCAGACTTCCTACCAGCAATCATTGAGCGGGCAGGGTGGAAAAGCCTCGATTTTAAATCAGGTTTAGAGATTTGATTATTATATGAGACAGGGTGTTTAAATTACTGACCTTAAACTATTTCGGGACATAGGTGAACATAAAACTGTACTTCTCACTGGTTTGATGCCATGGTCTCATAACTAAGTCTCCTGCCTCTAGACTTCCATTTGCTCCTTCTTCCATCCCTCCTGCTCACTGCTTTGGATGCAGACTATTGAATCTGAACCCTGATCATGTCACACCTGTTCCCACAAACCTGTTGTGTGACGACCTCTCGAGGCTCTCCATGGGTAGAAGATGATGCTCTCCCTTCGGTCTATGGGTGTCATAGTGGTGGGAGTTCGACGGTGGCAGTGGCACGTCAAGGAGTGGCAGAGAACAACACACTTGGCTCACGGGCTCCTCAGGCCGCTTCCCACAAAGTACAGACGGAGTTTAGTTTGTTTGCAATGGGAAACATCAAGCATATCATTAAGTGAAACTGGACAATAGGAAATGTTGAACTATCATTAGGTTGCCATTGAGTAAAAACAAACCAATCAATCATCAGATGTGTTTGGAGGACAATGTAACAGTCTAGATTAGGTGATTTATTAATTCAAGAAATGTTTTTTTGAGCCAAGCACCATGTTAAGGAGCTGGGCAAAGAACAATACAGTAGTCACAGCCCCTGCCCTCATGGAGTTTGCAGTTTATTAGATGAGATGTTTGCAAGAAATTATAGGGACATGTGAGGATGGTTAGACTGGAGGAAGTCCCAGGTGTTTTGGATGTCTGTAGCAGAGACAATATTTAGAGCCTTACACTTTGGAGTTCCTATCTTTCTGGGATCAAATCTACAAGCATACATGGGCCTAGAAAGGAAATGAGTATCAGAGGGCCCCCAACCCGCAAAAGAAATAGAAAAGACAGACCTGTTGGGTGGGAACATAATTAGGAGGGCTAAGGTAAGGAAAGAGCTGGCCTTTTTAAGGATAGGTGGGGAAACAGGATGACACTCATCAATCAGGGAAGGAAACAGGGACCGAAGAATTATCATTCACTTTTTAAATCGTTTATTGATCCCCCACAATGGGAACAAAACATTCAGATCTTCCAGATAATGATTAAAAATGGATGTTAGATGCAGCCTTGGTGTGGCAGTGGTGCTGAGCTCTCAGATTTCCAAAGGCGGGGAGTGTAATTGACCAGCAAGCCCCATTGCTGAGCTCTGACACCCTTTAGGCGCCTGCCCGAAGCACTTGCTTTCTATAGGCTGTTCCAGCCAATGACAGTGCATGGCGGGGAAGCTACCAAAGGCTTGTTCTTAGGGGACATGGGGGCCCTTCTGATGTGTTGCTTTGGCTTGAGAACTCCCTGGCAGCCCCTCAACTTTCCTTAGAACTGCGTTGTGATGTAGGATGTTTCCCCCAAAACTTCTCTCCTTTACTTTGGGTTGGACCTATATATTAACACCTTCTCAAGAGTGTTTCAGGGAAAATTTACAGATGTTCCTTGAGGCACCTTTTTATCCAGAAACTATCAGGGGCGGTCAGGGTGGGTGCACACACACACACACACACACCACGTGGTTCAAAGCATGGCTCTTCCAAGTTTGGCTGTGAGATCTGGAGCAAGTTACTTCATCTCTGCTATGTTCAGTTTCCCCATATGTCAAATAGGATATTCGTTTTTCCTTCATGGGCTTTTTTTGGGGCGGGGGGATTAGTTGAGATAATGCATGTAAAGGCTTGCCCCAGTATCTGGCACATAGATGGGCTGGCTGCTAAGGGCTTTATCCCCTTTTTCTGTCACCTTTGCCCTCTGTGGAAAGGAAGAAACTTGAGTGCATTTGGTCCTCTTTCAAATGGAGCCCCAGGATGCACCACCCTTTAATGCTGCTTCATCAGGCCCTTTATCTCCAGGAAGCCATCCCTGATTACCACGGTCCCAGGGCCAAGGTCTTTTACTTCTTCCCCTGACCTCCTATTAGTGTCTCCCTGTTGGTTCTGATTGTGTAGAGCCCTGCATGCTTTGTAAGGGATCTCCCTAGGCCCCTCCTTCCAGGAACTACTCCTCTTCCAAATACATGATCCTCACGGGAGCCATGGTGGGGCCATTCTATCCCCTAACCACAGCTGATTGTTCCTGGGGCTCTGAATGAGCCATCAATGCATTCCCAAGGAATTTTGAACTCAGAGCTGTCTCTCTCTGGGGACAGCTAAGGCCATCACATCTCAAGCTCTGAAGCTATTGGCATCCCAGCCATTTGTTCCACTGTGTGGAAGGAGAAAGCCAGGACACAGGAGAGGAATAGCTGAGAGATGGAGAGAGGTCCAGCAGCATTCTAGTCCTTGGTCCTGTGAGACACCCTGACATTCTCATAACCAGCTTCCTCCTTGCTTAAGCTAGTTTGCGTAAGGTATCTGTCACTTGCAGCCCAGAGAGTTCTGAGTAATGGGGTGTGTTTTTGTTCCGTGTGGCTATCCTGCCCTTCCAACCTGGAGTCTCTCAGAGGCAAAGACCATGCCCCTCACTCTGTTTCTGCCCACAGTGCCCGGAATAGTGCCTGTTCCCTGCAGCTGCTCCAGACAGATGTGTAGTTGACAATGAGGCTAAATCAAATATTCTGTTCATGGAAGGTTTCTATATATTCCATGCATGATGTCACAGGACTGCTTTAAATCTATACTCAAAATTCTGGTTTAACTTGGCTAGAAATGTTTTGTGGCAAGGACTGTGGACCCTTTTGGAGAAAGAGCTCTTGGCAGGTATTTTGTAAGAGACATGGTGGAGTTTCAGGTTGATGGGTGTTGCTAGGAGCATCAGTGTACTTAAAATGAAGGGATGTCACCCTGTCCCACCCCAGGCTCCCCTGCTCCACCAATTAGCCTATTAAAAAATGCAACCATGGGAGAGGGCATGGGGGCCACAGCCTGGCCTCTCTGCAGTTGGAGATGTCAGAGAGTTTGATTCTTTCTCAAGGCTCTTTGCACACGTTAGTCCATTTGATTCCTTATGAAGTGTAAAATGCACCAAGACAGAAATTTTGTTTTTGTATTTCAGATACACTCTAGCTGGGGCTAGCCTTTTCCAGTGAATATTTTGGACTCAGATTCTCCCAATATTTATTACATGCCTCCATAAGCCTGGGCCTGAGGTCTTTCTCACGTGCTTTCTCATTAGCCCAGGAACCACATGACCCAGGACTTATGATCCCCATTTTACAGATAAGCAAGCAGACACAGAGAAGTCAAGCAACTTGTGCCACATAACACAGCTGGCGGGTCAGTGGCTGAGCTAGGATTTGACTCCATATTTGGTTCTGTTTCTGCCGTAACATGTGGGCTAATAAACATGGAGGAACCTCATGCGCGAGCTGTTCTTCCAAAAAAGGAGAGTGGAAAAAAATCCTCTCAATTTGGCGAAAAATTAGTCCCAAGTAGAGTTCCTTTTCCTTATTCTGTAACCTGAGCAGGGGTGGGACTTGGGTACCAAGTGGAAGAGAACTTTGCATCCGGTGGATACTCACCTTGATGCAAAATTTAAGGAAGTGCTGAAAAAAATCAGTCATCAAGATAAATAATATTTTAACATAGTATTTTAAAAAGTCAAAGTTAATGAAAAATTCTATAATGAACAAAGCATCAGCATTTTAGTTAAAGACAGGCGCTGTTGACAGGTTTGGGAATAGGGTGAGGTGAGCAAGATGCATCATGCAAGTAGGGTGTTGGGCCTCAAAAAGACTGGAAGACACTGCTAGGAGTTCACCAAAAGCCATTTGTCTCCCTCTTTGGCTTATAGATAACTACATGTCTCAGTCTCCTTTGCAGTTAAGTGTGGCCATGTGACTAAGTTCTGGTCGACGGGATGTCAGTTAGAATTGATGTGAGCCATTCCAGACCTGGCCATAAAAACCCCCAACATTCAATTTCCCATGCCTTTTCCCTCTCTCAGCTTGAGACCAATGAGACTTGTGACCTCAGAAGCCAAGGGTTGAAAATGACACAACCACCAGATAAAAATAACCTGGGTAGTAGAGTCACTCGTGGAGAAGAGCAGCCCACTGCTAGATGGAGACCCTCTTTTTGGACCATAAGGGAATTAAACAAAACTTATGTTACTCACTAAGATTTTGGACCTGGAGCTGGATGCTCCAGCAGCTAGCATTTCCTGATACACAATTTGGTACCAGGACTGGGATGCTGCTGTTACAAAAACTTAGAATATATGACATTGCTTGGTGTCAGATGGCATGCAATAGGGAAACTGATCTCGGAGGCTGGAAATATGGAAACCCATAATATACAGGTGCAAAACCTTTGCTTTAACTGTTACCTGTGATAACTGGGAAGGCAGACTACATATCTACAGAACCTGTTGCTCTAGGCGGACACAGTTGGAAAAAGCCCAGGCAACAATATGCTGGATTTTACTCTCTACTCTTGGCAATGTACTACAAGAAAGAGATGAGCTCAAGAGAGATTTAGCTGACTAGCCTTAAGACAACTCCTGACGCCCTGGACTTGCACGAGATGAAAGAAGCTGCAAAAACTGTACAACCTTAAAGGAGAGACTATTCTTCTCCAGCCACTTCAGATGTGGCCATGGAAGAACCTCTGAGAGCCCAAATTAGGAGCCACAAAACAGTGATGTGGGAGATTCTCCCAGAGGGCAGAGCGAGCCTCTAATTAAGGAAATTTCCCCATTGTGAAGGCAGGCACATCTCTCCTCCCTCCTCTAAATTCTGGTAGCAGATTATTTATCTGGGTCTCTCTCACCTCAGCTCTCTGTGGCCTGTATGTTCCTTGATGTCTGGACTGGTATGTAAACATGTTGGTGAGAGTTTGGTTGAGATTAATATTCTACCAGCACACAATATAACCTTTTCTGGAACAACATTTACCAGGATCCTTTAAAATGACTGTACTGTTTAGTCCAATAATTCCATGACTAGGAATCTAGTCCAAGGAAATAATCTGATGTATAAAGATTTAAGCACAAAGATATCTAACACGGTGTTATTTAAATGATAAAATATTGGAGACTACTTAAATATCCAACCGTGAATTAAATAAGCGAGTTAGTAAATTGATAGTATATTTGTAGGGTACAATATTCTTTTGTATATGAAAACTTTTTAATGATCTGGGAAAGGCTTATGCAAAATTGTACATGTACTAAGACATCAACTATGTAAAAGTTACATTCACAGAAAAAAGCTGAAATCGAATATGTTGAAATGTTACTGGTGATTTTAGAGGGAATTACAGGTTTTATTAGAGATAACATCTTTGAGTTTTTGGTGATATACTGATTTCCCACAAAGGCCATAGATTGCTTTTATTTTGTTTTTTATTTTTTGGATGCCATTTATTTTATTCAAATATATACATGCATTTTCACTTTAATGGTTGTGATTAACATTGTGTAACCAATGTTTGTGGCCTTACATTTACTTTTCAGCTAGGACCTATGGACAGCAGAAATAGTTACATTTTTTTTATTTTTGCCTTTTAGATTAATAGCATTCTAAAATAATTTAGCCGCCTTGAACCATACTTGTGTAAAATAGAAAAAATACCTAGATGATAAATAAGTATTCTATATTACCATAATTTTGTATTAAAAAACAGTAAGTGGACTTAAGATGTAATTTTTCCAACACATAGCTTTTATTACCGCCAATTCTAAGTCATATATACCTTTCTCTGTAAACATTTTGCATGCTTACTTAAAACTTGGTTTCTTAAGTAGGCTTAATGAAGAAATATTAGCAAAATTGTTCAAGAAATTTTCCCTTGAAAAAATCACTACCGTCTCTGAAAAATAACAGAAAATTTCTGCTAAAGAATGCTGAAATAACAATTTGGATTTTAAAGTCACCTGTTCTGTGGAAAATAGATTTTTTTGTTTAAAACAAGAATATAAGATTTTCATTTGTCCTTATGAAGAGCTTTAGCA
Source organism: Smutsia gigantea (assembly GCA_032199065.1). Lineage (NCBI taxonomy): Eukaryota > Metazoa > Chordata > Mammalia > Pholidota > Manidae > Smutsia > Smutsia gigantea. Next base: position 17,619 of record JAVSCE010001691.1, read on the forward strand.
ATATACTAAATCATATTTAGAAGTAGCAAAAATGACCATAGTAATGCAACTAAGACTGGAAAATCGGGAGTCTATAAGTAGGGGGCAACAATCTCCCTTGAAAGAGAAACAGTTTATGTATCAAAGTCTTCTTATTTCTGCTGCTCTTCCTATTTCAACATTTGGTTTGATGCACTGAGGACAACATTGGCCTGCGAATCAGGAGCCCTGAGTTCTGGACTGATTTGTTGTCTGAACTTCCCACCTTGCTTGGACCTGTTTTCCCATTTGCACAAAGAGGGGGCTGCACCAGATAATACTGAATTGGCCTTTCCAGTTCAAAAAATCTACATATAAATGTGCTGAATCACCCTCTGGTTCATCATTCCTTTTCATTCCTTGAGGTAAAACCAACACTAAATTTTGGAGCCTGATAGACTTTGAAATTGGCCCTCATTTTAATTCTCAAGTTCTTAGCGTGAGAGCAACGTTCAATATGGTTCTGAAATATCTCATGCAAAAAAGTGCCAGAGTCATAGACTGAAATATTTATTTGAATATAAATGAACACAGATTTGCCAAAATACGTTCCCCCTGTTGTCATGGACACAAATGCCTGACTTTCTGATTTGCATTTCTTTTCTAATGGGTACAATATGTTTCGGCTCCTCATTGGTGCTGGGGTTGGGTATGAGAAACTCACCATTCTGTGAGTTCCCCAAAATGTCAGCCAGTGGGGAACTTTTGTGCCTTTGACTCTGCCTCGCTTAGCCAGCTGGAAGTTCGTTTGTGTCCCTGCGGGGTCAGGACAGCAGCTCAGAAGACTCCTGACCCTTCCCTGCCGGCTTCCCCGGGAGGTACCGGCAGTGGATTTTAGAGATACCAGGGTGCTTTCCACCTACTGCCTCTCTTGGTCTCTTTTCCAGGCCAGCCCTCTCCTGCCTCTTTCAAAATTCACCTTAGCTGTCTTCCTGAATCATGAGGGTTGCATAAATTCTTGTGCATTTACATTCCTGGTCCTTGCCAACATTTGCTCTTTCTCCTGTGTGTTCCCTCTTAATCCTAGGTTAACACCAGCCCCTCCCTGTAAGCTCAAATCCTCAGAATCTCATTGTTTTTCCCTCTTCACCTCAAAAAAGACAGTCACCAGATCCCCCCTGATTCTGCCCTCTATTGGTCTCCTCGGTTTCACTGAGCCTTCTTCCAATATGTTTCCCACGTGGCAGGGAGAAAATCTTTCTAAAATGCTAATGGAATCTTGTCATCATTTTTCTTAAACCTTTAATGGTTTGGCCCCATTGTTAAAATAAAGTACCAAACCCTTACCATTGCTTTCGAGACCCTGTCCTGTCCCTCTTCTCGATGCCATCTCATGCCACCCTCCCCTGTGCTCGCTATATTCCAGGCACACTGTCCACCTTTATGCTTTTCTACTGTGCCATTCTCCTTCCCTTTGGCCTTCCCTAATGGGCACAGTTCCCTATCAGAACTGGGTACTTCTAATAACCCAATTCTGGCCTTTGCTTGGAACTCTTTCCTCCTGACCCCTGAAAAGACACTTCTCAGTTTTCAGGTTTCACCTTAAATGCCACTTGTGCCAAATAACTATTTGAATGAAAATGAATTCTTCAGACTGCTTGTCAGAATAAATTTCTAAATCACAAGTCTGACCAAATAAGCCCTCAACCCCCAACTCTCCACTCCCCTGACAAAACCAAATTAACTCAAAACTTACCCCTGGGCTTATTGCTCATTGAAAAGAAAGGCAAGGTTCCTAGTGTCACACACAAGGCCACTGCAGTCTGACTTCCAGACCTCTTCCCAGCCTTGTTTCCTCACATCCCTGGTGGACCCTGCATGCCCCAGGTGCATCCAGCACCTCAGAGTCTCCTGACCCACCCGTGGCTCCTATGCTCTGGGGCTCGGCTCTTCCTGCTGGATTTTTCTTTCCCCTTCTCTGTGTGAGAACTTCAACCCTACCCTCCAAATCCAGCTCAGAAGCTTTCCCCTGCTTCTGAGAAGCCTCGGTCAGGCCTTGCGGGGTTGCGTTATTCGCATTCACGTCTAAGTCTGTACTCCGTCTCACACCCTTGTGAGTCACGTTAGGACAGGAGCACTGTCTCCTCTCCTGTATCACCTGTGAGGGGCAGGAGACCCGGCCCCCGGGGTGGTGAGGGACTGTTCCTTCTCCTCTCCCTATCTTTCTTCTCTGCACGTAGCTAGGAAAGCACTTCTGCCCATGGGAAAGGGCCCCCCTCCAGTCCCTTCCTACCTGTGCCCTCCCACCAGAGATGTTGGTGATCTGATTAGTCAGAGCAAGGACATTCTCTGGAACAAATTGTACTAGTGGGCGGGGTGTGTGTGTCTTAAAGGCAGGAACAGAGGCTCTGCCCCTCCTCAGCCTGTTCAGCCAGCCAGGTACCCAGTCCTGCCACCCTCCCCTCTGATGCAGCTTCTCTGCCTGAGCCCGGGAGGTAAGTCATGTGGGGCCCGCTCTGAGGGGCTCCCCATCCCAGCGTAGAGGTTCGGGCCTCCTGCCAAAGCTTTACTCTTGGTCTCGGCTTTTCCACGGAGTCCTGCACGTGAGGGGGTAGAAGTGATGTTGGACTTTATAGTAATAAAAGGCTGCTTCATTTTCCATTTGACTATGGTGTCTGGTGTGTGTGCTTCTCCAGCAGGCCCTGGTGGTCCACGCTGACCCCCTCATATGGTCATTGTAATAACGTGTTCTTCACTCAGAGTGCCTGGGTTCAAATCCCTGATCCTTGTTGATTGAATGACTTTGGTCAAATAACTAGGCCTCCATTTCCTCACATTAAAAAATTGGGCCATCAATAGTGCTTACTCATTAGGGCTCTTGTGAGGATTCAATAAGAGATTCTGAGCACAATGTGTGGCACTGAGGAAGATCAAATAACAATTAGGAATCCTGTTAGGGCATTGGAATGCAAGGTCTCTGAGGGAGGAATATGTCTGTTTTGTTCAGGGCTGTGTCTGTCATGTCTGGAACTGAGCCTGACACGTAGGTACTCAGGGTGTGCTTATTGTATGACTATCAGGGTTCCTAATTTTTGTAATGTGCAGGAGATCCTCAATAAAGCTTTTAAAACGAATGAGTGGATGCAATAATGTCTCTCCTAAGCCCGTGTCCAGTACATGTACTCACTGAAAGATACAGAAGTCTGTTTTAATGAGATCAATTACATGGGCACAGATCAGGGAGACTTCTACTTTGCAGTTATCTGAAATGTCAGCAGGATTTTCTGGGTTTGAATAGCGCTGGCATTTTGGGACAGTCATGTGATGGGAATGTCATTCATCCATCCCACAGGACGCGTGGAGCTCCTCCCTGCTTCAAGTCCTCTTCTGGGCCCTACAGACACAGAGCCAGGCACCGTCCTTGCCTCCAGGAGCTCCTGGCTGAGAGCGTGAGCAACACCCGGGGGATGGTCTCAGGTACCCACCACGTGTTGTGGTCCCAGCTCTGTCCCTTCCATGGTGAATGCCCGGAGGATGCCCCTTCCTCTCTCTGGACCTTTCATGGCAGGGTTGGACTGGGTCAGTAGTTGTCCTTCTTTTGAGCAGAGGAATACTTTGCTCCAGTAAAAATGCCATGTGGAAGCTGTGGGTATACAGCAGACGGAGGGAATCGACAGGGGGAAGGGGAGGCAGGCTCTGCTGCACACCCAGGCCCTGGCCTCCCTCCCTGTCTCCCTCAGGATAATTCCAGGAAGAATTCCAAGAGTGGTGAACAGAGCCTTTAGCATTATGCAGGATTCTGAGGCAATGCCACATGAACAGGTCTGTCCTGGGCTATCCAAGGAAGTTTTCTTGTTTTTTAAAAAAACTTTTATTTGAAAATAGTTTTAGATTAGAGAAAAAGTGTGAAGATAGTATAGAGAATTCCCATATACCCCATACCGAGCTTCCCCTGTCAGGAACATCTCCCATCAGAATGGTACATTCATCACCATTAATGAATCAGGAGTGACACATCATTAACTGAAGACGATGCTTCTTTTAGACTTCCTTTGTTTTCCCAAATGTCCTTGTTCTGTCCCAGGACCCCATCCAGGGACCACATTACAGTCAGTTATCACGTGTCCTTAGGCTCCTCTTGGCTGAGACAGTTTCTCAGATTTTCCTTTTTTTTTGATGACCTTGACAGTTTTGAGGAGGATTGGTCAGGTGTTCTGTAGAATGTGGCTCACTTGGGATTTGTCTCATGTTTTTCTCATTATCACCCTGGGGTCACAGGTTTCTGGGAGGAAGACCCCAGAGGTGAAGTCTCATTCTCCACCCATATCAAGAGTGCATACAACCTGCACGATGCGTCACACTGCTGGCTTGACCTTTGCCACCTGGCTGAGAGCGTGTTGGTCAGGTTCCTCCACCGAAAAGTTGCTCTTTGTTCCCCCTTTCCATCTTGTCCTCTTTGGAAGAATGTCACTATAACCCAAGGGTGGGGATTTGTCTCTTCTCCCATTTATTTGTTAGTTCACCCATTTATTTATCTCCGTATGGACTCATGTATATTTATTTTATACTTTGGGTTATAATCCAATAGTATTTTATTTATTTTGTTGTTCAAACTGTATCCAAGGAGTTTTGATTTCAGAAGGACTTGGGTATCAGAAAGAGCAGGGGGACAGAGTTTGGTGTAGAGGAGGGATGGATGGTGTGGAGGAGGACTGTTGGTTATGAGAGGTCCCCACTCCGCTGGGCTCTTTGCTGCTGTAGGGTCCTGGCAGCTGCTGTTGAGGACCTTCTGGGAGGTGGGAGGAGCGCAGCGCCCCCAAATCTGCTCATTACTTTGAAGAATTTGAAAAGAACTAAAGAGCTAAAGAAAGGCCCACCTGGCTGGAGGCCACGCTCTGTTCCCCCGAGTGGTTTTGATTACGGGCTTTAAAAGGGCACATGTACTCATACCAGCTCCATGTTGACAAGCTGGTGGATTAATTGGGGAGCAAAGCACAAGGAAAACCCCAGTGGTGTCACCTGCCTGTGCACCTCAAAAGCAAGACCTCCTTAGTGGGAGAAAACAGAAGGGCGTGTGTGTGCGCACACTTGTGTGTGTTCACACTGGTCCTGATGATTCACGGCATCTGCCGAGGGAATGGCAGGACCCCAGCCTGGAAATTTAGCTGCTGGAGAGGGTCTTTTGGAGGAAGGAGACCCGATTTCCAGTGCCTGCCAGTCATCACCTTGCCACGTGACACTGGGCAGCATGCCTTTCTGTCACACATCACTGGGTCTTGTTGTCCTCACCTGTCAAACATGAGAGTGAGGAGCAAAGAGTATGTAACAACAGGAACAAGGCCAGTGATAATGCTGCCTTTACCAAGTTCTTACTGTATAACAGATGCGATGTTAACTGCTGTGCACGCATCATCGCATTTCATCCCCATGACCTGAGAAGTCAGCATCGTTGTCCTCATCCCCCAAGGGAGGAGATGGGTTCAGGCACAGGGAGGCTGATAGATCAGGAAAAAATTCCCATTCAAAAGATGGTTTGTTTCTCACAGCTCCCAAGAGGAGGGGGCATGCCATGCAGGGCCAGCGGGGGAAGCACCGGGGCTGGTCGGGCACATTGTCCAGCTGAAGAGAACACAGTTGATGGCAGATCTGGAATTTGAGTCTTCTCCCTAGGACTGGGACTTTTATGCTGAAGAATGCGGATGACTGGGCAGATCCTCTGGGCTTGAATGTTGTCCAGCTTGGGCAGTTTGCATCCACTCTCTGTGCCTTCACTTTCCCATCTGTGGACAGGATCGGTAATAGGATTTGCCAACAGGGAGACTCTGTCATCTGAAAGATAGTCCTTGGGGGAAGACTTGTGTAGGGACCGCTGAGACAGCTTCGGGATGCAGATGCATCCAGTTTAAGCTCATTAATTCAGACGTCAGTAGTTTGCAGTCTAGGCTGATTTGAAGCCAGTAAAACCAGGCTTCTTTTTCAGTATTAATAAGAGTGTAAACAAGATTAGGTGGAGAGTGCCGGGAAACTAAGGTAGGCCATTGTTATCATAATATTGCAAGGGAATGTTAATTCACACAAGCAAACAAACTATTTTCAACTACTCTGAGGCTGCTGTTTATCCATGTCAATAGTGTGCTAATTGCAAAGGACTCCTCTCTGGGCGGCTTTGGGCCTGCTCTGCTTGTTTTCATTGGCAGGACTTTTTACGCGCTCGAAGGCAGTGTGCTTGTCTTAAAAAATACTCTGTAATGCAGATTTTCATTTCCCCGGGTGTTCACCAACCCCCTGAGGATCCCTGAGGTTCAGAGAGGGTGCTCCAGGAAGAGGCAGGCAGCCTAATGGAGAGCTGCAGAGAGCTTGGGGCATGGAGATGCCTGAGTGGAGGCTTCTTAGGACAGGTGAGGGTTGACTTGGGTCTTGAAGGATGATGGGTTTGGCTTGATTTTGGACCTGTTCCTCAGCCAGCACCCTCTCACGTGCCCTTTGCATCCTTCCTGGCTGTCTAAACTCCTTTTCTTACCCTGCGCTACCTGTCACACCATGCTCAGCCACCAGATGAGAACCCAACGACCAACCACTGTAGGTAGGCACCACCCCTTGGGGGCTGTGGCTGGACAGTGTGGGATTCAGGAAGGCCAAGGAATTGCCCTCCTTGGGAACTCATAGGACAAGATATTAGGACAGGATGGTAGAGCAATAGTTCTCAAATCTGGCTGTACATTAGAAACACCTGGGAAGCTTTAAAAAATCAAATTCCCAAGTCATCTCAGACTGATTGAATTAGTAGAGTGTAGAGTCACAGCTGTAGGGCTTATCATTTACACAGCTCCAAAGGGTGCTTAATCCCACTACAGTAACATGGTTAGAGGACTCCTCTGTGTTTGCCTTCCTTCTCCCTCATTGATGAGCAGAACTAATTCATTACTTAAGTCAGCCAATCTACTTTGTATCAGACAGGGAACCATAATTTGGAGGCCCAAAGATGGATGACATAAGTCCCGCCCCCAGGACTTCACAACCAGGGAGAGAGAACTGTGAACAGATCATGGTACCCAGGTGTGGCCCAGGCTGTCACAGAGGAGGGAGCTCTATCATGTGAGAGTGTGGAGGAGGTGGTGGAGGTGTCATCTTGGAGCAGGTGGGGAACATTTTCTAAAAGAGGTAGCATCAAAGTTGTGTCTTTAAAGGAAGGTAGGAAATCTCCAGGCTAAGAAGAGGGAAGGGAATTTTGGTAGAGGGAACAGGGTGTACAAAGGCTGGGAAGTGTGAAGCTGTGTGTGCATTTATCACTCTGTGTCAAGCACTGTGTTAAGCCCTTTACGTTTGTGAACTCCATAATTCTACAAGGTAGGAGCTGTTTTTACCTCCAGTTTATAAAGAGGCATAGGGATATTGAACAATGTGACTAAGGTCACACAATCAGTAAGGGGAGGACTTGAGATGGAAACCCAGCTGTACCCAATCCCAGAGCAAGAATGAGTTAAGGGGCATGCGGAGGGGAGTAGGGGTGGGGCTTGGATGAAAGCACAGTGGGAGGTGTGTGCCAAGGGTAATGCTCACAATGGGATCTTATGTTTATAGGCTATATAGTGCACTGTGATTTCTAAAAACATATCTCTTTCTTTTGTGCCCAACAATTTCTGGTTGGACTGCCTTTCAAAGTGCAGCTGTCCCTCAGTCCTCTCCAAGGCCAGATGGATGCAGGAGGGGTGCCCTGGGCTGTGGGCCAGTGACAGGGTCAGCAGAACCTTGGCATGAGCTCCCTGGGGCTCCCAGGCTAGGCTGTAGGGCTCTCTGGCTCTGATGGGGTAGGTGTTACACCGTGACTGCCTAGGGCACCAAGGGCATCATTTGGTGACTTCCAGGGTTCCTGTGGTCACGGGCTGAGGAATGTCATTGATTTGGAGCACATAGGCACTTGTATTGGTGTCACCTTTGGGTTCCCACCAAATGCCCGTAGTTCTCTGAGGTGGTCCATGGTTGTGATTCTCTGTGCATATCTTTTGTAAGAATGACATCCTTGTGGCAGGGCTAAGAGATTGCTTTTAAAAAGCAAGAGCTCTGAACTTTGAGTTGGTGGAGCTGGTCTTTCTGATAGGGAAGTAAGTGACCTGTTTGTAAGGACAGGAGGGTTAGGGTGTCTCACAGTGTGCTGGGTCACGCTGCTTCTCAGAGCTCAGCAGGGGGTCATTTGTAATTCCTGAGGCTGGCTTTGAGGGACAAGGACCACTTGGTATTATAACAGAGCTCCAGTGGAAAGCTATAATCACATATGTTACACCGACAAAAGTGAGGACTTGTTTAAAATACGCATCTCTGGGAATCCTCCTTGCAGAGACAAATGTAGTAACTTGAGGAATGGGCTCCGTCTATGTTAAACACAAAGGGGCAGAGAGAATTAATTATCAGGGAGGGGCAGGATTGATCTGGGTGCTTGACGCCTTGAGTTGTGGTTTGACACATCTGTGACAGCCCCTGATACTCGTGCTGGGAATGCTCTTCAGCATATGTCCTTTCCACACGATGCAGTGGATAAATGAGATTAGCAGACATCATAGCAGACATTAATATTCTGTGGTTCTGAGGTACAGCTAGTTTGTACAGCACCTGAGTGAGAACTAGTAAAGGGACCCCTTCTGGAAGGAGCTCCTGCCCAGCCTGGTAAGCAACCAAAGACTGATGTCTTTCGTTGCCCTGCTCTGCTTTTGTGAGAGGGGCTGCCTTTGTGCATGCCACACACCTGTGCCTGCCAGCCTGCCTTGCTAGTTCGCCAGGGGTTCCGAGGCTGAGGCTGGGGCATCACTCCTTCACTGGAGCTGACCTGGGAGCCAGATAGACCTGTGTTTGAATCCTGGCTCTGTCAGCTGGCTTCATTCCCTCATGTGTGAATTGGGAGTGGTCAGGACCTGCCTCACCAGGCTGCTGCAAGAATCAATGAGATAATGCAGGAAAAAGGCAGAGTACAGTGCCTGTCATGCAGGGTGTGCTCGGGGCAAGGCAGCGTTGGGAGAATGTGCCTGCCCTGGAGGAGTTCACAGGCAAGCTGTTTTAAAATGTAGGTTTTATTGTTGCTCAGGTATGGTGAGGCCAAGAGCAGGACACAAGTTGCTGCTGAGAAGGTAGTTGTTACTCGTTCCCGAGAGGAGGAGAATGACTGCCCTGCAGGGCCAAATGCGGAAGCACCAGGGTCAGTCTGGAGGCAGAAGGAGTGGGAGGACATGTGGACAGAAGCCTTTATTGAGGTTTCAGAGGGAAGGGATGGGCAAGACAGGGTAAGCAGGCTTAGGAACGGCTAGTTCGAATAGTTCCAGTGGGCCCTGGGGTAGAGGGGCTGTCTTGAGTTGTGTGGTCCCTGGTACTGGGGTGATTTCGACAGGAGAATATTGGCTGGATGTAAAAGCTAATAAAGGATGTGGTCAGGTGTATGGGCTTGGATTGGCTGGTCTGATCGGAAAGGCTTGCTCACAGGGGAGTAGTTCGCTATCTCTAGGAATTGGCCCTGGGTGAGGCTGGTCAGCAAGACCTCAGATGCCAGAGCATCAGGAATACAGAAAATAAGAGAATATAGTTAACATGTGAGTGACAGAGGCAGGTAGGCCAAGGGGTAATTCCTCAGCACTGTGGTGAGGCCTCCATTCTGGTGATGGACACAGGAAAACGGGAGAGTGGGGAAGGCTCCTGAGAAGAGGATGGGACCTGAGCCAGGGCTTGAAGGATGGCAGAGGGAAGGGCTCTCCCAGGCCCGGGGCCCAGGGCATGAGCTGATGGAAAGTAATCGAGGAGTGGTGGGGCAAGAGGAAGTGGGGTGTGGGGAGGGGGACCACCCTAAAGGGCTGTTAGAGCCTGTTCATGAAAGGCCTTGGGCGCTGTGATGAGGGACCTAGAATTAGTCCTGTAAAAGTGTGTCCATGTGTGTGTGTGTGAGTGTGAGTGTATATGTGTGTGAGTGCGTGTGCATGTGTGTGGGTGTTACTGAAATGTTCTAAGCAGGTAAGTGACCTGAACTGAGTTCTGTTTTCAGCAGGTTCATGTGCTGGTGGGTGTGGATTGGGAGGGGAGGGTGGTTCTCAGCCTTGCTAGCATATTTGACTCATCTGAGCAGCTCTGCAGAAATATGGACACCCAGGCTCCTCCCCAAACCAGGTACATCAGAATCTGGGGAGGAAGGGCCTGGATGTTACATTTTTGCAAGTTCCCTTGGCAATTGTAATACCTGGTTGAGAACCACTGACCAGGGCAGGAGACCAGTGAGGAGGCTGATGATGGTTTAAAAGGGTTTTTAAAACTGCAGATTTCAACCCATTTCAACATTGTAAAATAAAAGATAATCAGAATGCATCACATTTATTAAGTGCTATGTCACAAAATATTTTAATTAGTTATACATACATACATATACATACACAAATGTGTGTACTGGGTGATGGTATTTAATGTATTTCCTATGGTGGGTCTTGGTCAGAAACCTAGAAGGGAGAAGGTAGCATCATTCCCACCCAGTGCCTGAGGCTTTGGGGCACGCTCAGATACTCCGTGCTGTCATGCGCCTCCCCCTCTGGAGAGGGGGCCACACCTTGCTCCTGTCTATGTCCCTCTGCCTCAACCTGGAACAACCATGTGGTTGGATAAGAGCTGCAGAAGCCAAGAGGAGGTGGAGTTTGGTGGCCAGCCAGACATCTCATCACTTTCTTCAATTAGGTCTGCCCAAAAGAAGTGACAGGCCTGAGGACTGAGCACCCCAAGAGACTTTCTTGAGAAGCTCTCCAAGGCTTGACACTGGCAGCATCACCAGGGAATCATTGGGAGGCACTTCTTACTTGCGTGCCAGGGGATGTCGTAAAAGTCAGATACTGAGCCAGGCAGTGTATTAGTTTCCTTTTGCTGGTCTAGTGAATTACCACAAATTTAGTAGCTTAAAACAACACAGATGTGTTCTCTTCCTGTTCTGGAGGTCAAAGTCCAAACTGGGTTTTGTCTAAAATCAAGGTGTTGGCAGGATTGTATTCCCTCTGGTGGCTCTTTGGAAGAATCCATTTCCTTGCCTCTTCTAGCTTGTAGAAGTTGCTTATATTCCTTGGCTTGTGGCCCCTCCCCTCATCTTCAAAGCCAGCAATGTAGCATCTTCAGATCTCTGTCTTTGACTCTGGCCTTTCTGCCTCCCTCTTGTAAGACCCCTCTGATTATATTGTGATTATAATAACCCAGATAATCTGGGATTATGTCCCTCAAGATCTTTAACTGAACCACATTTGAAAAGTGCTCTTTGAATGCAAAATAATCTATTCACAATTTCCCAGACACAGGACTAAGAAGTGTACCTCTTTGGAAGACCATTATTTTGCCTGCTACAAGACCTGTATGGTGCCATTTTTTCTTTGTGATGTCTGTATATCCATTAGACTGTGAACTTCTTAAGGATGATAATTTTATAAGGTTCGTTTCCTTGGCCTGTATCATATTGCTTAACACAGCAGCTGTTGGCAAATTAGTTTTTGAGCAGATACATCCTGACCTCTTCACCTCATGGGTAATATCACTGAAACTTAGAGAGATGAGTGGCTTGTTCAAGTTCAAGCAGATCTAGTGACAGAACTGGATTCAGAACCCAGGTCCTCTGAGTCTTTCCACTTTCCCTCCAAAATAGACAATGGCCTAAACTCTCAGTGCACAATACAATCTATCTTATTCCCCTGGGATGACATTGGTGTTTCTCCTAACACTGCTGGCTGGGGTTGTTTAGAAGGACATGATCTATCCATGGGGAGTATAAGAAAGAGTACAGCCTATGGAGCTTGTAAGACTTGGGTTTAAATCCCGCTTCCACTTAGCTATTAGCTATTGCTGCATAACAAACAATAATAGTGGCTTACAACAACCATAATTTATACATTCTCATTTGTCTATGGGTTAGTGAAGGGTTCTGTTGATCTAGGCCTGACTTGGCTGATCTTAGCTGAGTTTGCTCATTGTGTCTGTGGTCATCGAGTAGGCCAGCTGGGGGGCTGGCTGGTCTAGGATGACCCGAGCTGGGACAAACCAGTTTTGTTTCATGTCGTTTCTTTTCTTCCAGCGGGTGAGTCTGTGTTTGTTGTCATGGCAGTGGCACGGTTCTAAGAGAAAAAGAAGTACACAAACTCAGAACTGGCACATAACCACTTCTGCTGCATCTTCTTGACCAAAGCAAGTGGGGGACTGGATTCAAGTGGTACAGAAATGTCCCCACTTCTTTATGGGAGGATCTGCAAAGTCACTCTGTTACAGGAAAGGGTTGAAAATCAGGACCAACTGCACTGTTAGCCTACCCTATGACTTGACCCCATGATGGGCCAATTTTCTTAATTCATCTAATCCCTGGTTTTCTCATCAGAAAAATGGGGAGTAGTGATAATACTTAGCACATTGTGGTGGGGATTAAATTAGATAAAAATTCCAAAACATTTAACAGTGCCTGACATGCTGTTTACTAATGATAGCAGTCACAGTGCTCAATGAGATCAGCGGTTACTACTATTACTATTACTATTATTATTGCATAACAATGGCTTGTATTATTATAATTATCACCAGCACGGGCAGAAAACCAAGGTCCTGATAAGAGAAAACAGATGCTGGCATGATATGCTTCACTTTGCTGGGAAATGGAGGAGGCCAAAGCATTGCTGTGTTTCAGGATTTTGAGCACCCTTACCCTTTTCATCCATTTCATAAGGAGGTGACTGTGACTATTGTTAAAGATATATAGGAAAATAGCATTCAGGGACAATAGGGGATGTGAATTCAGAGGACCTGGATCCAAGTACTAGTTCTTTATCCTCTTAGCTGTGAGAATTTGGATAAATTACTTTACCTCTCCAAATCTCAATTGCTTTATCTGTAAGATGGAGATAACAGTATCTACTTCACAAGTCTGTTATGTGAATTGACTCAATTGATCCAAGTAAAAAAGAGCTTTGGAAGCAGGAAAACAGTAGGCAAGTGTTAGTTATTATAATCAGTTCTTTCCTGTTTGTCATTTGTATCTGTCTCAGATCTTGGGCTGTCTCCGGATGATGGAGCTTAAGAAGATGATGGAACTTTTAATCTGTGAGCAGCAAACTTATTTTAACTTGTGATTTTTCCAGCAGTTATCCAAGCTTCAAAGTTTCATAAAAAGGGACAAATTCCAAATGTTCAGCCTTGTAAAATCAAAAGGAATGAATGACTCACAGGTCATTAGCATCCCTGGAACATAGTGGCTTTTGTTTTATTGCTATTAAGCAGGATTTAGCTCTATGTTATTAAGGTAATTCTTACATTCATGTGAGAGGTTAATGCATTTCACACATAATCTGCTGCCTAGCTCCCTAAATGCTGAACCTATTAAAGCCAAGCCAGGCAGGGGAAGATTTCAAGATAGAGTGATAAATTGTGAGTGATGTACAATGAGTGACTGAAAGTTTCTGAGGTTTTTTTTTTTTCCCCTCTTCAAAATTTAAATTTTGTTCTCAAGCAGGAAAATAACAGCGCCATCCTGGCAAAAATACTTGGGAGCATATTGCAGCAGCAGGTAAGCTCTTCTAGGCATTGGCATCTAGGTGATAAAGCTGGGGGCACTGAGAGAGCATCTTTTCACCAGTTCCCAGCCCCCTTGCCAGTTAGGTCTCCTTTTATTATTTCTCTCCATGTGGGACCTGGAGGGTAGAATCTGCCAATAATACTGCATTTGTTAAGCAACAGTGGATTTCCCCTTCCACAGTACTCTCTTCATCAAAGGCAAAGCTGGTCGGAGTTTCAAGCAGTCGCAGGTCACAATGATTACATGAATATCTGAAGCCTGGAGGAGGAGGCAGGAGCCAGATCATGAAAGATTTTCTAAGTTGTTTTAGAGAGTTTAACCTTTATCCTTTAGGACAAGGGAAGAGGGCAAGTTTCATTTTGTTTTTTTAGATCAACACTACTGAGGTATGTTACACACAGTAAAATGCACCCATTCACCCTTGTAAGTGTACAGTTTGATGAATTTTAACAAATACATTCATTCAAGCAGGCACCACCATGATCAAGATAGAGAAGGTGTCATCACCCTCCACGAGTTCTTCCACGTCCTTTCGCATTCGACCGCCATTCCCACCCCTGCTTGGGCAACCACTGATCTGGTTTCTGTCACTGTAGAGATTCATTTAGCTGATTTTAGAACATTGCATATTTTGGATTCATGGTGTGTGTAGCCATACTTCATTCCTTTTTATTGCTGAATAAGTAGCCAGTTGTATCAATTTCAACCATTTGTTTATCTGTTTACCTGCTGATGCACATTTGGGTTATTTTCAAGGTTCTAGTTATACATAAAGCTGCTCTGAACATTCATGTGTGAATCTTTGTGTGGACACATGTTTTCGTTTCTTTTGGGTAAATAGGAGTGGAATTGATGGGTCAGATGATAAGTGTATGTTTAACTTCTACCAACCTGTTTCCAAAGCAGTAACATTTTTCATTCCTACCCGTAATGTGTGAGAATTCCAAGAGGCTCTATCTTTTAAATTCTAGGCATTCTAATGGGTTTGTAGAGGTATCCTATGGTGTTTTGATGTGTGTTTCCCTAAGGACTAAGGATATTGACATCTCTTCATGTGCTTATTGAGGGCAGGATTTTAAACAGTGGAATCATAGGACCAAATCTGTATTTTAGGTTCTTGAACCAAGATGCCAACTTGGTTCCTGAATTTGACTTCTTTTCATTCCTGCTGAAGTGTTGCAACTAAAGTAACAAGGAAATTCTACGTAATTTCTGAAAACCACAAAGAGATCTTAGCTACGTATCTGAAACCTCTAAGAGTTTTAGAAAAAAAAAAAAAGATCGAGAAGAGTGGAGAAAGAGGCAAGCACTGACTGCTTCCTCTGTTATCCATTTTTTGGGAGAGTGAGTAAAGAAATTCCACTCTGCCCAGCCCCTTAACTCTTCTTGGATCCAAGTGGTACCAGTGGAAATAAGACAAAAAGTTCTGTCAGAAACTTCTGGCAGAAGAAGAGGAAGCAGGGCTTAGTCCTTCTCCAGCCACCCTCAAGATGGAAAAAAAGAAGAAACTTTCAGTTGTACCCTCATATCCGTTCTCCTCTTCTTTCATAGCAATAGAACTTGAAGCTGGTCAAGTGGCCACCCAGAGTAAAAATTACATTTCTTAGCCTCTCTTGCAGCAACGTATGGTCATATGATTGAGTTCTAGCCACTGGAATGTAAGCAGGAATGGTGAAGTTAATTTCCAGGAAGTGTTCTTAAAGGGAAGCTGTGTGATTTTTCTCCACCTTCCTACTGCTGGCTCTATTACTGATTGGATGGCTAGAGTTGAAGCATCCATTTTGGACCATATGCTGAGGAAGGTAGAGCAGTAAGACTGAATAAGCTAGGACCCCTGACACTGTGGATTACATCAGACCTAAACCAACAACTTCGGGATTTCTTTTGGCTGTGAGAGAAATAAACATATCTTGTTTAAACCACTGTTATTTTCAACTTTCTTTCACTTGTAGCTGAAGCCAATTTTAATTTATAAATTCTAATTGCTGACTGCTCCCAGTCATTTTGGGGGGAAGCTATCATGATTTATTAATCACCAGGGATTATCCAGAGTGAACCAACTATAAACATCATCGACAAGTGTGAGCAAATGGTGAAAAGCTGCTGGTTTTGTGAAAAAACTTAGTGTTCAAAGACAGAGACTGAGGGACCAATCTGAACATTTAGCACACACTGCACCCAGCAAAAGAAATACTTTTGGAAAGTAGGGAAGCCTTCTTGGTTGTATTTTTAGCGAGGGTTCGACATGCTCTTATGTTGATTTAAAAAGATCCATCTGAAAACAATAAAGAGTTCGTAGGAAAGGTATGATTTCCATTCCTTTCCATCCTGTGAAGGCTGTGCATAGCTGAGTGGAAACTTCAGAAACCAACCTGATTAATTAAAAACTAGCTTGGGAAATTCTCCCAAAACTCGGATGAAGATTAGGAGGAGATGAAATAGAATGTAAAGACAAAGGAAAAGAACCTTCGAAAGAATGGGGAAATAAGCAAAAACATGCAGATGGGGCCAGATACAGGAAATTTGCTATCCATTTAATGGAAGTTCCAAATGCAGAGTGCTTCATAGACATAAAACTATAATTGAGGAAATACTAGAAGAAAATGTCCTTGAAAAAGACCACATCTTCCAATAAAAATATCCGCCAAAGGTTGGGAAGAAACACTGAAGGAACTTCAGAATTTAGGAGGTTATCTTAAAAGTATCCGACAGAAAAACCAAGAAAAGGGGATCATATTTTTGTCTGATTTATCTTCAGATATAATGGGAAATATTTATAAAAGGTAGGTAGGTACTATTATCCTTTTTACAGATGAGGAAATTGTGGCACAGAGAGGTTAAGGAACTTGCTCAAGGTCACACCGTATAGGTAAAAGAGACAGAATATGAACTCGGCTCATGCTCTTAACCACCATACTATGCTGCCTCCTGAAATAAGATAAGAAATATTAACCTCCTAGTAAGGGAACCAGGCTTTATTCAAACACTCCCACGTATACATGTTAAAATGCAACTATGATAATCACCATTGGAGGGAAGGGGTCCGTGGAATTTTTATGCTTGGGAATCTAACCTGTCATTTCACAGATGAATGGCATATAGCATTTATTAAATGGTCTCTCTTACCAAGTACTGAATGTCACCCAAAGGGAGAAACAAGGGGGAAAGACCTGGGTGATGATTTTCCATTTCCATGGAGCACAGGGAAACTCACACTTGGAAGGAACTGTGCCTATCAGAGGTGAGGATCATCTTCGCCATATTCAGTGTCTGTTTATAAACCTCATCAACAGGGAACTCACTACCTTCTGTAGTACCCTATGTCTTCATTGGACATCTTGGCCCCAAACAGTCCCAGACTTCAAATAAACCAGGTGGTTCTTGAGGGTTTGAGATAGAAAATGAGCATGAAGTCTTGGCTGGTTTACACTAAAGTGAAAGGAACAATGTACTTATTTCCCATTCTAAGCTTTAAATGTCTTTCCAAAGGGCAGATCATGCTTGTAATAGAAAGTGGGGGTTTTTATATAGGTTATGATACAGCTTCCCTGGGGCTAATCTTGCAATCATGCCCCCTGGACATCTGGAGTAGCCTCTAGTGCTCAAAGGGTCTCCTTGTTTCCTGATTCACTTATATATTCATTCATGGATTTTTTCATACACATCCATTCATTGACTCCTCCCTTTATTTTTTTCATTCATTCATTGATTCATCAGGCCTTTGCTAGGCCCCTGCTGGCCTCTGTGCAGGACAGGGGAATAGGACCCAGCTCTGGGAGGTTCTGCCAGGTATATACTCAGACTCAAGTTGTTGCCTATAAAGAAACCTGCAGGTTTCCAAAGTGTTGAGGTTTGTGAGAGTACGGACTGCTCCCAGCATCTACTAGAGGACTGGAACCATGAACCCGGGGCAAGGTGTGTGTGTTGTCTTGACACGGATGGGTAATTCATTGGAGAAATATAGCCCTAAGAACTTGAGTTTTCCTTCTAGCTCACATTTTTCAATGACGATCTGGGCTCAGGTCACATTTCCCTATGCCACTGTCTAAAAACAATGTATAAGTCTCACTTTAGTGCATGTAGACAGTATAGGGAGCAATTATTTAGGTATCAGTTTAAAATCATTTACTCTGTGACCAAATTTACAATTTTAATATCTTAAACCAGGCATGACTGGGGAGTAAGGGCAAGACCAGAACTAAGAATGATTTGTGCAGTTTTAATGTAGGGGAGAGGATGAAGGAAAGGCAAGATACCTCTTGCAGGCCAGGAGAGTGCTTGGTCAATGGTCAGGGTCAGGGCCAAAGGAGAGCAGACTGAAAGGTGGAGAAGAAAGCATGAAGGGTAAGGAGGCAGGAGGAGCTAAGTGGAGCTCAACCCAGTGATTTTGCTAGAACCTGGCATGTACTTTAGCTTGGGATTGACTTCAACAGCCCTTCTCCAGGTACATCCTTTATGAAGCTCCTGCATGTGTCCCTTACCTCTATGTGTCTCCTAAGACAGACGTTCCTAGGTCTTAAGGAGCAGCACCTGGCACAAGGAGCTTCCCACAGATGGTACAAAAAGGCCAGGTCCATGAGTGACCACTCCTACCCCCAGTTCTCCATTTCTCCAGCTCACTTCACCCCCAATTTCCCTCCCTCTTCCTTCTTCCCTCCTCTTCTCCCTTTTCACGTCCTCTTTTTTTCAGTCTTCTGAACCCCTTCTTTTCTCTCCCCAGTGATCTGTCCTTTCCATCCACTCGTGTTTGTTTTGCATCAGAGCAACATACAAAGCAATGCCTTCCGATTACCCGATGCCAGAGGTACAGAGATAAAAGGGTGAGGACCCCTTACGTGGAGCAGTTTGCAGGGGAGACCAGGGCACTGCAAAATGAGGAAGCGCAAGGTGCAGTGGGATCACTGAGGGGCAAGCAGTGATTAAATCAGTGGGTATGGGGACTAGGGTTGGGGTGGGGGAAGGAGGTTGGGGAGAGTTACAAAGAGGAAATGACACTTGAGATGGGCATTGACCAATGACTGGGGGTTCACAGGTGCATGAGGGGGAAGGGCCTTCCAGGGAGAAGGAACTGCATGTGCTGAAAGCTTGGGGGCAGGAGGAGCTTGGTGGTTCAGTGCTCCTGGATCTCAAGGGGTGTGGACTTGGTAGGAAGGAACTGATCATGGAAGCTGGCAAAAGAGACCCCACTGCTTTATCATGAAGAGGTGGACGCTCATTCACGGTCTGAGCAGGAGCATTCTGCAGAAGCTCAGGCTCCTGGCCGGGAGTGATCCGGGGAAGAGCCCCACCTTCAGTTCCCAGTTGGAGGGAGTGGATGAGCTGTGAACAGATAGGAGACAGCGGCCAGCTGCTGGGCTACCTGAAGCTTACAGCTGGGTCCCTGCCCTGCCTTGTCCTGTCCTGCTGCCCTTGGGACTGCTAGCTGTAGGGAGGAAGGGAGGCATAGGAAATTGAAGGAAAGACATAATTTTAGCTACCCTCTTAGTGGCTGAGACTTCCCTGGGCCTGTCAGCTCAGCCATTTTTATTCAGGTTAAAGGCAGGGGCACATTTTCATGTGGGGGTTGGAGAAGGAATCACTTTTCTAATAAGGAAGTTATCAGCTCATTGGGCCACAAGCTTCATGCACAACTGGACTTCTTGCAACCCTGAGCAACTCCCATGAAGCCTCGATTGGCAGGGCTGCTTTGATGGAAAAATAATTGGTGGCAGAGTGCAACCCCACCAGGGTGCAGGCTCCCTAGGAGGCAAGGCCCGTGCAGAAACCCCTGGAGAGTCACAGAAGGGCTCCCACAGGCCCAGGCCCTTGGGATGGGGTCACAGCCACAGGCTTGGAACTTTGTGGTTCTCCTGCATGCTGTGTGCCAGGCCTCTGTCCACGAGGGGCTCTCCTTTCCTGGGTGCCATGAGGGACCGTATTCCCACAGCATTCCTGTATTGTACCCACCTTGCCACAGGGTCAGCTGTGGAGCCAGAGGCCTCTTGGCTCATTGCTGTAGCCCTTCTGGAACTTGGCACTGATAGTAGTCATCCTCAGAGTCGTAATTACCACCACTTAGCCTGGGTTAGTGATCTGGAGCAGGGGGCGGCCCAGCCTGCATTCCCTCCTGCTGCCAGCAGACCACCTACGGGCGATAGCTTCGCTGTTCACAATAATAACAGTGATGATACTAGCTCTCATTTACTGGACACTCGCTGCGGACCTGGCTCAGGGCTCAGTGTTTTACATGCAGAACAGAGCTTACTCCTGCTGCTCCCGCAGTTCTCCGCTCCCCGCTTCCCCGTCCTGGGTCTGGTTCGGAACTGTTGATTGGCACGGCAGCTTTTACTTTTGAGGAGGGGAGGAGAGGGGTGTTCTGGGGTTGAGGTTGGATTGACTGATATGCATTGTGTCCCATTCAGCCCTGCCTGTGGCCTGGATTTGAGCATTTCAGTTAGGGGGAGAAGGCCAGGAATAGACAGAAGTTTTTTTTTTTTCCCATAAGATATCTGGTAAGATTTTGGGCAAGAAATCCTGGACAGAAATCTAGGGAGACTTTGTGAGGCTCTGGGCAAAACAAAGCTGCTTTGGAGGGTGACCTTCTTCCCTCCTCTGCATGGACCCCCAAGGTTGGTGGTTTGGGGAACAGCCAGAGGCAGCCCTAGGCACAGGCAATGTCCACTGTGTAATGGATGGTGCAGGGTGGGCTTCCTGTGGCCAGTCGCGTTCTCCAGAAGCAGATGCTCATCACAAGATAATACTGAGATCACCACCTATCAAGGCGAGGGAGCGCATGCAGGGCTGGGTGGGAGAAGGTCTGGGCCAGCTTGATGGGGAGCCTTGAAAGGCGTTTGCTCATCAGAAATCCACATCAGGCAGAAATGGCCAGCCCTCACACCCCCGCCTCTCTCAGTCACCAGACATGGGCTGTTCCGGGAAGGGTGACGGAGGATGAAGCTTCTGAGGCATATCCCGAAGGAGCTGAGGGCTGGGATGGCTGTGGACTGCCCTCCGTGTGGCTTGGATTCTCCAAGTAGCTTCGTGGTGGGGTTGGAGGGTGGGGGTGGGGTGTAGGGAGAACTGAGGTGGGAGAGGAGACTCAACTAGTGAGGGCAGATGTCTGGTTTTGTGAGAATGTGAGATTCCCTTAGGCAACTCCTAGAAAAAAAATTGGGGGGCACTTTGGGGAGATGAATTTCCACTAGTCAAACTGGTAAGACCTGGAGCCATCATAACTTGGTCATGGGAAGTCAACGTGACCTTATTTTCTGGTCCCATATGTATACTCCGGTGAGATGAATCCCTGTTGTGGATTAATGGTGTGGTGTGATCTGTTCATCCCGCACAAGAATCCCACTTTATAGATGAGAAGACAGAGTTCCTGAGGGTGAAGTAGCTCAGGTGCTCAGGTCACACTGGAGGCAGGAGTTGAACCCAGGTCTGGCTGATTCTGGAGCCCATGCATTTCTACCTGTTCTGCCGCCTCTCATCATTTGTGCCGGGGACCTTGGGGCCTTAGGCAAAGTTGTCCCATGTGGATCCTTACTGAAAATAGCTCTGTTTCAAAAAACATGGTGAGCAGAATCATATTCGTTCACTAGGGCTGCCATAACAGACTACCACAAGCAACAGAAATTTACTGTCACAGTTCCAGAGGCTGGAAGTCCAAAATCAAGGTGCTGGAGGTTGGGTCCTTAAGAGCTCTGAAGGAGAAGCGGTTCCATACCTCACCTAGCTTTGGGCGGTCCCAAGCACCCCTGGGCTTGTAGATCACAACAGTTCTCTGTTACATTGCACACTTGTTGGTCTTCATGTGGCCATCTTCTTAGAGTCATACTGGATTAAACACCCGCCCTACTCCAGTGTGACCTCATCTTAACTAATTTTATCTGCAACCACTCTGTTTACAAATAAAGTCACATTTGAAGGTATTGGTATTCTAGGACTTAAACATATCTTTTGAGGGGACACAACTCAACCCAGAACAAGGACCTATAAGACTCTATCTATCCTCCCCAAATCCATCAGTTAATTCTTCCATTGCTCTTGGTTCAATGTGCCAGGAAAGTGAGACTCCCCTCTGGGAGTCAGGTGCAGAGTCGGTGGTGTGACGCACACCTCCCTGGAGGACATAATCACCCCCCAAACTAAGTGTGTTTACAGCATCAAAAAACACTGTAACAGGTTCTCACCAGAGAGGCAAACTAAACCCTGAATCCTCAGGCAGCAGGGGCAGAGATGCACACTTAGTGTCTCCCATGGCGCCTGGCACATGGCAGAGCCCAAGGACTGAAAGGGTCTCTAGAGGTGTTGACCAGCCTCGGAAGCCAGGGGCTGGCAAAATAAGGGATGAAGAATGACAGGCATATTTGGCAGGGTGGTGGCCACTGGTGACTTGGGGGAGCAGTTCTGTGGAGCAGAGAGGAGTCAGAAGTCATGTGCGGTGGGCTGAAGGATTGGGAGGAGGAAGGGAAGGCAGTGAGGGTGGGCAAGACTTTGGGAGAGTTTTGCAGTGACAGAGAATTTCGACAATAGCTGGAGGTTGTGGGGGGCAGCTGTGGAATAAGTTGAGGTGTTTTTTAAAATGGGAAACTTGAGCTTGTTTATGTGCCGATGGTAGGTGCTGGGCATGAGGGAGAGCTTACAGATGCAGGCGGGAGGAAGGAGAATGGGGGGTGGGGGCGAGGCTGACGGGTTTTCTCCCTCTGGACTCTAATCGACACTATCTAGTCTCATCTAGAGATTTAACCCCCTCTCCTTGCCTCGTTCAACTGCAGCTGTGTATCCTTGGCAGGGACACATGGCAGGTGTGTGTGTGTGTGTTTGTGGGTGTGATAGGGTCACAGCTTGCATTTTTGGTCCCAGGGTAGGGACAGCAGGCTGGGGGCCTTGCATTCTCTAAGATGACACTCTCTTCCCTCCTTGGGCTCAGTCTGATACTCATGGTGAAATTTTTATGTTTTAGTTACCAACCCTCCCCTGTGGGTCTGTAGATTTCTAGGCCTTCAATCAATGTTTGCTGAACGGTGAATGAATGGCGGATCCCAAGGACAGGGTTACTGTGGAGCTCCCAAGCATTTATCTTGCATCTGGATTGGCCCATCTCTCTCTGTATTATATCAGGATAGCAAAAAAGCCACAGAACTCCACTGTAGCCAACTCAGTCATGTGTGACAACCTAGCAGTGACACAGGAAGCATTTGTGTAAAACGCTGTGTGTGTGTGAGTGTATCTATAAGAGTTGGATGTGACTGCATATCCCATCACGTGTGTAAGAATGCGTGTCTGAGTGTGTTAATTATTGTGCATACTTGTGTTTGTCTGATTGTCTATGTGAATATATCTAAGTGAGCAGATACATGCAGGAGCGTGTGTGTGTGAGTCCATGCACTGCAATCCGGGCTCAGAGGAGCAGGGCACTGTAAATTGCTGTCTAGTTACGTCCATTATGTCCCCTGAAAATCTGTTTTGCTGCCAAGCTCATGGTGTCCAGAAGTATCTGAGAACCACTCACCTCATTCCTCAGTGGTCTAAGCCAGTGTGAAATGGTCAAAAACCAGAATTATCAAATGTTTAGAAAGATGGGCAATCATTACCATACAAAATAACTAGTAATTAAAGCAGGCTTACCCCCCCCCCAACCCCGCACCCAATACAGGCCTTGCTTCATCTACCAGCACCTCCAAGAGAACCTTCTGTGATGATGAAAATGTTCTAAGTCTATTCCGTTTTGCATGACACAATGCTATTCACATGTGAAACATTGAAATGTGAACAGTGTGACTGAGGAACTGAATTTTTAATTGTAAGTACTTTTAATTAAATAAAATTTAAATTTTAATAGCCACAGGAGGTGCCTAATGGCTGTGATGCTGGACAGTACAGATCTAGACTGAGTTCCATGCTTTTCTTTCTCTT
Organism: Smutsia gigantea; assembly: GCA_032199065.1. Classification (NCBI taxonomy): domain Eukaryota; kingdom Metazoa; phylum Chordata; class Mammalia; order Pholidota; family Manidae; genus Smutsia; species Smutsia gigantea. Next base: position 41,029 of record JAVSCE010001691.1, read on the forward strand.
CTGTATCCCCAGAGCCTAGCCTAGGGCCTGACAGTGGAAGGGTGTGGAGTAAATATCAATTGACTGAAGGGCCTGCAGCCATGGCAGGTCTTGGGGATTTGTGTAAATGAATAGAATAATGGAAATTTACTATAATAAATGGAAAAATAAATATTGTTTGTAGGAAAATGAGTGCTTCTACAGTGTTGAATAAATATCTTCCCAAAGAGTTTTATGACGCTGTTTATCCTAAAAGTTTATTAAGACTTTGCTGTTTTTTTTCTTTCTCTCTCTCTCAAATCTAGTAGGACCAAACCTCAAACTCACATCTGCACTAGGTATTAATCTCTTCCCAGTGGCGGTTCCTTCAGCGATATAATGAAGCTACTGTCATCACCTCCCAACCCCACCTTTGTGTCCTTTGTGAGCACGCCATCTCAAAGCTTGGGTTGTTCAAAAGACCCTCCATCTCAGTACTATTTATAATAGCCAAGAAATGGAACCAACCTACGTGCCCCTCAGTAGATGAATGGATAAAGAAGATGTGGTACATATACACAATGGAATATTATTCAGCCATAAGAAGAAAACAAATCCTACCATTTGCAACAACATGGATGGAGCTAGAGGGTATTATGCTCAGTGAAATAAGCCAGGCGGAGAAAGACAAGTATCAAATGATGTCACTCATCTGTGGAGTATAAGAACAAAGAAAAAACTGAAGGAACAAAACAGCAGCAGACTCACGGAACCCAAGAATGGACTAACAGTTACCAAAGGGAAAGGGACTGGGAAGGATGGGTGGAAAGGGAGGGATGAGGGGGAAAAAGGGGAATTATGATTAGCACACATAATGTAGGGGGGGTGGCACAGGGAAGGCAGTATAGCACAGAGAAGACAAGCAGTGACTCTATAGCATCTTACCATGCTGATGGACAGTAACTGTAATGGGGTATGTGGTGGGAACTTGATAATGGGGGGAATCTAGTAAACATAATGTTGCTCATGTAATTGTACATTAATGATACCAAAAAAATACAAAACAAAAAAAGACCCTTCATCTCCAAATACACATCATGGAAACTACAGAATCTCTGAATTAGAAGGGCAGCACCACTCTGTCTGTTCCTTGAAGCCCACCGTTCTGAGCTCATCTCACCAGTGGGTTACAACTGGATGTGGGAGGTGTCCAAGTTCCTATTGCTTTGTAACCTTCTCCCTCACTAACTGAGATGGAGCATGAAGTCCACCAACTCCTCCATCTCTTCCCCATTGGCTGTTATTTCTCTGCAGATCGACCAACTTACCTTTGCACAGCTGGTGTTGTTCAACTTCAGGGCAGGACCCCATGGCCTCCTGTGACCTCTCTATGCCTCAGTTACTTCACCTATAAAATGGGGATGATGTTAGGACCCACAGCACCCACCTTACAGGGCTGTGGGCATAAGCAAGTGAATGAATGCCTGTAAAGTACTTAGAAGGGTCCTAAAATGTTTTAAGTTCTAAATAGATGTTAATGATATTTATTAGCATTATTATTTGTACTCATTATTTCATCTTGTTAGACTCTGATGACTGACCCAGTCAGTTGAGATTAGTTATTTATTTAAAGATACCACTGACAACCATCTTTTCTTTTGTACTTTAGATAAGAAATTGGAAGTTGGTACTCATAGCACTTTATAAATACCATACCTATGAGTAATTCTATAAACCAATAGCTTTTATATTTTTAAAAAACCATGGACTCATTATTTAATGGAAGCACAAAATGTATGACAGATATAAATGGTACTTCTCTGGGCAAAGAAAAAGTGGGGTTTAAAGACCTTCCCTTCCCATAGATTCCTTGGAAGCCCAGGGCTCCAGGAGCATCCTTGAAAACCAAGAAAATTATGCTTGAGGAAATGTCATTCACATCCTCAATCCCTCTTCCTGCTGGGATTGGGTGACATGTGTGTTCATTATTTAGTTACTTTAAATGTGCAATTGATATAACTGACTCCATTTTTATGCTTTTTCTCCCACCCAGTCTGGAGCCTTCGTCCATTGTCTTTAGTTGATTTGCACCAAAATGCCCCTGTAACTCTTCACATAGATTGACTCTTAACTTCTGATGTCCAAAGTTCTTCTTGCTGGGAAGTTTATGGACACTCACTTGAGATGCTGCCACCTCTAAGGTTTCAGTAGTTCATGTCCTTTCACCCCCACCCCAGTATCCTGAGTTTTTGAGCACAAGTGACAATGCTGAGGTCTTTCTGTCCTTTCTGCAGCCTGCTCCAGGGCCAGGCTCAAAGTACGCACTCAATAAATATTTGCTGAATGAGAGATTTTCTCAGAAAAGAGCAAGGGATTTGGAGTCAGAAGACCTGTGTTTAAGTTTTGGTTCAGTTGTGTGACTGTGGGCAAGTGCACTTAACCTTTCTAAACCTCAGTTTCCTCATCTGTAAAGTAGTAATGTGTATCTCATATAAGGCTGATGTGAGGAGTAAATGGGGTGAGATATGAAGCTCTTTGTGAAAAATAAATGGATGTGCATGAGGGGATTATTGTTTTTATATCTACAGGGGGCAACTTAAGCCTGGCAAGCCTTCTGGGCTCCCTTCTGGGGCTGAACAACAGGGATGGATTCATTTGCAGAAAACATTTGCTAATTATTGTCTGGTTTGAATAATTATTGAGGGATCCTGGAAACAGCCCTTCCCTCAGATCAAACTGTCACATTGGCAGCCGACCTTTAAGTAATCTGAGTGGGGGTAATTACAAAGGGCTGGTTTTCTCTAAATATAGCTGTTCCCCAGCTAAAGGTCAACTTCAGGGTGCACAGTTTGATAATTGCAAGTGGTTTGATAATGAATTAGGGCAAACATTCCCAGGGGTGCAGTCAGCAGTTTCCTCTCCCATAGACGGGTTATGGATGCCCTGATGGGGAGGACCTGGCTTTCTGACCCCTGCTGGAGAAGTCCAAGGTCCCACTTTATCGAAGTTCCAGCTCTAGATTGATACCATTTCTGGGAAGGTAACCATAGTGAAAAGTTTTACAAGGGGTGGTGTTTTCTCCTCCAGCCCTGGGCTCCTGGAGTCCTGAGGATTCCGGTACTCTCCTGTGGTCAACCTTTTAGTTCCTAGCTACATGCTTTGACTCCCCAGTGGGATTTTTTTCTCCTCTGTGGCTGAGACAACTCAACTAAAACACCAGAAGGTGTAAGATCAGAGAAGACTTGGGGGTGAGTCCTGGCCCTGCAAGGATTATTTGTGGGGGACTTCGGACAAGTCACTTTCTTCATCGAGCCCAAGTTTCCTCATCTATAAAATGGGGCTTGTCAATGGGCTTGTGAAGACAGCGAATGGCTGTCCTGCCTGCTGGGGCAGGTCATAGGAAGATCCATGGGGAACAGCTATATTTAGATTTCCATAGGGAGAACATATGGCAAGTTACTTTTCAAGTTCCAATGTACTCTGCAGCTGCTAGAGCAGGTCAAGGCAAATTCATTCTCTAGCTTGGTTTTAAGGTCTTCTGGGCTTTGCTTACATAGCTCTTGCAACTGTCCCCTCTCCTCACCTTCTCTCTTCCCACCTGCTGCTTAAATTCAATAAAAATTTGAGGAAAGTGAATTGAAATAAAAGAGGGAGAATAGGAGAACTAAACTGAAGGAAGGTGACTGCCCTGCAGAATGTGAGGCTTGGTGGCTACACTGTGCAGGTCAAAGGCCCCACCCTATGCTCCCTTCTTCACTAGACTCATGCTTCACTTCCACTCTTCTGTCTACATCCTCAGGTTCCCTATTAAGTCTGTATCTTAGCTCCAAACAAATTTCTTCTATGCTTGGAGTTTCCCAAATCTGTCATTTACAGTACCTGGAAGGGTGCCTCTCGGTTCAGCAGTGATGATGTTTAATAGAGTTGGGCTGCAATATCCCCTTGTACCAGCAGATGTCACTATCGAGCACACAGAATGCTCCTTCATTAGGTAGACACTGTTGTGTGCTAGGTCCTAAGTATTATAGGTAAAACAGTGAACAAAACAGACAGCATCCCTGTCCTCATGAGTCAGGACAGTAACCAGTAACTAAATAGAACTAGAGAATGATGACTGCTATGGAGAAAGAGCAAGCTGAGAGGACAGAGACTGAATGGAGAGGGGGTGCTATTTTAGATTGGGTGAATGAAGACCCCTGAGAAGGTGCTATGAAAATGTCTTAAGGCCACAGATGGTTTGCCTACCCATTCATGTACATAAGGCATATTACTTAAAATTTTTTTTCTTTTACTGAAGAGAATTTTTTACTCTGAACCCTCATTTCATACAGCTTAAGGGATGGAATCAATCTCAGTCTTCCCTAGGGATCCCCACTCACAGGGAAGAGTTGCAATTCTGGGCTCTTAGGCAGAGTCAGAGCATTGGGAGGGAGAGTGATGGAACAGACCTCTTGGCATGGCCATTGGTCCCCACAGCACCCTCTTCTGTGGCTTCTATATGGCCAGTGGCTTTCTGTTGCTTCTGGGTCATGGCTCAAGGTGCGGAATGACTTATGGGCTGTTTACAGTTCTATCTGCCTGGGTAAGCCTCCCAGAGGGGCTGATGAGAATAGGATCTCTCTCCTCCCTTCTCTCTTTCCTCCCTGCCCCAGGGACAGCAGGGTGGGATTTCTGTCCTCTGAGGAGGGGGTGGAGAGTGAAGCCCAGCTCTCCATGCTTCTGGACATGTGTCCAGGCCTGAGACGTCCCCTTCCCCTGTGGATCACAAAAGCCAGAGATTTGCAGGCTATTGCTTTTTTTTGCCCTGCTGCATCTCTCCCGAGGCAGTGAGCATGGCACTGACAACTTGCTTGGGGGTGGGAGTGAGCCAGGAAGATATAGGAGAGCAAATGTACAGATTGGATAGATTCATATCTCAAAATATCATGTCAGCCACACCTGTTAAAGAAATACCAGCCTTACTTCATCACTTCTCTAAGTTCAACCTTTTATGTGTCGGTGTACTTAAAACAAGGATCACCAGACATCTGTATGTTTGTACCCACACACTTTTTCAGATCCATGCCTGCTTCTGGTTTCTTTTAGTCAAAGTGTGGGAAAAATAAAGTATTATTAATAGTCTTTCTTCCCCCCATCCCAAATGAACAGTGATGCTGCCAGGCAAAAGGCAACAGAAAGCATCTCATTAGCTTTCTGGTGACTTGAAAACTCTTGTCTAAAAATATGGGCAAGCAGGAGTGTGAAGGAGTGTGTAGGAGGGCTGTCCCCACAGTTCTCCGTGGTTAGGACAACTGGGGCCACTTGTGGGAAATGTGCCCAAATGTCCCTGCTTTGGGTCTCTTTTAAAAGAGCTCCCCTCCCACCCCAAGTTTACAGGAAACTTCTCAGCATATGTGAACAATTTTCCCCAAGCCCTTGAAATGGAGAACAAAGGAAACTGAGTGACAGGGCAGCATCAGAATGTGGAGAGAGGGACTGCAGGGCTGGCTGGACCAATTAGCTGCCTTCCACCCCTTGGCTCTCTGCGGTGGTCTCCGAGAGTTTGGTGGGGAGGGGAGGGGAGCTGGTGGGCCCTGGCATGCTTGACACCCAATTAGTGCTCATTCGCCCGCTGACTGGCCAGCCTGCTCCCTTCCAGCTGCTCAGCACCGTCTCAGTCTGCGGCTCTAAGAACAGAGGGTGCTAATGGGTTGCTGACAGCCTGACGCCTCTCCACCAGCCCTGCCCCGACTTTCTTGGACAAGCTCCTCTCCTTGACCCATCACCTACTCGTCTTCCCTGGGACGAGTCCCATCCCTTTCAAGTAGAAACAGACAATCTGGCCAGCAGCTTCTGCCAGGGTTCTTGAAGTGTCCGAGTCAGAACTGGAGCAAGGTTGGTGGGGGATAATGTGAGGCATGGGGGGCTAGGAGGTCTTGGGTCATTGGGTTCCTGGGGCGTTGGGGAAGCACTGAGGCCGGAAGCAGGGAGCCTTACCACGGAAGCTCTGTGGTACCTTTCCTTTCCGGGCTTCAGCTCCCCATCTGCATGTGAAAGAGTCCAGTGAGATGCCCTGCATGTACCCTCCCTGGCCTGGTGTGGAGAGTCTCCGCACCAAGACGCTGGGATGTCTGACCCACCCTTGCAGTGAGGTGGGCTGGGAGCATTTTGGGACCCTGAGCCGGATAAGGCCATTTTGAGCTGAATGAAGCTCTGGCCCTGGGTCATGAGGGCCCCAGCCTGCCTCCTAGAATGCTGGGTTCTCCAGGTCATGTCAAGATTATCCAGGGAACAAATACTGTGAATCCAGATGCTCAAGGTGTTGTATCGTTTTAATGATTCCACAGCGGTCTACAGGGTCGCAGTGAGGTCACAGTGGGGTCACACCTGTTCTCCGGAAGAAGCCCCAGCCCCACATCCGGTTCCCAGGGCAGCTCCAGGTGTGTGGGCTCTTTGGCGGCTTCTGTGCCCCCTGCACTGCTCACCTCAGATCTCGGGTGTGCCGGGTTACCCCGCTGCAGCCATCAGGCATGGAGTGTCTCAGTGAGGACCCGAATGATATTGTCTTTGTTGCTCCAATTCTTTACTCCCTCCCTAGGTTAGAGTTACACATCCACACTCTTTATCCCTTGATTTTGCAGTTTCTGTAACCACCGCGGGTGGTGTATGTTTCTTTGACTTACTGGTGTTGAGCCGGACCAGACAACTTGCTTCGGCAGGAGAATGTGAACAGTGGTGACCATGTGCCAGTTTGGAGCCCAGACCCTAGGAGGCATCCCTTTATCACTTCGGTGTCCTTGTGCGGGTTCTTACCTTTGTTGGTCAATTAGTTCCTTGTCACAGAGCAACCTCAAAACCTCAGTGGTTTACCACAACACCATTTACTTTCAAACCCCTGGGTCTCAAGTCGGCCTAGATTCGCCTGTCTCTCGCCAATGGGTTTCAGCCCTGGGCAAGTTCACTATGGATTCAGTGTGACCAAGGAAATGACAGTAGAACATTCTTGGGGTGAAAGGGTTATACCCAACTTTATTCCCCCAGTGGCAGATCAATCACTAAAATTCACTCAGAGTCTGCATGCAGCAAGCTGGTGTCTGCCTCTGGGCCTCTGCCACCACTCCAGCCTCTGCTCTGCTCTCCTGCAGCCTTGCAGCTGTGCCACCATGTTGCCCAGAGCACTGGGCAGGGCTTTTTTATATAGAGTCAATAACAATGTATTGCCCACACGTGTGTAGTGAGCTAACCAGAGCCAGGTGAGAATCCTGGCCGCAGGACCTTTCATTTTATCCACACCTGTGATGTGCTAGGGATCGAGCACGCTCCAGGCAGCCACTGCCCCTTCAGCCTGGCCCCAGAAAAGACATGCCCAGGAGACCTGAACCCAGCCTGAAGTCTGGGTCCAGCGTGGTGTGTGTGACCTGACCCTGGATCAGCGAAAGGTAGGTTGACCTGTAGACCCATGAATTTGAAAACAAATGATGTGGTAAACTCCTGAGATCTTGAGATTGTATGACAAAGAACCGACTAATTTACCAACGAAGGTGAGAAGCTGCCAGGAAAGGGCTGGGAAAGAACACGTCACTCCAGGGGCTGGAATAGATGGAAGACCATCACGTTGTGGAGGCCAGGGGGTGCTGGATGCCGCATCTCACCACAGGCAAGCGTGGGCATCCATTAACTGCTTTTTAGCACGACCCTGGCCAAGCCAAGCTCTAGAGGGACCCCATGTCCCTGAACAGGATTGGGGATCCCATCCTGAACTGTATTTTCACAGCTCCCTGAAGGTGAGGCCTGAAAGGAGTGGATATCCAGGTAATGTGCTACAAACAAACCTGGTAAGGGGAAGGGGGCAAAAATAAAATCCCTGAGACTGTCAAGGGCACAGTGATCCGGAATAGTTAAGATCTGTGTTAGTTTGGAAACCTGGGCAGCTAAGCTACTCTATTCATTGCTGAGATTCAGGAATGATGCTGAAACACAGTGATTCCTAATCAGCTTAACTGAAGGACAGATGACTCTTTCCTGGGAGTCTGCAGCACTGAGAATTGCTATAATTGCAGGCATTTGGTAGAGAAATCAGGTGCCTCCCTCTAGTCCCTTAGGCTGCATACCCTGGGGATGCCCCAGTTCAGAGACCTTCCCACTGAGACTTGGGTCCCTGAGCTGAGCGGACCCCAGTGTGGATGCTGACCGCAGCCTGTTTGCATATGGCTTGAATTTTGGTTAGGGGCTTCCTAACTGCAGCCTGATTTGTCATTTAAAATATGCACAGAAATTAGGATGCATATGGAATTCTGATTCCAGTCTTTGTGCTTGGAGAGACAAGGCTTCTGCCATCTTCCAGGGAAGGCTGCAGAATAAGCTGCACAATGGAGCCTCTGTGGTTTTCTAGGAGGTTCAGTTAGTCAGGGAGAGATGGCAACTGGGCCTAAATGTCAGCAGTCAGGGTTTCAGTCCTGGCTTGGCTACCAGTATCTGTGCAACTTTGGGTGTGTCTGGGCATTGTGTTGAGTGTCGGTTTCATTCTCCATGATGTGGGGATAATAAAAATCGGCCTCAGAGGGATGTTGTGAGGACCAAATGAGATAATGCACGTGAATACTTATCACCATGTCTGGCACCTAATGCCGTGGTATTATGGTTGTGGGAATTATGCCATAGCTCCTGTTATCAGTATTTTTAGTAAGAGCAAAGTGCTTAGCACATAGTAAGTATTCCATCATCAGCTGAACTGTTGTTCTTGTTCTTATGATTATTATTAAGAAATCAGATTGTGTGCATCTCATGTCTGAAATCCTTCGCTAATCCTCAGCACTTAGAAGTGGTTTTCAAACAGCTCCTTGGTGCCTTTGGAGTTCAGAGGCTGAGTATTGTCTGTTTGATGTTCAGGAAACAGGAGCCTCGAGTGGTACTTAACTGCTCATGGTCACACAGAAAGGAAGTCACAGAACCAGGAGTCCAGCCTGGGTTCCTCCCAACGCGCCTCATTGTCCAGGCACATTGGACTTCTCTCTTTCCTGGAACTCCTCTGGCACCTTCATATTTATGCTCCATTGCACAAATCACTCCCTCTGCCTGGAAACCTCTATCTACTTCTCTGCTTGTCCAGCATATGTCCTGGTCTGGGAAGCCTCCCAGACCCTATCCGGCGGTCATTGCTTCAGGGCTGGGTGTCCCTGTCGGAGACAAGGACTCCAGGTTGTGAAAACCTGTCTTTGCACTGGGCTTTGATCCCCAGGGCTCCAGGCCTGCCCACCTCCTCCGTTACCTCATCCTCATCTGTGACTAAGTGCAGTACGAGTGGTAAATGAACCAAACCAAGGCTTATTCTAGGCTGGGTATAAGTGTGCCCGGAGGGCTTAGATCTGGCCCCCTCAGCCCTGCTCACCCGTGCTCTGAGCTCAGGTGCACAGGGGCAGAGCCAGCACGGCAGGCCGGCCAGGTCTGCACATACTAGCCTTGCATCAGGTACCACGGTAGGGTTGCCAAATAAAATACAGGGTGCCCAGTTAAATTCAAATCACAGATAAACAATTTTCTTTTTAGTATAAGAATGGACCCTAACATATTTGGGACTTATTTATACTAAAGATTATTTGTTTCTGATCTGAAATTCAAATCTGACTGGGTGTCCTGTATTTTTGTTTGCTAAATCTGCCAGTCCCAGAGCACAGGCACATCTGTGCACCACCCCGGGGACAGGAGTCCCAGCCTGTCCGTGGACAGGGTCTCCGAGGCCGCTTACCGGGGTGTGTCTGTGTGCACTGGCCCTGGGCATGTATCCCTACAGACCGACTCCTTTTCTAGATTCTGAGATAACCACTTTTCCCATTTCAGCCTCTTTAAAATCAGGACCCATCTTATCATCTTATAACTGCTGCTCTTCGGGCAGTGGTGGTGATGCGGCCGCAGTCACTGAACACGGGCCATCTTTGTGGTTAAGGTGGGAGGCCTGATGATGCACTGACAGTGAGCCCCTTAACGGGTCAGTCAATAAAATATTCTATGATTATTTGAGGAAAGAAATGTCTTGTTTATCCTCTGGAAAGCTTCTGTAGGCACCTTCTGGGAAGATGGGGAAAGAGCCAGCATCTCAAATGCATGGTGGGTATCAGCAGCTTGGAAGAAGATCCCAGAGATGCTAGCGGAGCGCCCTTTGAAGAAATGTAGTGTCGTCCACACTCGATGCCTCAGAGGATGACACTGTGTGGGAAACATGGACACTGATGACTGAGATGAGCCATGATCCAGAAGAGCTGGACCCTGAGTAAGAAGGTTAGGAATACCGCAGGCAATTCATTGCACTTATAATATTCCATGATATGTAATAATGATCTAAAATGTGTCAAAGAAGACTTGCAACAAGTATAAAGTAAAAATTGAAGTGATGAGAAAGCACTGGGCCACAGCATTTTTTCCTCCTTTCTTGGTAGTATATAAAATAATGATTCCATTATAGTCAGTACATCTTAGATTGGATGAAATACAGGGAGTTGAATTCAGTTAAACCAGCGGTCAGTAAGCCTAGCTTAATTAACTTCAATTTAAAGGAATCCTGGAGGTCATGAGCCTTTCCCTGGTGAGAAAACCCCTCTCATGATGGCTCTTGATAGATGGCTATTTTTCAGGAAAATTGTGTTCTTTGTATGAAGACTGCATAGAGGGGGAGCTTGTGGCATCTTAGGAGGGGCAGTTCTTTGTTTTGTGGGGCTGCTCCGTGCATTGCGGGACATTTAGCATCCTTGGCTTCTACCACATTCTGTAGCATCTCCCAGTCAGTATGACAACAAAATCCCCAAAGTCCCCATACATTTCAGATGCCCCTTTGGGAGCAGTACCACCCTGGCTGAGCCCACTTGACACAGCTCTGCCGCCTGTTGGCACACACAGCACCATTCTCATGTCTCTGGAGCTGGGTCCTCATCTTCCAAGAAGTGGCAGCACTGCCAGGATTATTCAAGTCCGAGGTGTGTGCCCAGCCCTGGTTTGGATGGGCTGGGGTCACAGCTCTGGACATTTCTGCCTCCCCTGTCAGGCCCCAGTCAACCTTCCTCTGCCCTGTGTCCTCTTTCCAGGGGCATTTTCTCTGCATTCCTCAAGGCAGCCTCGGAGAGAGAGGCACGTCGTCAACTCCTTTTCATTTACATGGGGATTACTGGAGACCAGAAAAGTGCTTTAAAATGATATAATGTCTATGCACCTCATCAAACCCTTCCCCTTCCACCAATTTCTGCCTGATTTACAGTTAATATTGCACACTCCCATCACCCTGCCGGAGAAGCGGTGATTATTTCTCCATTGCCATAAAGAATGTAAAGGAGATGGGAAAAATCAGGTGAATTCAGAGAAAGTTTAGTGTAAAAAAAAAAAAAGGTGCTGGGGGTAGGGTGTCAGGGAAAGCAGTTCAATAAAAGGAGCAGAAGTATTCCCGGAACCAATTTCAGAGTCAAGCCATTCCTCCAGGTCTGCAATGGAGCCTGCAGGCGTGGGGCCCTGGCTGCCTGACAGATGCCCGGGGCCCTGCCTGGGGCAGACCCTGATGGGGAGGCTCTGCCTGGGTGTTCATCCACCAGGGAGTTGTCTGATAAAGGACCCCCACGGAAGAGTCAGCCCACCTGAGAGGGTGAGAGCGTGGCCTGTTCCTCCCCGACTTCCCCGGACGGGAAGGTCTGGTGATCATTTAGGCGTCTGAGTTTCTGAGTCACGGAAGGTGGCTCACATCCCTGAGCCTCAGTCTTCCCATCTGTAAAGGGGACAAACTGGCATATAGAAAGTGCTCATAAAAAATGTAGTTCTGAGCGTCCTTACCCACCATCCAGCCACCAGCACTCAGCAGGAGTATTATTGTCTCTACCCTCTGGGATGACCGAGCATGTGACCATATTCTTCTGCATTTGCCCTTGGTGGTCCTTTGCTGATTTCACCATCAAGGAGCTGAGTATCACTTGTGACCCCTCAGAGGACAGAGATGCTCTAAGTCTCCCATGTCATCCATCAGCCAAAGAAAATGATGGGCTCCGTTGGATTAATTTACTGTCTTATTGTATTAACCCAGTATTTCAGTTATTGATGCTGCGTAACAAACTGCCCCCAAACCAAATGCCTTAAAACACAACCATTTGATTATTTGCCTGTGATTCTGCAGTTTGGGTAGGGCTTGGTCGCCCAGGCTCTTAGTCCTCCGTGTGGCTGCAGCTGAGGGCTGGCTGGGACAGTTCGATTGGGTCATAACCTCTGGAGTCTTTCTTCTCATTGTTGTCTGACTTCCTTTGCTCTCCACGTGGCCTCTCTAGGTGGTTGGGCATCTTCACAGCAGCAAGATGTTCCCAGTATAGTCAGCCTTCTTACATAGTGGCCGGCTTTCCCCAAGCACAAAGAAAAAGGAAGCCACCATGACTTCTTAAGGCCCAGGCTCAGAACTGGCACAGTGTCACGTCTGCCACATTCTACTTGTGAACACAGGTCCTGGGGCCAGCCCAGAATCAAGAGGAGCTGGGTACGTACCAGCTTGGAAACCAAGTGATTCATTGTGGACCACTCCAGTAACTATCTCCCACACCTAGGTCTTTGGTATCATTACTTCTTCCTTCCATGATAGTTTGGCTTTGAATGTTGACTTCTATGCTTATCACCTATTGTGCATGGATCTTTATTACAAGTGACATCAAATCAAATCTTTTTCTTTCTTTTTGAATCAGGTAAGAGAGCCATAGGAAGTGTGGGTGTTCTGTGGTCACACCTGTCTGCTGGTCTGGCTGGCTGCTGTGTGGGGCTTGTGCATCTCTTCCTGCTTCTGTGGCTGGTCCCTCTATCCATGAGCAACTCTCTATGCCTCTAGGAGTGCCTTTTTCTGTTTCGATCTCTATTTCTGTTTCTTTCAACTTTGTCTCTCTGAGGCTTTGTTTCTGTGATTGTCTCTCTGCTTTGGTATCTGTTTCTCCATCTCTCTCTGCTCTGGGCACATTTCTCTCTGTCTTTATTTTCATTGGTCCCCCTCTCTCTTCCTGTGAATCTTCTGCTTTTTCTCTGTCTGCCACCATCTCCATTTTAGCCAGCGACTTAGTCCTGTAATCGTTGTAAAACATGGCATTCTCGCTACTATGGTCAGGGAACTTCATGTTCTGTCTCTGGCCGGTGATCAGGGAGTCCCTGGGTAGGAGAGGCTGGGTGTCTGCAGGATCTTGCCTCATGTGGGAAGGCAGCTAGGGGTTTCTTATTTTCCTCTCTTCTCAGCATCTGGCCTCTGGAGCCTGAGAACTGCCTGGACCCCATAGCCTTGCCTAGCCTGGGGGCTGACTGCCTTGCCTACAGGGGTCTCTCATGGGAAGCAGGGGGTGGTGAGGAGGTAGCAGGTGGGGGTAGGACAGGGATGTGATGAGGGAAGTGGAGAGAGACTCTAGGTCCCAGGTTTGGAGAAGCTGTAAAAGGGCTGGGCTGTGTGGTTAGAGGAAGAAGGGTGTGCCCCTTCTGCAGGGCCTGCTGAGACAGGGAGAGGATGGTGAAGGGACCAGATGTGATCGTGCCCCTCCCCTGCTGTGCCGGCCACTCCAGGAGGTGGGGTCTTGTCTGATTCTCCTGTGTACCCAGGACCTGGCATTGTGCTGGGCACACAGTAGCCCAGGAAATGCTGACTGCCCTCACCTTATAGCTGTCCATTGGGAACCAGTGGACAGAAGGTAGTGAGTTGCTCACCTCTGGGTTTACGCAAGCTGAGGCAGAAACATGGTTTAACCAGCTGCCTCTCCAGAGGACAGTACAATCCTGATTTCATACATGGAGATACTTGCCTCAGGTGTGGAATTATAAACCAAAGTCCAGTGAGACAGAGGGAGGGTTCAGTGCCCCTCCCAGCCCTGGCCCCACAGCCCTGGCCATGCCTCTCCCCTCGCTCCCCAGGTTCCCCACTCAGAAGCTCCTCCTTCCTCTTCCCTGGAAGCTGCTGGCAGAGGTGAGCTCAGGCTGGGCAGACCAGGAAGAGGCAGGGATGGGGGCAGCTCATACTTCTGGAGCCTGCTGGCAGGGCAGCCTCTGAGGAGCTCGCCTGGAAGTGACCTTCACTTGTCCTTCAGCACTGGATCCCATGAAGGCTGCACTGGGTTGCACACAGCATCTCCCCAAGGTGCTACAGGCAGCTTCCAAACATGTTAGAGCAAAGGGGGAAATCATTCAGGGTTTAGGGAACAAACACAGACCAATTTTTTCACATTCAAAATTGCTTTACTACAGTTTCTGGTGATGCTGGTGCAGAACACTGACTGCAGAGAAGCTCTGCTACCTCTGGGGTTTCCTTTGTCTCCCATGTGGAAGCCTGGCTGGTGTTAGGTGGGGCAGAACAGACCCCAGGGGGGTTGTCCACTCTTGGGCACATGGACCCAGCTGCAGATACCAGTGCATAAAAAAGCTGCTTTCAAAACTACATCCAACTGCAAGGGCAAATGCTCAAGGTCACACACCCTTGAGTATCACACACACACTGGGAAGGACTACCTGCTCCCCGCCACACACGTGTGGCTGGGCACAGCTGCATTGACAAGCCCATCCACATGTGCGGGCTCACATAAATACACACCCTCCTGCCTGTGTGCATATCTGCACTTATGAGAAGACACCTAAAACCACGGCTCTTGTGTGCATAGGCGCCCAAGCAGCAGACACACAGGTGCTCAGCAAAAGCCTCATACAAAGGCAGACCTGCGCACACACCCCAGTTTGCACATGCAAACTGGTGCACCCACATCTATACATGTCTCCATAGCCATATGTACAAATATACACTTAGAGCACCGTGTTCATACACCTCTCCCTCTTTCCCTCCCTCTCTCCCTCCCACAAATCAGTGTCAGATGTAGCATAGAATAGTGGTAAGTTCTGTCTGGTTCAAATCTTGGGCTGGACACTTTCCAGCTGTGTGTGACCTTGAGCAAGTTGTTTAATGTCTCTATGTGCCAGTTACTTCATCTGTAAAATGGGGATAATAATAAATGGGGTTTTTATGTCACTATGTGTAATACAAGCCCTAGCACGTGGGGAGCTCTCTTGGGGTTGCCTTGGACTGCTACAGGAACTGAGAAAGAGGTCAGAGAGCTCAGGGTTGGTGGCAAGGAGTCTCCACTTCCATTCCCGGCATTGTCACGTAGGCCTCTGTGACTCTGGCCTCCAACTTCATTTCTCCGTGCCCCAGTTTCCTTCCTGTGAAGCCTTTTTGCCCTGACTGCCTCCTGGGGTCCAGGGGAGATGCAGCTCTTCAGGGGCTGGAAAGTGGAGGCGATGCTCAAGAGAAGCTCACCTGATGGGGCCTGCAGGGCTTAGATGCAGCCGACACAGGCAGGGCCCTCTGCTGGGTGCTCTCACCATCCGAGTCACTGTGAATTTAGCTCATTGTGCGTGCTGAAGGCCAGTGCTACTAGGAAGGCAGAATACTGTGCCTTCCCATAGTCCACTGTGCATGGAAGCCCAGAAACTCAGGCAGGAAGCCTGGCTGGGGCTCCCCCTCTTCTTTAGAGGATCTCCTCTCTTTGCCCAAAGGTGAGGAGGACATGGAAAGTGGGAAGGAGAGGTGCATATCCAGTCATCCAGATGAGCGGCTCTGTGGTGTGGCCCCGGGCTGTTAGAGAAATTGGATCATGCCACTCCTCTGAGGAATATTCCAGGGTCTTCCAGTGTCCTTGGAGGAAATGCCCAACCCCTACTCTAGGCCTTCAAGGCCCTCCATGAGCTCTCCCTTTCTACCTCTCCTCCTCACCTACCAGCTACCCTCATTCATTCTGCTCTAGACAGGTGGTCTTCTTGCTCTTCCCAGACTTCTCCTGTTTTGGGTTTTGTCCCTGAAGGTCCCTCTGCCTGGAATGCTCTGCTTCCAGATGTGTATGGCTGATTTGCCATTCGAGAGTCAGCTCCAATCAACATCCTGAAAGGGGTCTGCTCTGATGTGCCTCCTCCCACTCTGTCCCACACCGTGCTTTATAGCACTTATCACTTATTAAAATTATCTTAAAAAATATATGTATCTATTGCCTGTTCCCCCTGCCTACTCTTGGCATTTAAGAGAAGCCCATTTTCTCTTATTTTTAATTTCTTTCCCTGTGATAGAGCAGGGTCTTCCTGGTGCCTGCACATAGTAGACACTCAACTAATATATGCTGTCCAAACAGCTGAAGGACTTCCCATTCTGATCATTGCTGTGTAATTCAGTAGCTCTTGGCAGTAGGGTATACCACAAGTGATTTGTGATGAATGATAAAGAACCAGGGATTTGAGTGATTTGTTTAAAAAAAAAAACATAGCTCAGAGAAGATTCAAGGTCCTCCCCATCATGACAGCATTTTCACTTTCTCAAATTCTAATACGGTTTCTAAGTGGAAGAGACAAAGACAAGAGTCGCACCAGGGAAATGGGAATTGTGTCCCCAGCCCCAACTCCATCTCAGCTTTTTAGAAATAACAGCCACTGAAGTACTTTTCACAGGGTTACAAATTCATGACATGCTCTAGTGTTTTGAAAACACTTTTGGTATCATGAAAATCTAGGTGTGCCTGTGAGACTTCAGTGTACAGGTGAACTTCTTACATATTTGAGAAGATAAGATGAGAACTGCTGGTGTAGAGGCAGGGCAGTGTCTAGAGAAGCCAACCTGCAGACATGCGGAGAAACAAATGCTTGCCCTTATAAGCCTCTGTAATTTGGGGGTTGTTTGTTATGCAGTATTGTCATAGCCATAGCTGACTACCACACTAGGCATGTGATTCAAAGTGTTGTGTTGTTAGTAAGAGAGCTCCCAGCCAAGTGTCTGTGGGGTAAGGTACAGGGAACTATTTGGGGTGGGATAACCCTGATGGTATTGGCATTGGTGGTACTCTTCTAGTTTGCCTGTCCTTTTATTTTTAATGAAGTTCTACTCCTACTACAGCACCTGGCACACTGCTGGTGCTTAGAAATGATCGCTGAGATAATGACCAATGAAATGAATGCGTAGCATGTCTGATTCTTGGTCCATAAAATTAGCTGAACAAGAAGTATTACATTTCTTTCCTTTTTTTTTTGTTGAGGTATAATTGACACAGAGCATTATTAGTTTCAGGTGTATAGCAAAACGATTTGACATTTGTATGTATTGTGAAATGATCACAATAAGTCTAATCAACATCCATCACCAGAAATAGTCACAAATTTTTTCTTGTGATGAGACCTGTTAAGAACTACTCTCTTAGCGGCTTTCAAATACGTGATACAGTATTTACTATAGTCACATGTTGTATACATTTCTTATTTTTAAAAAATCAGATTAATTTCTAGTTTGAGCCCCTCTCCTGGGAGTGTGCCTGGGAGTAAGCCACACTCTGTAAGAAAAGCCCATTTTCTCTTCTATTTAATTTCTTGCCCTCAAAAATATAGGATGGCCCAGTGGAAGGAATATGAAACTTGAGGCAGGATGATCTGAATTCAGATCCTGGTTTTGTACTTCCCAGCCATTTGACCTTGGATTATTCAACCGTTTGAACCTCAGTGTTCTCATCTGTAAAATGGGACTAATGATTCCTTCCTCCAAGGGTGCTTGTACGGCCAGTGGGCTGATGCAAGCCTCCCAAGCCGGGCCCGCCGTAGGAAAACAGTCTGGAAATGGCTGCCCTTTGGCCCCTAAGGTGTTGAACAGGTATCTTACAAAAGTAGAGAGGCCCTCCAACTACACTGAGCATTAGCTCCTAGCCATTTGCACTGGACCTCTGACCTCCAACCCCCTCAGATTATCTTGAAGCAAATCCAAGAATCAATATATCTAATTTCCCTTCTCCTGTATATGTTTGAAATTTTACATAATAAAAAGTAACAAAGTGGGGATGGCAGGAGATAATTTATGCAATGTGCCTGATACTCAGCAGGGTTCTAACCCCATCCTGTGATGGGGAAAGATTTCCTAAACAAGGCAACATCAACAATAGTAAAGAGAGTTAAAAGACTTATATATTTCAAAAAGCAACATAAATGCAATTAAAGGAAAATAAATGGAAAAGGAAAAAGTTTCAACAAATATAACTAGAAGAGTTAATATCCCTGTTACATACCAAGAGCTCTGACTATTCCTTAAGAAAACTTACCCTCGAATTACAAAACAGGAAAATAACATAAACAATTCACAGAAGATAAAATACAAGTAGTTAATAAACACATGAAAAAATGGTCCACTTTGTCAGTAAGCAAAGAAATATAAATTAAGATGAAATAGCACTTTTATCTACCAAATCAGCAAAGATTTAAGAAATGGTAATACTCAGTACTAGCAAGGATGGAGCGACACAGCAGGCTCATGTCCCATTGTCGGTGACTTGGATTGGTATCTCTCTTATGGAAAACAAGTTGGGACTAGGTGTTGAAAACTTAAAATACAATTTGGGATTATCTATCAAAAAAATCAATATCCTTTGGGGCGAGGATTCTGCCTCTAGGTAGTACTCAGAAATTCAGGCAAAAATTTATATACAGTCACATTCATTATTTGTAATTGAAATAAAAAAAGGAGGTAACCTAAATATTCCATAGTAAGAGAGTGGATAAATAAACTATGGTACATCTATATGATATAACATTCCACAGCCATTAATAATTATATTTTCCAAGAATTTTTAATGACATGGAAAAATATTTACTTTGTAATGTGAAATGGGAAAAGCTGAATACGGAACTATATGTTGTCATGCTGTGTAATCCTGATTATGTAAATGAATAAATATACATGTAAAAGGGTGATCAGTGAAGCAGAACAAAAATAGTGTAGAGAGATTCTGCAGTTTTTAACAGTTGCGAGCGTGTTTAAATTCCTACCAGTCTCTGGTGTCAAAAACAGAAGTCACCTTGGGAAAATATTTCTTTGTTTTAGAGTTCTTTAGTTGTACAAATGTAGGACAAATATCTGTTCCGTGTTCTCAGCGATAGTACTGAGTATGTGAGAAATACTCAAAAGTATAAAAGCCATCATACAAAAAAGATGAAACTGAGAAATAAAATATTCTGTTGTTACTATTATTATTATTATGACTGATTTTCAGGAAAGATTGTCTTGTGGTAGAGTGGGTATATCTCTGAGAAAGATCTTTTTGATATTAAAGGATTTTTTCTTTTTTGGGGGTTGGTTGGGGGGGAAGCAATGGGGAAAGCTTGGTCTAATTCCTTCATTCAATAGGAATGATTGTCTACTACATGACAGGCACTGTTCTAGACCTCAGAGTGCTGTCAGTCAAGATCAAGTCCCAGCTCTCATAGGCCTTACTCTAGTAGGGGAGGCAGACAGTAAACCAATAAAATATAATATGTCAGGGTGCAGTAAGTGCTAGGGACAGAAGGAGGGTAAAGAACTAGAGAATTATGGGGGTGGATGTTACTTTATGTGGGGGGCTGGGGCCAGAGGAGGCTACTCTGACAGGGGACTCGAACAGAGATCTAAAGGAGGTAAAGAGAGTCAGTCACTCAGACATAAACAAGGAAAGCATTGCAGGCAGTGAGGACAGCAGAAGCAAAGCCGTGAGATGGCAATGTGTTAGATGATGTGAAAAATAGCAGGAGGCTGGTGTGGTCAGAAGAAAGAGGCAAGGAGGAGAGTGGTGGAAAGAGGTGGTGGGGAGGAGGTGGGTCAGATCATATGGGCATGACAAACACTTTGAATTGTGTTCAAAGCAACCTTACTGTGGCATTATTTATATGCAATAAAACTCCCCCATTTTAAGTGTTCCTTTGATGGATTTTAAGAAATGTCTACTCCCACATAACTATCACCTCAATCAAGATATAGAACATTTCCATCACCCTTGTTCCCCTTTGCCAACAATCCCTGCCCACCCCAGCGCTGGGCAGTCACTGATCTGCTTTCTGTCACTGTCATCACATGGTTATGCACTCCTGTGTCTGGCTACTTTTGCTTGGCACATTTGAGATTCGGTTTCAAGGTGCATTCATATTGTGTGTATTAGCCTTTTTATTGCTAAGCAGTATTTCCTTGTAGTATGTACACAGGTATATCTCCATTCACTTGCTGATGATGTCTGGAGTTGTCTAGTTTGGGGCTCTAATGAATAAAGATGCTATGATTCTTGTCCACTTGTAGACATATGTGCTCATCTCTCTTGGGTAAAAACCTAGGAATGAATTGTGGTTGTAGGGTAAGTGTATGTTTAAATTTATCAGAAGCCACCACTCTTCCAAAGTGGCTGTTCCATTTTATGCTTTCACCAGCAGTATATGAGAGTGCCAGTCGCTCCACATCCTTGCCAACACTTGGTGTGGTGAGCCTTTTTTTTCCCCACAAGGGCCAAATGTTCCATGTTTATTTACATATGAAATGTGTTTAATGCAGTTATGATGGATGTAGTACGTAACACTTGACAGCACCAAGACCTTCTGAGGAACTGAACATTGACTACAGTATATCAGGCAAGCATCTATATATAAACAAAGGAATTTATTTTCTTAAAAAAGAAAAGTACAAAACATGTTTAGGGATAAATACAAGATACAAAATGCAAAAGAATACATGAAACAAAAACTGAAAAATGTAACTCTCCCAGAGAACTATAAATGGAAGGGACAGACGAGTATCTCAACTGCTCTTAAATAAAGCGTAACAGCCACTATTAAAGGAACTTGTTGACATTACTGAATGAAATCCACGTGGCTCAGTGCTTAATCTAATGGCCAGTTCTGACATGCAAGCTGCCGCTCTGGTAAGTCAGTGGTTGAAGTTGTACATCCCAACTCTAAGTATAGTGAGTCTTTTTAATCATACTGTTCAATGGGCATATAATGCTTTCTCGTGTTTTACTTGCTAGCAGCATGATCTCAGGCAACTTAAGTTGGTTTCTGTCTATAAAATGGGAATAATAATAGTTTGCACCTCGTATTGATCCTGTGAGGATTAAACGTGATGATGCAGGTACAGTATTAGCTCAATATCTGGCACATGGCCAGTGCCCAACAGAGAAGAGCTAGTGAGGTCATCCCTTGGCAGAAGGGATGTTCTCCATTCTTGCAAACACAGCCACCTCTCTTTTGTCATCAGCCTTCTACCATGCTGCTGGAGCCCACTGATCCCCCTTGGTGAGGGGTCTCTCTTGTGTTCCCCATTTCCCTCTCCTCTGACTTCTAACTCCTGAAAGACAAAGTCTCCAAATGACTAGGCACCCTAACAATGTCAGCGCTGGGCCTCACCTTCTATGCCAAGTGGATTTTCCCAATGAACAGGGCTTTTTCTTGAAAAGAATTCTGGGGACAGTCATTGAGATAAAAAATGATTTTCAATTATCGCCTCAAGCCTTTCTAGGGTTACCTTCTCATGAGACAAGGGCTCTCCCAGGGAACAGGTGGGGTAGCCAGCAGCTGAGGCTGGTACTCAGGCAGGCCTCGAAGGAGAAGGACCCCTGCCCTGCTGGCTGCCTCCACCCAGCAGCCTTGACAATCCTACCTCCCAGCTCTCTGCTCATGCTTCAAGGAGATCTTGAATATTTATCATGTATTAGGTGAAAAAAGAAGTGGAACAGGAGGAAATTGTGTTACTGCATATGAAATTTACCTGAAAAGTTTTCACTTTCCTCTAGTTGGAAAATAGTTTTGATTTGAAATATGAAGCTTCTCTCCCACTTATTATCTCAGAGACGAGAACGGAAAATGATGCTCGCTGGCTTCAGGTGGAGCCCCGGAGGTGGTGGGCGTTTACGGGCACCATGAATTGTCTGCAGAATTGCCCCGCGTGCATCAAAATTGCAAATTTTTTTTTATTCTCCTGCTGCTTCCCCCACCAAAATTTGCCTATAGCTAATAGGCGGGAGTGAGAGGAGAGGAGGATCTGGTGGGAGGCAGCAGGGTCCCTAAGTCAGGCAGAACTCCAGGCTCCTTGTGTCCTGGACACACATTTGAATGCAGCAGCCTTTGCTCCATCTCATTCAGTTCCAGGCTGAAAGGGATCTCCGAGGCCACAGAGTCCATTTCCCTCCAGAGCAGATATTCTATGATTTTCTGGGTCACTGCTCCCTGTGGGAATCAGGAGACAGCTGTGGATCCATACTCCAGAAAAGCATGCACACACACACACACACATCCTAACTTGTGCACACACCTCGAGAAGAGTTGTGGACTCTCTAAATTTAATCTGTAAGACACCTGCAGGTCAAGAACACTACTGTGACCTTGAAAACACCACAACAAAATCATGATAGGTGCCATTCATTGAGCACTTCAGTGCCAGTCACTACAGTGAGGATTTCTAAGTGAATTAACATAGGTAGAGGAGCTTAGCATGGTGCCTGGCACATCGTATGTGCTCTTATGGTTGTAATTCTCATGGAATCCTCACAACTTTTGGTGCTGCTATTATCCCCATAGTAGAGATGAGATTCCTGAGGCTCAGAAACTTTAAGTAACTTGCCAGATGTCACCAGCAGTGAGCAGCAGGAATAAGGTCTTTCTGACTCTGGCCTTGTGCTCTTACTATTCACACACAGGTGGTCCTTGTCTCTCCTGGCACCCCTCCAGTGGCAGGGCCCTGCAGTCACTCAAGCTAGACAATTTTGCATGTCTGGATTATTCTCACTCTTAGAAAGTCTTGCCCTTACCTGAGGCCCAACCTTGCTCCCCGATCTTAGCCCTGTCCTCTGTAGCTACATATAACATGGCTACTACCAGTGTCCTATCACAATGCTGCAAAGCTTTGTATCATGGTATGCTTTCTTCCAGCTCAGTTCCTTCCACTGCATCCCAGAGATTTGCTCAAGGTCACATACCTTGAAGCTCTTGGAGGCTGGATTCAAACTGGGTGTATTATTTGCTGTGGCTGCTGTAACAAAGGACCATAAATGGAGTGGCTAAAAATAACAAATATATTCTCTCATAGTTCTAGAATCCAGAACTCTGAGATCAAGGTGTTGGCATGGTTGCTTCCTTCTTGAGACTCTAGGAGAGAATCTGATCCTTGCCTCCTCCAGCTTCCAGTGACTGACAGCATTCCTTGGCTTGTAGGTGCATCACTCCAATCTCTGTGTCTGTCTTCACATTGCCTTCTCCTCTTTTCCTAAGGACACTTGTTATTGGATTTAGAGCCTACCAGATAATCCAGGATGCTCTCATCTCTAGATCCTTAACTTAATTCTATCAGCAGTGGTGGGGGTACCATTCAACCCACTACACTGGGCCTGGCTCCTCCAAAGCTTTGGTTTGCTGTGCGCTAATGAAGAAGTCCTATGCTGCTATACCATGGGTTGAACGGGACCCACAGATATATTTGCTTTGATCTGACAACCCTTTAAGAGCAATGTGAATTGATCAGTATTATTTGGAAACTGGCAAAGACTTCCAAAATGTGGCTGTGTAAAACAGCACTTTCCCCTTCTCCTCTTGGAAAAGTATTGCAAAACAACAAGTCGAAAAAGTCTGTAGACCCTATTTTTAGTGAAACTAGAAGGCAGGCTTAAACCCTAGACTCTAATTTATGTGA
The DNA here is from genome assembly GCA_032199065.1 of Smutsia gigantea. Classification (NCBI taxonomy): domain Eukaryota; kingdom Metazoa; phylum Chordata; class Mammalia; order Pholidota; family Manidae; genus Smutsia; species Smutsia gigantea. Next base: position 64,436 of record JAVSCE010001691.1, read on the forward strand.
AGTTAGGGCTGTCAAAGCCAGCTGAGACCATGCAGGAGCTCAGTGAAGGAGGAGAAGACAAAAAAATGAACAGAGAAATCTTTGCAATGAAAGGACTCATTACTGGGAGATCTCAGAAAGTCTTCTGAAAATAGATCATTCAGGTGAGCCCTAATTCAGTATGTCTGCTGTCCTTATAAAAAGGGGAAATTTGGATGCAGAGACAGATGTATGCAGGGAAGCTGATGCAAAGACACGTGGGGAGAAGATGACCGTGTGCCTGGAGTGATGCACCAACACCAAGGGTTGCTGGCAAACCCCAGAGGCCGGAAGAGGCGAGGAAGGAGTCTCCCCTAGAGCCATCAGTGGGAGCGTGACCCTGCCAACATCTTGACTTCAGACTTCAGCCTCCAGAACTGTGAGTCAATAAATTCCTGTTGTTTTTAGCCCCCCAGTTTGTGGTACATGATTACTGCAGCCCCAGGAAATTAACACAGGTTGTAAGGCATAGGTGGTGGGATTGCCACCTTAATATCAGGTAAAGTGGAATTCAGGAAAAAAGTCATGAAATGAGACAGAGAAGAGAACTTTCAATCCCAAGAATATAATATATATTCATATAGATACTAATTATATTATATGTATGTTATATACTTAACTGCAAGAAAAATGTAATGAAGGTTATGAACTGTGTACCAAATAAAGCAGCAACCACATGCAAAGCAACAAAACTTACAAGAAAGAGAAAGTGAAAGGAGAAAGTGAAACAAATTAATAGTAGAAGATTTACTTTTTTCCTGTTTGAAAGATTAAGTTGATGAAAAGTGAAGATGAATAAATAAGACTTAAATAATATAATTACAAAGTATGGCATACCTATGACAGAGGAGAGAGAGAACTCCTCGGCTGCAGTTTTCCTTTAAGTGCCCATGAGGCATTTCCAAAAGCTGACCATATTATAAGGCTATAAATGAAACCTCAGTAAATATTTCCCTCAAATAAAAATAGTGCAGACATCATTTTAAGATCATAATTCAATAAGGTAGAAAATAACAAAACTAGAAAACAAAAAACCCAGGCTGCATAGGGGTAGAGGGGCAGTGGGGGTAGGCTGGAAGTGCCAGAGGGAAAATGCACAGCCTTAAATGTTCCACCCTAAGTTCAATAAGCAAGGATTCAATTCAGGAAGTTAGAAGAAGAATAACAAAATAAACCTAAGGAAAGCAGAAAGAAAAGGTAATAAAGTAACTTGAAAGAATAATTTAATGAGTTGAAAGTAGAATAACAGTAGAATAAGTAAAATCCAAAAAAGGCTTACAAGCCAATAGTGAGATAGATTTATAGCTCTAATAAAGAAAACATTTAGAAGGCAAATATACACAGAATAAGAAATAATACAGAGGAATTAACTCAGAGATGGAATTAATTGTAAAAACCATTTGCTTAACTCTATGAACACAAATGTGAAAACCAGAAAGACTGGAATCTTCTAAGAAAATGTAATTCACCAAGGTGATTTCAGAAGACACAAACATTTTCAATGTGCTGATATCCATGGAAAAGTGGAGAAAGTTGTTAAAGAGCTATATCCCAAAAGGCACTAGGCCAAATAGTTTCACAGAAGAATTTTATTTGCTTTAAAGATGAATAATTCCAATATTAATTATTCTGTTCTAGAAATTGAAAAGAAGGAAAATATCCAGATTGTTTAAATGAACTGAATAATACACTGGTACCAAATCCCAGTGAAGACTACACACAAAAGAAATGCCAGACTAATTTCACTTATGACTACCAATTTAAAAATTCTAAATAAAGCATTAGCAAACAGAATTATCAGCACACAAGAGTATAATCAATTATATCCAAGTGGAATTTACTCTAGGAATGCAAGGATGGTTGAACATTAAGAAATCAATTAGGATGATTCATCATATTGAAATGATTCACCTATGAAAAGGAATGATCAATTCTTGATTTTAAAAAAAAGCACCTAATACAATAGGAATAGAAGGATATTTCCTTAAGATGAAAAAAAACACATCATCTGTACTAGGAAAATGCTGGAAGATTCTGTACTAAAGTTAGGAACAAGAGAAGACTTCCTACTTTCAACACTATCGTTTAATTTTGTATGGGAGTCAGCAGTCAATGAAATTAGATAAGAGGAAGAAATTAGAAGTGTGAAAATTACAAAAGGGGAAATAAAATTATAATTCTCAGATGATATTATTATGTATTTGAAAAACTTAGAAAGACATACTTTGGAGCTACTGCCAACAAGAAGAAAATTCAATGAAGTAGTGGTGTACAAAAGAAATATATGGAAATCATTAACTTTTACATATATAAACAACAACTAGTTAGAGGATATAATGGAAGACATGAGCTTATTTATAGTATCAACAAAAAGGTAAAATACCTACTAATAAATTTAACAAAAAGTGTCCAGGGCATATATGAAAAATCAACAACAAAAAAAACCCTTTAACCACCCCTGAAGGAAACTGAAAGAATCTTGAACAAATGGGAAGTCTGTTTCTATGCCTGGCTGGGAAAATTTGACCTCATAACTATTTCTTTTTCTCCTAAGTTAATTTTTTCTCTAAGTTAATATTTCAGCTTAACATGATCCTAATAGCTCTTTTTGGGAGAGAGAGAGGGAATAGGAACTAGACAAAGCAATTATAAATTCACAGGGAAAAATAAACAAGCATAATCCTTCTGCCTTTTTTTCCTTTTTATGCAAAATTGTTTTTAAAAAATTTATCCATGTTGATGCATCATTCATTCTAAATGCTGCATAATACTTTTCCATTGTATAAAGACATTATAATTAATTACTTCTGTTGGTGGATAGTCTGTTGATGGTTCAAGTCATTCTGTGTGTGTGTGTGTGTGCAAGAGGCAGGCTGCTTGGGACTTCGGTGCTATCCAGGGAATACAAATTCAGATCTACACTTGACAGTCACCTGGTATTTTGAATTCTTGCAGGTGACTTAAAATTTGTTTCTATCCATTTTGCTATGCTTCCTAAGGCTGTTGGAAAAGTTTCTCTTGACCGTGTCTGAGAGCTTTATGCTCTCACCCTGCCCAGGTTGGAGGCCACAGTGCTGCCCCTGTGAGTATGACAATCCCACCCCCAACTCCTGAAGGCCACCACAGTGTCTGTTTCTGCTCCCTGCATTGGCTTTGAGGTCCCTTGTTTTATCTGACTCCTGGGAGTTCCAGTTCTTTCTCCTGAGCATGACTGTGTATTTGTAATCTTTATGTTGTATTTTCCTTAGCATGTCTATGAGGTTGTAGGAGGTGGGAGGCCCTTTTGTGTCAGCTCTGTTCACTGCATTGCTGGAAGTCCAGGGCCCCCAGCGGGTCCTCAGTACATCCCATCTTGTCTGGTTGCTCCAGCTAGTGAGTTCTTTTCATGTTCTGATTCTGGCTCCTGGCCTTCTACTCTGTCAGCCCTGGATGCCCTTATCTAGGTCACAGAGGGACGGGATCCGTGGAAGTGCTGTGCACAGCACCCGGCATAAAGGCTGCCCCAAAAATGTGTGTGCTGATTTAGGACATTAAAACAGATGTTAAGGGAAGTCTTCAAACTGTTCTCCAGGTGACACTAACTAATCAGTATAGACAGTTGACTATTTCCAAACCTGTGGGATTATATTACCCATCAGTCCATCTGTGTACTGTCTGCTCTGGGCATCTAGAACCTCCTTGTGGGGGGCTGGAGGAATGGGGGTGAAGGGACAGGAGAGGAAACTTGAACAAGGCCTGTGCAAGGCCAGGGAAATTAATTCTATTGTGGGATTTCCTTGTAGAGTCATAACCCAATGGGCCAGAGGGGAAGCAGGTTTGCGGTGACCAGCAAAGACTTCGAAGGGCTCTGACTTGGGGTTGGGTTGGCCCGTTGTTATCAAGGCCCTGGGTCAGGGTCCTGCCTATCATAAAAGATTTTGGAGAACAAGGTTCAGGGTGATCTGTGTCAGTGCTGAAGAAGCTGTGGAGGTGAACCTGTCTACCAGGCAGAGACTCAAGGCAGAGCTCCACTCCCAGGGGCCTGAGGGGAGAGGGCAGCTCAGTGGGCCCTTGGGGACCTGGCACAAGCCAAGCTCAGAGTGGCACAACTACTTACATCTTCTATCCCTGGTGGGAGGGACAGGTGGGGCTCTGGGCACCCAGCCAGGCAGGTCCCAGAGCCTACCTGTGGGGAGGATCGGGCAAAATGTGCAAGTGATGGCCCAAGGTCAGAGCCTGCAAGCCCAAGAAATCATAGGTTCTAACCTGCCTATGGCCAAGGCCCTCCCACAGAAGCTACCATTCTGCAATTCCAGAACTTTGTGAGGCCAGCGGAGCCTCAGGGAGAGGGTCCAGCAAATGAAAGAAGAGCTATGTCAAACATAGACATTGGTGATATTTTTCAGTCTTTCTGTGACCATTACTTGGCCATGTTCCTTTACAAATTCTTATGGGATCTGATCTCTGTGGCCAAGTGCAGAGAATGACCATGACTGGCCTATGTGATGGGGTACATGGCAGGAGCCTAGGATTTCCCAAGGGAGTTGGGGGGTGGTCGGGGTTTTGTGACACTGCTGGGGTGAAGCATCATTGCAGCACCTCTGGACAGAGGGGGCCACCCAGTGGAAACAAGTCTCCCTTAGATCTGGTGTCAGCCTGCCTTTGCCACTAACAGATGGTCTTGCAGTCTCCCCACACATCCCCTGTGCACCATATTTAGCAATAGGCAGATAAGGGGTAGGTTATTACCCAGCGGACAATGTGACCTTTATGCTGGTATTTACCATTGCATAGAGGCTGGGAGGCAAGAAGACAGCCTCAGACGTGCTTTAGCCGTCAATCTCCTAGGGGATGAACCCATGCTGACTTTGGTGATCCCGTACTTGAGGAGTGGACAAAGAAGTTGATGGGAAAACCTCAAGCCAAGAGGAAGGCATTATCTCTTCCTCAGTGGACTATGGGCTTTGAGAAAAGGAACCCTTAGGAAAGAGTTACAGGACCTTCTGAGAAAGCATTCTAGAAGGATCCCTCTATAAACAAAAAGTGGTTTAAGGGAGCATATTATGGAATAGTTAGTTCATGGCATTGTTTCCAAGTCCCAGAGTCTGTGTGTGACTCCATTTATGCTTGCACATAAGAATTTTGGAAGACAAGTATGTGCGTTCATTATAGGACACAAAATAAGCCAAAAGCACCGGAGACAGCAATCTCTGAGTTTGGGATGCCTTAGATAGCTTGACAGGAATCCGGGGATGTTCAGGAATTACCAGACACTCCTGGCAGAGAAAGATATAGAGAAAAGCACCTTCCGTTTGTCTGGTAGGATTTACCAGGCGGAGAGAACACCTTCAGGATCCCCGGGGCCAAGCCACCTGCCAGCGGCTGTTGGGAAGTGCTGATGTGTTTAGATATTGTCACTGGCTCATAAGGTCTTGGTGGAGCAGGAGGTCCCATAAAGTGCTGGTTCGTCTTGAGGAGGTGAGGTTGAAATATCAGTCAGGGAACAATGTTTGTTCTCTTACACTCAGGAGAGTACTACTTCCTGAGAGGGAGGGAGCAGAGATCCAGCAAAGATGTCAGCCTTTGTCAGAATATTGAGTCTTAGAGGACTAAAGACATTTAGGGGACTTGGGGGGATGCTTTAGGCAGTTTGTCAAAAGTTACCCTACTTTCCACCGGATCGGATTGTGTCTGGCTGCAGCAGGGCCTCCTGACAGCAAGGGGCAGCCAAGAGGAACTCAGGGCACAGAGGGTGTTAAGGGGTCACTGGTCCGTGAACCCAGGTGGGGAACCATGGGGAAGCATGTGAGCGAGCATTCTGGACAGAGTGGGGTGGTCCTGAGGAAGTTACACCCCAAATGCCTTTGTGGCCTCCAGGACTCCCTTCTACACACTGATGTCACCTTGGAGGGCCTGGGGGAGGTGCTATGTCCGTGCGACACTGGGAAAAGAGACCAATGGTTCATACTGGTTGTGGCCTATCCTGTAACAGGAAGGGAGAGACAAGGGTCCTTGTGATTCCTGGGACCTCAAAACATTCCCTCTTCCCAGTCTAGGGGGAGCTATCCAATCCCCACATTTGGCAGTTTCCACAAAGCCCATTCCCTGCCTTTTTGGGGATCAACTAGAACAGGGATTCCCACCCAGGGGCATTTTGCTGTCAAACCTTGTGCGTGGAGGGTGGGCAGTGCTACTGGCTCTACAAGCAGGGCTGCTGCCCAACGATGCACCAGGCACAGGACAGCCCCTCACAGCAAAGGCTTCCGCTCCAAGTGTCAAGGGTGCCGAGGTAGAGAAGCACCGATCTAGAATAGTCTTCTCAAAGGCAGGTGCCAAGCTTCAGGTGACTTCTGCTTTCACCCGAGCCAACGCCCACATCCCTGAGCCGCGAAGTCCTGGGTGCTTTCTTCGAACTGACAGGGAACAAAACACACACAGTTCTCTGATTCTCCTACGTTCAGGAAAACAAAATGTAAATTAAATTTTCAATCCATTATTCTGCCACACCTTCAACCTGCCAAGCGTTGAGGTGCCTGAGGACTTCCAACTCGACAATTTTACTTTTCTTCCCCTCCACCGCCTCCCCACTTTTGGCTTCATGCTTCAGCGGGGGGGATGGAAACTGAAAGTGTGGGAGGGGATGAGATCACTCACAGAACATTCTCTCTGCGGAGTGGGAAGAATAGAGGAACAAGGACAGATCGCCAAGGAACTCACACATTTAATGAGGGGCCATGGGGAGGAGGGAGAGGATGGAACCCGTCAGGGAGCTGGGCAAGGAGCGATGAGAGAGCTGGGAGTGCGACTTCACTCCAGCACGTCGCACATGGTAAAAGCCCTGTGTGCCTGGCTCTGGGCTGGAATGCAGATACTGGAGTGACTGGGATCCAGAGAGTTTCAAGAAAATGAGGATTTGTTCATTCATTCATTTCATTCAACAGCTCTTTATGGAGGGCCTGTTACGTGCAGGCACTGCTCTGGATACTGGGGTCAGTGGTGACCAGCGCACCGTCTCCCTGCATGGCGCAGGTGAGGAGAGCACTTGCATGAGGAAAAGGTGAAGGAATGTCACGACAGAGGTCGACCGGAGGAGGGTTGAAAAGAGGCACTTCAGTCTGTGGGGGACACAGAGAGCAGTTCTGGGCACTTGCGGCTGCACGACCGGACTGGCTTCTCTGCTGTTTCCCAGCCACATGAAGTACATCCCTCAGGGCCTTTGCGCTTGTTGCCTTCCTGCCTGGGAAGCTCTTTCCCATAGATGTTGGCATGTCTCCCTCCCTCTCTTCAGTCTTTAGGATTTCTGCCCTTCTGTTATCTCCAGAGAGGCGCAGCCCCTGACCACCCCATCTAAACCTAACATCTATTTGTTTACCGTCTGCCTCTCCTACTGTAATGCAAACTCCTTCCAAGCAGGACCTCGGTCTCACTCAGAGCTGCATTTAATGCCGGGGCCCAGGGCAGGGACAGGGGAAGGCCTGGCACATAGTAGGCCTCACCAAATGTTGGACCCACAAGCCAGTTTCTGGGTCACTGCCCAGAAATAGTCTCAGTGTCCTTCTCCAGTGATTTATTGAAGCTGCTATTACAGCCTTTGAGCTTTTTCTGAAAAGTTTTATGTAAAGCAGGAAATAAAAAGTGCTGGAGTCCTAGATTCAGAAAGGGGGGAGGAGGGCATTTATTATTCCTTTCTAAGACAAGGCACAGTACCAGGAAAGGAGTAATCAAAGTTGACAGCTCAGAGGAGATGACAGGAAATGGTTTGGAGGAGTCTCCTTTGGTCACAAATGCTAAGAGAATTTGTGCCAAACTAGGGAGTTAACTGTGAGATATTTTGCTTCAAAAACATGTCTAATTTCATTTTTTAAACCCTTCTAGTAGAGGTGAAGTGGGCTTGTATCTGTGGATTATACCACCCCGGGAGGGCTTCATAATAGACATGAAAATAAATTAGTCATGACAGTCACTTCCTGAAGTCGGCGATGCTACTTCTCACTGGAGAGCCAGTGGCCAACAGAGTTATGGTGAAAGAAGTTTATGAAAGCTTTTATGTGAGTGTGTTTTAGGGCCTGGAATCTGAGACTTATAGAAAGTCCACAGTGAGGCTAAGACCTCCAAATATGATGAGAACAAGACTTGTAACTTAAGGGCTTATATGAAGAAAAAGGATCTGGATACCAAACCCTGATGGGACTTGGCTTTCACGCCAAATCAGGAGCCAGGAGTTCTATGTCTGTTCCTGTGTGACCACGCTTGCCCTTCCTGGACGTCTGCAAAACCGGGGGGTTGGACCCACCCTCTGTGAGGGTTTGATCTTGTGTTTGCCTGTCTGCCGTCCATTCTCCATTTGTCTGGTGATAGCATGGCCATTTCCCTAGGACAACTCCATTTTCCATATGCACACCGTTCATGAGCTTGCTAGTCATGTTCTCCTCATCTCCCCTGACCAAGGGGAGTTATATCCGCTTCCCCTCTTTTCTGAAATACGGTTCTTCACCCTTTCCTTCAATCACCTTTTCCTACTGTCCATTGAATTCCCTTCGTTCTCCATTGGCAAACATTGTTTCTGTTGCTTGCAACCACTGGGTACTAATGTTACAGGGCATTTTGAGCTTTGCAATTTGAGGGAATAACCCTACCTCTTATCTTTCTTGTTGAGATTCAATGAAACAATGGATGTGAAGCCCTTGGCACAGTGCCTGGCAGTCAGGGTGAGTTCCCTCCCTCCGGTGTCTCCATGCTTCATCCATTGAACTGCCATTTCTCCACTATATCCTTCCATGACAAGCTTTTGTAGCAACTAAATCGAGCAAGGGTTATTTTGGAGTTCATTTTTCACCTGGCAAATATTTAATGGGTACCTACTATGAGCCAGGCTCTTTGAGGCACTGGAGATGCAGCACGGAATAAGACCCAGATCTTGCTTGCGAGGAGTTTACATTATAGTAGGAGAGGCAGATAATAAGCAAATAGATGTTAAGTTTAGTTGGTATGGTCAGAGAATGTGCCTCTCTGGAGATGATGGATGGGCAGTCACATGACTGAAGTGAGGAAGGGAGACATGCCAATATCTAGGGGAAGAGCTTTCCAGGCAAGGGAGACAGCACATGCAATGGCTCTGAGGCAGGGATATGCTTGTTGTGGCTTCGAAACCACAAGCAAAGAGCCCACTATGTCTGGAGTACAACGAGGAGGGGAGAATAGTACGAAAGGAAGCTGGAGAAGTAGCAAAGCTCTACAGCATCTCTGCCAAATCTTTAGTCCTGCCTCTGCTTGCACACCTCCAGGGGTGGGAGGCTCACTTCTACCTGAGATGTTATTGCCCATATTAGGGTGGGCTTGACTTTCAGTATTTCTTTCTGACCATGAACTTTCAACCATCAGCCCTATTTTGCCTCTTGAAGCCCCACACAACCCATCTGCCCTTGCCCATCTTGGTCAACCCCTTGGAGATCTGATGCCCGATCTTCTTCATGTCTTAATCTTATTCCTTTAAGATGTTCCTCATATGATATAATTTGGCATCTCTTTGGAATTCGTCAGGATATGTCCCACCTTGTTCTAGGCACAATACCTCTATTAACTCTGCCTACGATGACATAGTTTATGGCAGCCTGTCCCATACCTGTCAATGCCCATCTCTTCAGTCTTTTCTTTTATGGAAAGGGTTGCTCCAGTGCTCTCCCTCTGCCTCCTCTCCCCCAGCTCCTGTCCTGAGGCCATTGGCTTGGAATACAGGTTTAGAAAGTGGCATTTATTTTTGTAAAATGTTTCTCTTGTTGGATTAAGCCCACTGATCCAGCAAGTCAGACCTTCTGAGATCCTGATTCTGTCACCCAGCATATTTACTATTTTACTACTTTGTGTCACCCACAAGTCCCATTTCAGCACTACACATGTCTCATTTGTGCATTTACAAGCTCAGACTGGCCTCAGATCTGTGTCAGGTTCTGGCCAAGTGCTGCAGAGGCAGAGATTCCCTTGGGGAACCTATAATCTAGTTTGATAGAGGGTGTGAAAACAGATAATTACAGCACAGTGTGTAAGTTCTATGGGAACCTGGTAGGGGTGGGTGTCGGGAAACGCAAGCAGAGGTAATGTGGAGCAGGTACTTGCCAGGAGTCCAACTGGGAGGAAAGCATTCTGGGAAGAAAGCACAGCAGATGCAAAGACAAGGAGACAGGAAAGTTAGCGTTGTGTTCAGGGAACCACTCACGTGGCGTGTCTAGTGTGTGTAGCTGAGGACACAGAAGCTCTGTTTGGCTGGAGGAAGTGGGTAAAAGAGAATATCAGTGTCTTGAGTGTTTCCTAAGGACCAGCTGAATCCAGGGGACGCTCAATTTTCAATGTAAACAAACACAACCTGTGGGACTTCTGCAGGGGCACTTCTAGGCACGCAGTACTCATTGAGTGGGGCTACCATTTGAGATAGTCACATGTCAGAGGCTCCACTCCTGGGGGTTCCCTGTGAGCCACCAGGGCCACTGCTGGCTTGGCCTTGGGGCTTGTAAGAACATTCATTTCTCACTCAATACTCCCCATGATCTTGTCCCAAACTCTCCCCAGTCCTTCCCCATGTTTGCGAGGCCGGTCCCTGTAAGATCCTTGAAATTCTGGGGGCCAAAAATGACTTATGTTCTGAATTTAGCACCTTAGCCCGGCAGCATTCCGTCTTGCAAAACCACCACTCTGCCAGCTTCACATGAAGGGGCCGTTTAATATGCAGCTAAGAAACAGCCCTACAAAGCAAAGAAGATAAGGTGGGAATGTTGAATATTCATTTTTGTGGTTAGAGGGTGTTTTTCCTATGATTCTGTTATTCAAATTAGCTTGGATTGTAACTTCCATTTCAACAACAAATGCTTAAAGAAACACAACAGGATAAGCCCCTGTTTGTTCTCCTGAAATCTCTTCCAGAGTGAGCTGCTCCCCTGAAAACTCCACTTTGAAAGGAGGGACTACAATTGGTCATTTCTTCTACCCTCAAGGACTTAACACAGCAGACAGGGGGATGATGGATGAGAGCTAGCTGGTCTCTGGTCCTGGGGCCAGCGCCCGCAGTCCAAGCTCTGCCCCGTTGACATATAGCCTTGGACGGCAGTGGGCCAGCCTGATCCCCAACTAGCTTTGGAAGCAACTGGACAGGGAGGCCAGCGATAGCTCTCCGAGGACCACTGCTCTGTGTTCCCAGTGGAACTAGTTAAGCCCATGCTCCTAGACTGAAAACTGAGTCTGAGACCAGCTAGCATGGATCGGTGATGAAAGTTTGAGCACCAGTTAGCATTCATATAATCAAATAGCTTTGTATCCATCCATATCTTTCCATTTCCACTGACACCTCTTGATTCAAGACTGGATACACACTCACCTCCTAACAACTTCTTGCTTTCACTCTCCATCCTCTCCAGTCTGCACCTGGCAGCCAGAGTGATTTTTGAGAGTGTAAATTGGATCATGTCACTTCTACTTAAAATTTTGCCTTCCATGACTTCCCATTGAGTTTAGGATAAAGTCCATGGTTTACACGGCCCCTGCCTGCCTCTTTGACCCCTCTTTTGCTACTGTTCTCCCACTCACTGTGCTTTTGTGACCAGTTACTAGAGTGTGACATGCTCTCCTCTGCCTCAGTGCCTTTGCACTGGCTGTCCTCCCTCGTGGGACATGATTCTCAGCTCCTCTCCTGGTTAGCACCATCTCACCTTTCAGTTTCAGTATCACCTTCTCAGAGAGGCCTTCCCAGATCTCTCTGAGCCAGTTTCCCTGTGTGAATCTATTACATCACTCTCTTCCCTTTTCCTCCTAGCCTTCCAGGTCACAATCTGTAATGAGTTGTTTACTTGTTCTCTGTCTCTCCTATAAAAAGGCAAGTCTCTGAGTTAGTCATCACTATATCGTCAGGACCCAGCACAGTGCTTGATAAATATTGACCAAATGAATTTATTGAACACCAATTATGTGTTAGGGTCCTCATAGAGTTTTTCTTTTTTTTAAAAATTTTTTATTAAGGTATTATTGATATACACTCTTATGAAGGTCTCACATGGAAAAACAATGTGGTTACTACATTTACCCATATTATCAAGTCCCCACCCATACCCCAATGTAGTCACGGTCCTTCAGCGTAGTAAGATGCCACAGATTCACTATTTGCCTTCTCTGTGCTACACTGTTTTCCCAGTGACCCCCCCACACCATGTGTACTAAACATAATACCCTTCAATCCTCTTCTCCCTCCCTCCCCACCTGCCCTCCCACACCCCTCCCCTTTGGTAACCACTAGTTCCTTCTTGGAGTCTCTGAGTCTGCTGCTATTTTGTTCCTTCAGTTTTGCTTCGTTGTTATACTCCACAAATGAGGGAAATCATTTGGGATTTGTCTTTCTCTGCCTGGCTTATTTCACTGAGCATAATATCCTCCAGCTCCATCCATGTTGTTGCAAATGGTAGAATTTGTTTCTTTCTTACGGCTGAATAGTATTCCATTGTGTATATGTACCACCTCTTCTTTATCCATTCATCTACTGATGGACACTTAGGTTGCTTCCATATCTTGGCTATTGTAAAAAGTGCTGCAGTAAACATAGGGGTGCATATGTCTTTTTGAATCTGAGAAGTTGTATTCTTTGGGTAAATTCCAAGGAATGGGATTCCCAGGTCAAATGGTATTTCTATTTTTAGTTTTTTGAGGAACCTCCATAATGCTTTCCACAACGGTTGAACTAGCCTACATTCCCATCAGCAGTGTAGGAGGGTTCCCCTTTCTCCGCATCCTCACTAGCATTTGTTGTTCTTAGTCTTTTGGATGCTGGCCATCCTTGCTGGTGTGAGGTGATATCTCATTGTGGTTTTAATTTGCATTTCCCTGATTAGTGATATGGAGCATCTTTTCATGTGTCTGTTGGCCATCTGAATTTCTTCTTTGGAGAACTGTCTCTTCATATCCTCTGCCCATTTTTTAATCAGGTTATTTGCTTTTTGGGTGTTGAGGCGTGTAAGTTCTTTATATATTTTGGATGTTAACCCCTTGTTGGATATGTCATTTACAAATATATTCTCCCATACTGTAGGATGCCTTTTTGTTCTGTTGATGGTGTCCTTTGCTATACAGAAACATTTTAGTTTGATGTAGTCATGTGTTCATTTTTGCTTTTGTTTCCCTTGCTCAAGGAGATGCATTCAGGTGCTCTTGCTTATACTCAGGAGTTTTTGCCTATGTTGTTTTCTAAGAGTTTTATGGTTTCATGACTTACATTCAGGTCTTTGATCCATTTCGAGTTTACTTTTGTGTATGGGGTTAAACAATAATCCAGTTACATTCTCTTGCATGTAGCTGTCCAGTTTTGCCAACACCAGCTGTTGAAGAGGCTGTCATTTCCCCATTGTATGTCCATGGCTCCTTTATCATATATTAATTGACCATATATGGTTGGGTTTATATCAGGGCTCTCTAGTCTGTTCCATTGGTCTATGGGTCTGTTCTTGTGCCAGTACCAAATTGTCTTGATTACTGTGGCTTTGTAGTAGAGCTTGAAGTTGGGGAGCATAATCCTCCTAGCTTTATTCTTCCTTCTCAGGATTGCTTTGGCTATTTGGGGTCTTTTGTGGTTCCATATGAATTTTAGAACAATTTTCTCTAGTTCATTGAAGAATGGTGTTGGTATTTTGTTAGGAATTGCATTGAATCTGTAGATTGCTTTAGGCAGGATGGACATTTTGACAATATTAATTCTTCCTATCCATGAGCATGGGATGTGTTTCCATTTATTATCTTCTTTAATTTCTCTCATAAGTGTCTTGTAGTTTTCAGAGTATAGGTTTTTCACTTCCTTGGTTAGGTTTATTCCTAGGTATTTTTTTCTTTTTGATGCACTGTGAATGGAATTGTTTTCCTGATTTCTCTCTCTGCTAGTTCATTGTTAGTGTATAGGAATGCCACAGATTTCTGTGTATTAATTTTGTATCCCACAACTTTGCTGAATTCTGATATTAGATCTAGTAGTTTTGGAGTGGATTCTTTAGGGTTTTTTTTATGTACAATATCATGTCATCTGCTAACAGGGACAGTTTAACTTCTTCCTTGCCAATATGGATGCCTTTTTTTTCTTTGTGTTGTCTGATTGCCGTGGCTAGGACCTTCAGTATGATGTTGAATAACAGTGGGGAGAGTGGGCATCCTTGTCTTGTTCCTGATCTTAAAGGAAAAGCTTTCAGCTTCTCACTGTTAAGTACAATGTTGGCTGTGGGTTTGTCATATATGGCCTTTATGATGTTGAGGTACTTGCCCTCTATACCCATTTTGTTGAGGGTTTTTATCATGAATGGATGTTGAATTTTGTCAAATGCTTTTTCAGCATCTATGGAGATGATCATGTGGTTTTTGACCTTCTTTTTGTTGATGTAGTGGATGATGTTGATGGATTTCGAATGTTGTACCATCCTTGGCATCCCTGGAATAAATCCTACTTGATCATAACGGATGATCCTTTTGATGTATTTTTGAATTTGGTTTGCTAATATTTGGTTGAGTATTTTTGCATCTATGTTCATCAGGGATATTGGTCTGTAATTTTCTTTTTTTGTGGTGTCTTTGCCTGGTTTTGGTATTTGAGTGATGCTGGCCTCATAGAATGAGTTTGGAAGTATTCCCTCTTCTACTCCTTGGAAAACTTTAAGGAGGATGGGTATTAGGTCTTCACTAAATGTTTGATAAAACTCAGTAGTGAAGCCATCTGGTCAAAGTGTTTTGTTCTTAGGTAGGTTTTTGATTACCAGTTCAATTTTATTGCTGGTAATTGGTCTGTTCAGATCTTCTGTTTCTTTTTGGGTCAGCCTTGGAAGGTTGTATTTTTCTAGAAAGTTGTCCATTTCTTCTAGGTTATCCAGTTTGTTAGCATATAATTTTTCATAGTATTCTCTAATAGTTCTTTGTATTTCTGTGGTATCCGTAGTGATTTTTCCTTTCTCATTTCTGATTCTGTTTATGTGAGTAGACTATCTTTTTTTCTTGATACGTCTGGCTAGGGGTTTATCTATTTTGTTTATTTTGTTGAAGAACCAGCCCTTGCTTTCATTGATCTTTCCTATTGTTTTATTCTTCTCGATTTTATTTATTTCTCCTCTAATCTTTATTATGTCTCTCGTTCTACTGACTTTGGGTCTCATTTGTTCTTGTTTTTCTAGTTTCGTTAATTGTGAGTTTAGACTGCTCATATGGGATTGTTCTTCTTTCCTGAGGTAGGCCTGTATTGCAAGTTCCACAGATTTTGCGGTGTTGAATTATTGTTGTCATTTGTCTCCATATATTTCTTGATCTCTGTTTTTACTTGGTCATTGATCCATTGGTTATTTAGGAGCATGTTATTAAGCCTCCATGTGTTTGTGGGATTTTTCATTTTCTTTGCATAATTTATTTCTAGTTTCATACCTTTGTGGTCTGAGAAACTGGTTGGTACAATTTCAATCTTTTTGAATTTACCGAGGCTCTTTTTGTAGCCTAGTATATGATCTATTCTTGAAAATATTCCATGTGCGCTTGAGAAGAATGTGTATTCTGCTGCTTTTGGGTGTAGAGTTCTGCAGATGTCTGTTAGGTCCATCTGTTCTAATGTGTTGTTCATTGCCTCTGTCTCCTTACTTATTTTCTGTCTGGTTGATCTGTTGTCCTTCAGAGTGAGTGGAGTGTTGAAGTCTCCTAAAATGAATGCATTGCATTCTGTTTCCCCTTTTAATTCTGTTAGTATTTGTTTCACATATGTAGGTGCTCCTGTGTTGGGTGCGTATATATTTATAATGGTTATATCTTCTTGTTGGATTGACCCTTTTATCATTATGTAATGTCCTTCTTTGTCTCTTGTCACTTTCTTTGTTTTGAAGTCTATTTTGTCTGATACAAGTACTGCAACTCCTGCTTTTTTCTCCCTATTAGTTGCATGAAATGTCTTTTTCCATCCCTTCACTTTCAGTCTGTGTATGTCTTTGGGTTTGAAGTGAGTCACTTGTAGGCAGCATATAGATGGGTCTAGTTTTTTATCCATTCAGTGACTCTATGTCTTTTGATTGGTGCATTCAGTCCATTTACATTTAGGGTGATTATGGATAGGTATGTACTTATTGCCATTGCAGGCTTTAGATTCATGGTTACCAATGGTTCAAGGTTAACTTCCTTACTATCTAAGAGTCTAACTTAACTCACTTAATATGCTATTACAAACACAGTCTAAAGGTTCTTTTTTTTCTCCTCCTTTTTCTTCCTCCTCCATTCTTTATATATTAGGTATCATATTCTATACTCTTTGTCTATCCCTTGATTGACTTTGGGGATACTTAATTTAATTTTGCATTTGCTTAGTAATTAGCTGTTCTACTTTCTTTACTATGGTTTTATTACCTCTGGTGACAGCTATTGAACCATAGGAACACTTCCATCTATAAGCAGTCCCTCCAAAATACAGTGTAGAGATGGTTTGTGGGAGGTAAATTCTCTCAGCTTTTGCTTATCTGGGAGTTGTTTAATGCCTCCTTCAAATTTAAATGATAATCTTGCTGGATAAAGTATTCTTGGTTCAAGGCCCTTCTGCTTCATTGCATTAAATACATCATGCCACTCCCTTCTGGCCTGTAAGCTTTCTGCTGAGAAGTATGATGATAGCCTGATGGGCTTTCCTTTGTATGTGATCTTATTTCTCTCTCTGGCTGCTTCTAATAGTCTGTCCTTATCCTTGATCTTTGCCATTTTAATTACTATATGTCTTGCTGTTGTCTTCCTTGGGCCCCTTGTGTTGGGAGATCTGTGCACCTCCATGGCCTGCAACTATCTCCTTCCCCAGATTGGGGAATTTTTCAGCAGTTACCTCCTCAAAGACACTTTCTATCCCTTTTTCTCTCTCTTCTTCTTCTGGTACCCCTATAATGTGAATATTGTTCCATTTGGATTGGTCACACAGTTCTCTCAATATTCTTTCATTCTTAGAGATCCTTTTTTCTCTCTGTGCCTCAGCTTCCTTGTATTCCTCTTCTCTAGTTTCTATTTCATTTATCGTCTCCTCCACCGTATCCAGTCTGCTTTTAATACCCTCCATTGTGCTCTTCAACCATTGGATCTCTGACTGGAGTTCATTCCTGAGTTCCTGAATATCTTTCCGTAACTCCATGAGTATTTTAATGATTTTTATTTTGAACTCCCTTTCATGGAGAGTCATGAGGTCGATATCATTTAAATCTTTCTCAGTAGTTGTATTAATAATTTTACTCTGAACCAGTTTCCTTTGGCATTTCATATTTGCGTATGGCACCCTCTAGTGCCCAGAAGCTCTACTCTCTGGAGCTGCTCAGCCCCTGAAGCCATGTGGGGGGTTGCAGGGGAGTGGTATTTGTGCCTGGGAGGAGGAAAGAGCTCTTTCCTGCTTCCTGGCTGCTATGCCTGTCTCCACTGCCTGAACCAGTGGGCTGAGCACACAGGTATAAGCCTCTATGTTTTGCATTTGTAGTTGCTATAGACAGATCTTCCTTCTGGCTGGTCTAATGCTAGGGTAGGGTTTGCTGGTTTGTGAGCCAGGTGGGGCTGACCAGGAGAAAGGCGCTGTAGGCTTCCTGTCATGGAGGGGGTTCTTGGAGCTGTGTAGGCAGCCAGGGAGCTGGAGCACCTGAAGATCTGAAAGCTCCCAACCTGCTGGGCAGAGTGTACCCAGACCATTTTGTCTACTTGTCCTTTCTCCTGAGCAGTAAGCTCCGTGCAATCCTTGTCCCTTTAGCAGCCCTCTTGCTAAGGGCTTCCTTGTTAGGAAGTCTCTCAGAGTGCCCGCCTTTCTTTTGTCCCAGAGCAGCCGGATATGGATCCCCGCTTTCCACAAGCAACTGGAATCTCAGTCTCTTCAGGAATTCTGCCTGTCTTAGCTTTCCAACCCCCTAATTATGAGAGTATCATGCAAGCACCATGCACCATGAAATGTAGGTTTGTGCTCCCAGAGCAGATCTCTGGAGTTAGGTATTCAGGAGTCCCAGGCCTCCACTCCCTCCCTGCTCTGTTTCTCTTCCTCCCCTGGGGAGCTGGGGTGGGGGAAGGGCTTGGGTCCCTCCAGGCCATAGCTTTAGTAGGTTACCCTGTTCTGTGAGGTCTGCCCTTGTCTCCAGGTATATGCAGTTTGGCACAGTCCTCTTTCCTGTTGCTCTTTCAGGAGTAATTGTATCAGTTATATTTTCATATTATATGTGGTTTTAGGAGGAAGCCTGTCTCACCTCTCACGCTGCCGTCTTTAATCTCAATTTATGCCGCCTTTTTCTTGTTTAATGTCTACAATAACCTTGTGGAGTTAGTCAGTGTTCCTTATCAGAGAGAGCTAAGTCAACTCTCCCAACATCACATAGCAGCAGAACAAGACATTGAACCAGTCTACCTGCCCCAGAGTCCACATTCTCTCCACCATCTCCTCTGTGCCTGAAAACTCAAGTACTTGTTTTGTTACTTACTACCTATAGGACATAAGGCAAGGCCCTGACTTTTTGAACGTCTTTTCCCTCATGTAAAATGTGGGCATTAATAAAATGTGCCCCTGTGCTATAATGATGCATGGACTCTGAAACCAAATTGACAGGGTTCACAAGCCTGTTACAATCTGTGTGACCACAGATGAGTGACTTAACCTCTCTGTGCTTCAATTTATAATCTGTAAAACTGGCATGAGTAGTTGTTGAGAGGATTACATGAACAAGTGTATGTAAAGCCTTTAGAACAGTGCCAGGCACTTCTGTAGTTGTAAAGAGATTGTTATCACCAACATTATTAGTTAGCATTTATGAACTTCATGGCTTTCCAAACCCCTCCACATTTCAGCCACCAAAAACTCTTTGGGGTAGTAGGAAAGGCTTTATTTTCCTAATTTATAGACAAAGGAACTGAGGCTCAGGACGTCTTGCTCATCCTCCCTCCCAGGGCTTAGCCCAGTGCTTTCCTCTGTCTCTGCAGCTTTCCGCGACTTCGTGCTGGCAGCCCGCGTTCCCCCTCCAGCCCCACCTGCCTTGCTTCTGCTGATCTGTCTTTTGCTCCATTAGGCAGAGCCGCGACCCCTGCCCCTCGCCGCGCTCTGCGCCCTCTGAGCTCTGCCTGCCCGCGCCTGCCCGACCCGCCCTGGGAGGTGACTGCAAAGTGAATTAGCGCGCAGCGGAGGGCGCGGGGGGCGCCAGGGTTCCGGCAGCTCCGCGGGCGCAGCACTTCCCGGCCTGATATTTGCACAAAGTGCTCTCAGGGCCTCTTTACATTTGCACTTGCCAGTGGAGTTAGCGTCTTCGCCAAAGCGACTTCTCCAAAGGTCGCTCACATCCTGTGTTTGAAGAACCCAGGCGGATAGGAGCTCTCTCTCTCCGTCTCACTGGCTTCCTCTTTCTCTATTCCTGCAGCTGCCTCCCCCCTTCTCTCTGGCTCTCTCCTTCCCGATCCTCTCTCCTTCTGGATTCTTTGTATCTGTCTTTCTCCATTTCACTCCATCTCTTTCCATTTCTGCCTCTCTCCATCCATCTCTCTCCCCAAGTCCAGCTCTCTGTCTCTCTCTCCCCATTTCTGTCTTCAACATCTGTTTCTTTCCCCCAGGCTGGCGCTCTCCGGCTCCACTCAGCCCTCTCCTACCACCTGCTCCTCCCTCTTCCATCCTTGTCTCCCCCATTTCCTCTTCTTCAACAGAAGGATGCAGCTCCTGCCTCACATTCCCATGGGGGATGCCTCTATGGTGGCCTGGACACGATCCTTGGTCCCAGTGCACTTTTTAGGTCCTTTCAGAGGGTCATTGGAGACCTAGTGCAGTAGAGGGGAAGGACTCTTGGATCCCATTTGTGCCAAGCCCCCAGTATGCATGTGGTTTTGGGAACAGCCAGGCTGAACCTTCCAAGGGTGTTGGGCTTTTTGTTCTCCTCTGTTCCCCTGGCTTCTCTTTCTCAGTCTCAGCTTTCCACCATTCTTCCAAAAGCTTGCTGAGAATTCCTGGGAAATGCCAGACCTTCCAGCTTCTCTTAGCAGGTGGGAGCCTCAAGCCAGAGCTGCTCACCTGACCTGCCAGGAAATACTATTCTCCATCCCCACCCACCCTCAGAGTAGCCAGATGATCCTGGGGTATCTGGAACTCATGGGCTGGTTGACTCTGGAAGGGGGCAATTGGGCTGGATACCTTGGAAGGGTTTGGTGGGGACATCCTGAGGTTCCTAAAAGTGGCTGGCAAGATGAGTGGCATTTGGCACTCTCGGTTCTGCTGAAATGATCTGTGCGGTCAAGGAAATGCCCTCCACCTGGACATTTACTACATCAACTGATTTTGGAATACACCACCGTCACAGTGAGCAAGGGGCCCCAGGGGTGGCTGGAGTTTGTGTTCCAGGTGTCTAAGGTGCCCCCAGTCCAGGATGGGGTCAGAGAGGCCGGGGGCAGGGGGAGTGGTGAAGCTCCAGCAGCGACCCTGGATCTCTGTTTCCCATGCATCTGGATATTTCTGTCCTTCCTTGCCTGCTTTGCACTTTTAGAGGCATCGGGCTCTCTGCAACCTGACTGCTCTACTGGTGCTTGGCGGCTCTGCAGATTAGAGCCGCATCATTTTGAAATACTCTGTGTGCCAAGATTTGGTTAGCTCCTACATTCATGTGCTTCAGCCCCCAAAATTCCAACATTACTTTTGTCAGTAAAGACCTATTTGAATCGGTAGATATATAATTGTAATTGTGTCGAATACTTGTTTAAAAATTATTTTAAATATTTTATCACTAACACATGAAAACAAACTTTCTCATTGATGGCACCTGTCAAGAATTTGAAAAGATCCTCATTAAAAATGTTTATTATTTGTGTAGAGTCATTTGATCAATTGTGTGTAATCATTTTCAGTACAAAATCGGATACTAAAAAAATGTTTCCAGAAGCAAACTCAAGTTTCTCATTAAAGCATTCGGAAGGATTTTATTTAGAAGTTATAGACAAACTCAACATTTAATATCTTTGCTAGTACTTTGTATCATTTTATTTTTCTCATCAGAATTCTATTTTGAAAATAAAATGTAATTAATTTGTAGATGCCTCCCAATGGATCTACACGAGGTCTGTAGAGGAGTGAAAGAATTGGCTTTTTGGTGAGATGGTGACAGCAAATGGGAAATTCCTAAGTGAGGAGTTTTTTTTAAGGGAATGGGAAGTTGTCCCTTGCTTAAGCAGCCTTGGATTCGGAGGCCACCGCCGTGCTTCTCCGGAGGACAGCCCGAAAGGATTGATTTCCTGATTCGGCTCCAAGGGGCTGGATTGCTGCCCGGGGTTCCAGACATTGCCGGCGTCTCTGCAGAATCAAGCCCGGCCTTCCGCCGGCGCCGCTGCAGCTTTTCTCGCCAGCTGCTTCCCTGCACTCGGCTGACGCGCCCGCGACAGTGGTTTACACGGGCCGTGGGCCGTGGCAGACACGCTCCCTCACGCAGGGCTTGCTCTCGGGGAACCTTCTTGCAGTGCTCCCGAGCATTGCAGACTCAGGCAAAAAGTGCCTGGCTCTCAAACCTGCCTTTCTGGAGATTGAACCACTGGGGTGGCGGTTACCCCGACGCCCTGTCTGATCAGTGCGCCTGGAGGTTCATATGCAGTGTGAGAGGAGGACCTGGCTTGAGCGGTGTGACCTTGCAAGCTGTGCGACCTTGCCTTTAACCTCTTCAGTTATTCTCTTGGGCACCGGTTTGCTTATCTGTTACTAGGACACGTTAAACACTTGCCTTGCAGGACTGTAAGGAGAAAATGAGGACGTTTATATAAAAATGTTCTGTAAACTTTAAAGTTCTGTGTACATGGAGGAGCTGTGATCACTGCTGTCAGCAAAAGCAGGCTCACTGTGACTCCTACCGAACCATGAATGATAGGTTAACAATTCTACAGCTAGAAGCTCCTCTGGGGTTCCAGTGGCAACGGCTGGGTGGTGAGGGGCATATGGCTGGCAGGGGATGACTTCTGCTCTAAGATCCAGCTCAAATTAGAATCTGTAACACACTAGAGCCCTGTTCTTTCATTCGCTAAACAAACGTTACCTTACTTATTTTACAATAGCTTTTCTCCTTTTTCCCATTCTGCAAGTAATACATGCTCATTCTAGAACATTTTGAATTACGGATAGGCTGAAAGAAGAAAATAAGAGTCACCCCAAATCCTGCCTCCATGAAGGAGTGTCTTGGGGGCATGCATATTCCCCCCCCCCACTCTTTCAAATCCATTTTAGAAAAATGTTGTACCATGTAAGGCTTCCTGCTTTGTGATCGGCTTTTTAAAACATCTAACAATAATTTGTGATCATTTACTTTGTCGTAAACTATCCTTCTACATCATAAAAATCACTGCCTAGTTGTGTGTATCATTTAACATTCAGGGTGCTTGCCATGGGCAGAGCCATGAGCAAGACCCTGGAGGGGACAGGCGATAAGCAGACCTCTCCTTGGCTGCCCCCTGGAACGCACCAGCCTGTAGAGGAAATCAGATCACCACAGGGACGTGGGACCTGAGACTCAGGACTGGAGGTGTTGAGCCCAGAAGGAGGGGGCCAAGAGAGAGCAGACATTTCCAAAAGGGAGGACAGCAAAAGCATCCTAGAGGAAAGGACTGGCCTAGAAAGGTGGGCTTGAGCTAAACCTGTGAAAATGGGGAAGGAACCCAGGATGGCAGGAAGAGGATGACTTCTGGGGGTGTGGGAACCCCAGAAAAATGACAGAATCACAACCTGTTCTCTGTGCTTTTGTGGAAGCTAGTAAAAGGGTAGGGTTTTGTATCAGGATTGGGGAGCTAAAACCTGTTATCCCATCCAACAGATGGGGAGCATTTACTTCTGGATTGTATTGGTGACTGTGAGCAAGTCACATAACTTTGAAATGTTAAAGCTGGAAAGGCTCAGTGATCTTCCAACTTCACATTTTATAAATGGAGAATTGAGGCCCAGAACAGGGGGTGACTTACCCGAGGTGACACAGCAGCTGTTGGAGGTGATGCTAGGAGCTGGTGGGCCACTTCAAGGGCAATGACCAAGCTGTTCACAAAAGCATACCCAGCACTTGGCACAGACCTGCACAGCAACCCCTCAGGACAGGTTCATTAAATGCAACAGGGCTCCCATGGCTCGATAACCAGCTCAGCCTTCTAGCACTGTCTTGGGGAAGACCAAGAGAGGAACAAATATGCTGTGCTTCTTAAACCTGTTATCTCACCCAACAGATGGGGAGCATTTACCTCTGGTACAATCAAGAGGTAAGAATTAGTCTCGCCCACCCCCAACTTCCCCCACCTACCTGGGAGAACGGTTCCTATTTGAGTCAGGCTCTTTTGGCTAGAAGAAACAGAGATTCACCCAAATACTTCAGAGAGGAGGGAGTTCCTTGTAAGGATACATATAATGCTCTTGGGAATCCAAGGATGAGGACCAGAGGGCAGTCAGACCTCATGGGAATTGAAGCTGGGATCTGAAAACCATTTGACGTCAAAGCAGCCCTGTCTTCTCCTAGCACACCCATCAGGCTACAGATCCACCCACTGAAGCGTGCATCCAAACCATTCATCTATCCAGCCATCTATCCCATCCATCCACCCGTCATCCATCTAGTCAAATGTTGCACGAATGTCTGCCCTCCAGTGAGCCTCTGCTGTGGGCTCTCCCATACTATGGTGGAGACCGTAATGAACGGGCACAGTCCTTGCTCTCGAGGAGCTCAGGGTCTAACAGAAAATTGCCGTCATATTTATTCATTCCCTCATCCATTCAGTAAGCATTTCTGTGGGCCAGGTTGGGTCCAGCACTGGGGATGCAGAGATGAAGGAGGCACCCACATCTCACTGTGAGAACTCACAGTCTGGGGAGGGGACCCATGGATGCAGTCATAATACAATCTGATTGGTGCTAAAAGAGAAATTGATGGACTGATCAATTGATATTCTGCCTTGTTCTGTGAAAGATTTAAGATTTAAAGATATGTAGATTAAGACTCTGGGATGTGTATCAATGTGGAACTATTTTGCGATTGTATTGTTGGGGTCATAGGGCCAGAGTATATCCTTATAGATGGGAGTAGGGTTTTCACAAAAGGAAATGAAAATGTCCATTGTCAGTCTTTTAAGAAAGATGTCATTCGTGCAGCAGGAAATGAGGACTTTGGCAAGCAGACATTAGGTGGGGGTGAGAGAAAGACTTTCTGTCTGTGGTGTGAGGGGCAGTTCGTCCTGGAATCTGAGGTGTGGTTATCTCTAGAACATTCCTAGAGGTGGTGGGGTGGGGCAGAGGGTGGAAAGTGAGTTTCCCTGGGCTATAAGTGGTCTTCTTCCCTTATTATAAGGTGACCATACAATTGATAGTCCAAACGCACACCTTTGAGAGTAAAAGAGGGGCTATTAATAATTATGCTTAGACTACAAGAATAAATGGGTGCACCTGACCACCTGCTAATGGTTACTCCTTCAGTAAAGTGTCTTTAAAAGTTCCGACTGATTTCCATCACCTGGAGAGAAATAGGGAAGGGCCTGTGCTCATGCTTGAGGCCTATAAAAATATTGAAATTCTGTAAGAAATTATTATTGACTCCAAAATGTGAAAAGAAAACTGTAAGATAAAAAAGAATAGGTGTTCAATCAAATGTCTATCAAGCATTAGGCCAACTTTGTTCATTGCTAAATTCATCAAGGCTGCTTTGCATTTCAGATTGCAGATTTGATTCTCTCTCTTCTCAAGTCAAGAATGACTGCTGAGAATCATAGCCAAACATAAATCAGCTGCTTATAGCCAAATAATTTCAAAAGTCAAATTATAAAATTTTTTTCATAGTATTTTAACAGCAAGAAATCATACTAACTGAAGTATATGGGTATGTTTTAGTATGTATGTTTTTTTTGTGGGGTGGGACCTTCAAAAGTCAGAATATCCAGAATCAGTGAAATTCTTTAAAAGCCTCGTGCACAAGCAGGGCCACTGTGGCACACAGGGACCTCGCTCCCACCATGGTCTATGTGAATGGCACAGTACAGTAGTGCAGTGCCCAACATGTACAACTGTATGAGGTGACCCTGGACACAGGATTGGGCAGGGTGTTCTTCCAGAGGCCAAAGAGGGCATGGCAGTGGGTGAGGCGTCTCCAGGGAGGACAGTTGTGCTTGGGAAGCAGTGTGATGGTGAGACAGAGAAGACAGAGCAGAAAACACTCAGCAAAGTAGAGCTAAACCTTGGCTCTCTGCTTGCTCATGGTCTAGCAGGGTGGGGAGACAGCCTGGCATGCAAAGAACTGAGTTACAGGTGGCTGTTGTGACAAGGACTACAGCGGCAGCCAGAGAGAGCACAATAGGGGGACATGGGGAAGAGCAAGAAGGTAATCCCAAATGCAGGGACTGTGGAGGCTGCATAAATAAGGATTGATTTGCACTGGGCCTTAGAACACAGCAAGGATTTACTTAGGCAGAGAGCCAGGGGTGGCAAGCACCGGACGTGGGGAACACTAGGCATCCCTGGGGGTTTCTGCCAGAATGCTCCTCTGGCCCTTTCCCTGCCAAGAGATGCTAGCCATCAGGAGCTGTTAAATTCCAGCCGGACAAAACCCGCTGGATAGGAGAGCAGGACATGACTTGGCTGGAAGCAAAGGTGCTCAAGAGGGTTCGTGCTTTTCTCTGACACCAGCTCCTGTCTTGGCAGAGCACATAGCTGCAGTGCTATCCTGGAACTGCCCCTTCCCTCCACTATTCTGGGGACTCTGGCCAAAGATGAATTTCTTTCCTTTTTACCATAAAACAGTTGCCTTGTATACTGTAAATCTGTAAAACTGCTCCTGGGTGGGGAAGAAGTGTGCAGATCTTTCAGGGCCATTCAAGGAAGACAGGCATTTGAAAGTGGAATTGCCCACACAGTGTCAGAACTGGACAGGGCCAGCCCCTCATCTGAGGCATAAGAAAGTTATTATCCCTTTTCTACTATGGAGGAAACTAAGACAAAAGGGTTCACTGCCTTGTCAATGGCCAGCCAGTTGTTCTCCATCTGTCAGGTACAGCAGCAGAGGTGAAAGTTGAGCTAGATTTTAACACTGAGAAGATTTGAGCATGTAAGGAAGGGAAGGAAAGCTGTTAGGCTAAGGGGTCAGCTGAGCAAGGTGGATAGCGGAGGACAGCGGCAGCCATCGTACAGTAGAAAGAGCTGACACGTTTCTGAGCCAGGTGGATTTTTAAGTGTGAGTGTGGTACTTGCATTAGCTCATTTATTCCTCACAACATTATCAAGTAGGTACAATGAATCCCACTTTATGGGTGAGGAAACTGAGGCACAGAGAGTGTTAAGTGACCCATCTGAGGTCACACACCTACCCAGGGCCAGAGCTGGGACTTGACACTCCCACATAGCATACCAGGTGCCTTGTCACATCTAGTCCTCATCACAGCCCTGAAGGTGGGGGTGATTATTATGGCCGTTTTACAGACGCAGATACTGAGGCTCAGTCAGGGTAAGCAACTGGCCCAAGGTCACACTTTACCTTCCATCCTGGGAGTTATTTCTGACAAGCTCCTGTTTCATTGAGAGAAGCCTCGTACTCCCCATAACTCCACATTCCCCGATCAGCTGCTCTCTGGTGTGCCACGGAGGCCTGTGTCGCCGCTAGATCAGGCTTGAGGTTTTCAATAATTCTGTGAAGAGACAGAGCAAGCATAAAGCAAAGCTAAAAATATCATTTTTCTGTAGCTGTCATAACAACATTTGGGCTAATTGATTCTCAATAGAATAATGACATCCAGTATGTAGTGAGAAATATTCATGAAGAGATCTGTGAAATCCTCGAGGTGCCGGGCCATGCTAGCCGCCCAGGACAACTCAGGGATGTGTCCAGGTAGATGGGGCTGAGCCGGGCCAGGCCAGCGGGTGAAGCCTGACCGCTAGCCTGTGCTGCAGCCTCGGGCAGGAGTTTGGACATCAAAGCACTTTAGTCACTGAGGATTGTGGCTCCCAACCCCCAGGCTGCTTTAATCAGAGAAAGGTGATGAAAAGATTGGAGGGTATGATTTATGGAGAGAGATTAGCATCAGAGGAGTTGAGGGGGAGAAGAGAACTCTCTCTTAAAGTAGTTGAGATAACAAGGCTGCCAAGGGGAACTGGGAGGGTGTGGCAGCAGCCGCAGGGCTGGAGTCTTGAATGAGTCCTGAGGGATGGGCGGATGTGCGGGAGGGGAGGGAAGCCCCTCTGGGTCCCAGGGAACCAGCCCAGTCCCCGCGGGCAGGGCTGCTTCTGGCCAGTCTGGACAGATCCGTGTGTACCCCTGGCTAAAATGCCCCTGCGGGGCCTTTTCCCAGGGCCCCAAGAGAAGGAGGCCAGACTCGGGTCTTTGGGGTGGCGTGTGTGGGGCAGTGTCCTGGCCGGGTGGGATGGTCTTCCAGGCTGGGTGCTGGGATGCCCAGGGCTGCATGTGCCCGGGCAGGCGTGGCTCCACAGAGGGCCATGTTGTTTGTAGGGAGGCAGAGTACCCGTGTCTGGGGTGGGGTGGAAGCAGGATCCTTACACCCACAAAGCGCCTGATATGCCAGGCACAGCATTAAGGACTTGACGTGTAGGAGCTCATTCCAATTTCACTGCAACTTTGTGAGGTAGGGACTCTTACGATTTCTCTTTTACAGAAAAGGGAAACCAAGGCTCAAAGAATTTAAGTCGCTCTCCCAAGTCACACAGTTAAGGGGCAGAGCTGGGGTTAGGGCCTGGGTCTGTCAGGACCCAGAGGCCACAAGGGCTAAAGAGGGATGTGTGGGAGAGGACTGTCTGGTGTGGGGAGGGCCCACGAGGTGGGCGTCTGCTCATCCCCTCCTTGGGGCTGGCCCTGTGTTTGAATCACACGTGGGCAGAAGGGTTGGCGGGGCTGTTGTATCATGTGAGTCTATGTCTGCGGCAGGCCCTGCAGGGCCATAAACCATCCCTTACTGAGAAGTAGCACCACTCCCTGCCCTCATTTCCCCAAGTTTCAGGGACCTCGACCATCATGGCCCTAAATTCACTCTCTCGTGTTCCCTCCCGCAGAATGTCTGTCCTTTCACAGTCTGACCTGTTATTTCTGGAAGCCCCCTTGTGTGTTAATAACTGTTCTCTGAGGTCCTCTCCAAACCCATGCATGAATATTTGTAGCCCAGAACAGGTCAAGGTGGGCGTATCACCCTGCCTGTGCTGCTGGGCCACCCCAAGACCTCTAAGATTAGCCCCAGGGTGGTGCCTCTGGGGGTTCAGGCTGAGAGCACTCTAGACTGTGTGATCCATGAGGGAGGCCCATGTCCTCTGCTCACCACTCAACCCTCAGTGCCAAGCACAGAGGAACAGCTCAATAAACAGAGAGTTTAGCCTCCTTGCGCTAAACCATCCCGTGCTGCCCTGTGTAACCTGGGTATCCGGAAATGGCTCCTGTATCTTCATTCTTTTGGCTGCCCACTCCTCAAGGTCTCCGACACCAGGCAGCTCCGGGACCAGCACCAGAGACAGTATCTTGTTTCTGTCTCTATTCCTTCAGCCAAACCTCATGCAAATCAGCTCCTTCTAGACTTGCCCATTGGCGTAATTAATAACGACTAATAATTAATGGGTAACATTTATTGAGTACTGGTGAAGTGCCAGACCCTGCGCTGAGCTTTTCGTGTGAATTATCTCTTTTTATCCCCACGAGTTAGGTACTATTTTTATCCTGATTTTACTGGCAAGGAATCTGAAACTCAGAAACGGTGAATAACTTTCCTGGAGACACACAGTTGGCAAATAAGTGCAGGAGCTGGTCTGACTTTGAAGCCTGCTTTTAACTGCTGTGCAGCATGCCCTCCAGATTGGGCTACACGAGGTCTGAGCTGAGTCCCCAGCTACATATATCATTAACTTCATGTCAGCAAATCTTGGATGTCAGTATCATGATCCTGATTTTACAGATAAAGAAACTAAGCTCAGAGCCCTGAAGCAACTTGTCAAGAGCCAGCCAAGCATTAAGGAGGCTGAGCTGGGATTTGAATCCAGATCTGCTAGCAGCACAGTCTTATTCCTTATGCTGTGCCATCCTTCCTGAGTCACTGGGAAATGGGGTGGGAAGAAGAGTAAGGAAGGCGGCCCCAGTCAGTGGTATGTGTTGTAAAGTTGGGTGCCAGGGTCCTAGAAGAAAACATAGAAATCCCAGTACCCCAAGAATCCTGGGGGACAGGCGGCAACCTGGTGTCTGTACGGGTGCATTTAGAGTTGCTGCCACCCCCATCACAGGTGTGTCTGGGGTTTCAGCCCTTCAGCAGGAGCTTCCAAAATCACTTCCCAGCTGTGCCCTCCCATGGGACGAGAGCTATCAGGACACTGTCTACTGGCCTCTCATTGGTCCAGGAGGGGTGGGACTCCCGACAATAACTGGATGCTCATCGTGAACAGAATGGCATCTCTTTCCAGAGGTAACGTGATGAAATAGGAAAGAAAGGAAAAACTTGTTTTGGTTTGCACACATCCAGGCCTGACTGTTCATCCGCCGTGTGACTGTGGGCCAGACACACGTCACTCTGAGCCTCGGTTTTTTAAGCACAAAATGGGGATATTACTGCTTGCCCTTCTTCCTGGGCAGGGCTCTGGAGTGAGGTGTCTGTTCTTATTGCCAGGGCAGATGTGCTCCGCACAGTGCATTGCAACAGGAGGGGTCTGGTAGGGAAGGCAGCTTGAAGGAGCAAGGGAGTGGAGAAGGCATGGAGAGACATTCCCCAAAGGCTTCTAACCTTTGGGGTCCGAGCAAATTGAAATCCTCTCTCCAGCCTTTCCTGAGTCCAGGAGTATAGCACTTTCTGTAACAGCAAAGTGCAGATGTTTTCATTTCCCAAAATGAGCCATTTTCGTAGTTCATTCATTCACGTATCTATTCTTTAAACTAACATTAATAAGCATAGATGGGAGACATAGGACTTTCAGAGGTGGAAGGGACAAGGACCCTGCCCTCAAGGACCTCATGGCATATTTGGGGAGATAAGTTACTATGATATGGGGCACAGGGTGGTCCTGGCCATCGGATAGGTACAGATAAGGTACTGTGGAGTGAGTAGTTGGGGATAACAATTCCAGCTGAGGCAATCAGGGAATGCTTCCCGGAAGAAGTGGCTTTGGAATGTAGAAGTAGCTTTGAAGGGTGTAAACATATTGTTATACAGGGGATGAGGCTTCTAGGGAGATTGCATTTCATGTATTTGTATTCATCCATGTATATGCACACAGCATAATAATAATAACAACAACAAAGAGTGTGTATACAATTACATGAGCAACATTGTGGTTACTAGATTCCCCCCATTTAGAGCTCACTCCAGGAGCTCTGCCCCAAAGCAAACCTGAGAAGGGGACTGGGTTCTGCTGTTTCCCCAAGAGCTTTCAGGGCCTCTGCACCTCTTTTCCTGTGAGTATCACCCTGAGGGTGATTCCACTGTTTAAAGACACACATCTTTCATGTACTGTGGTCCCTCAAATCAAGCCAATAACCTCATCTGGTGCTTAACCCAAAGAAAAATGATTTATTCCAATGCTGAAGGAAAGCCCAGCTGCGCTGGACTTCCTGAGTGAGAGATGGCATAGCGGTCTCCCTCCCAAGGGGTTTGTAAGGGTAATTTTGACCAGGCCTGGTTTTTCCCTTTATACGCTGACTTTAAACACCATCTCTACATCACACAGACTACTGTCGTGGGAGCGGTGCGGCAAAGGCATGGAGGTGGGAATGGCTGGATGTGCAAGGAGTGTAATTAGAGGACTCTGTGACTGCTAAGGGCCCATCAGATTCCAAGAGCTCATGAGGCAGCTGTGATCTTTGGAATCCTCATTAGAAATTCTCTCCAGAGCCCGGGGCATATGCTTTTGCTTGTCTTTAATAATGGCAAATCTTCATGCTTTGAGGTTGGATTTGATTTCGGGAAACAACCACAAGAGGCATTTGGAGCCCAGCCTGGTAGAAGAACAAGCTGGAAAATGTACTTCTGGTTAAATGGGAGGTGTGACTCTAACTGGCACATGGGGATGCCAAGTTCAGGTGGAAGCCAGAGCAGGAAGCTCCAGGGGAAGCTCCGGAGTCATTGCAGGGAATGCCAGCCTGGGGGCGGGCAGAAAGGGAATTCTCTTGGCCTTGGTTTGGCCACATCGGGTCTCCCGCCAACTTGGCTGGACTTGGTCTCCCTCCCACGGCTCATTATAGACTCAGTGTTATGAATGGTTTAGGGCTGTTTTCAGGGTATCTGGGCCCAGTGGAAGCCAGCAAGTGTACTGTGAAGGCAGGGTCTACTCTGTGTCTCAGAGGCCACAGTGGGGGGATCCCCAGTCCTCAATGTGAGCTGACTTTGCCCTAAAAGTCCTCAGGGGCCATCCAGTGAGGAGGCCCCTCTGAACCTCATCAGCCCACTCACTGGAGGTCGGCCATAGGACCAGCTGAAGGACTTGAGATGGTGGGCTGACAGCCAGGCCCACCCCAGGTTCGGCTTGTTCAGGACAAAGGGTCCTCAGCAGCCCTGGTGAGGGGCCTCAGTGTCTGCAAATTTCCTCAAGACTCCTGGCAGTGACAGGAGGCCTTGGGTCCAACAGGGCTTTGGCATACCTACTCCTCCCTCCCTTGTCCTCTGCATGTGGAGCTACTGACCTAATTGCACGCTGACCTTTCTGGGCCCACATCCCACACCTACCAGATGGGCCTCTTTTCTTGGTGACTTGACTGCTGACACTAAAGGTGCTCCCCAGAGACCTATTCCAAGAACTTAGGGTATGGCCTGAGCTTGCAGGGGCAGCCATTTTTGAGGGGACTTGGCTTGTTAAAATTTTGTTTCATAGTCATCCCCAAAGAGTCTCAAATGGTGATCCATCCAGTCATTTGGTCCTAAGAGGCTGAACTCCGAGGCTCTGGGCTCTGAAGGTGAAGTGACCCACCAGGGAGGGAGGCACACCAGAGGCTGACACCTCAGGTATACATACTGACACACTCTGTATGCCCCCACAGATCCACTCTCACCTCCCGCCTTGCACCCCGCACACACTGATACACACACACCTCTTCCTTACACACATTCACACTCAACCGGCCCACCCCTCCCACATATCTGATCCCACCCATGGCTATTCACATCCCTCCCCAGCACAGATGCACGCAACCACATACCACTCCCTGCACTCTCCAGGAGGACGCAAGGACTAAGGGAACATCCAAGAGCACTTTATAAATGCCCCTCTTCCCACATGAGCTCTTATGCAAAATGACATAAGAGGAAAAGGACCATCTCACAGTCAGGTGAGTTGGGCTCAAGGGATGGGATTGCCATGTGAACTGTACCATTTCAGGCAAGTCCTTGTCAGTGCCTTATTCCCGTATCTGTCAAGTGGGAGCAGTAATAACCCCTCTCCCACAAGGTTGTTGTGAGGACAGTGAGAACTAAGGGAAGAGTACACCTTGCTTTGTACTCTGCAAAGCACAAAAAATGTTCATCAGCAGAATCATCATCATTATTTCCAACTGAGGAACAGGCCATATTCAGATTAAGTGGACCTTCCTCGGCCAACCTGTCCAGAGTACAGTGGGACATGCAAGCCCATCTCCGATGGGTAGAGCCATCATCCCTGTCACCTGTGGGGCCCTCGGGGCTGTGCCCTGCCCCTCCAGCCTCTGCACAGGTGGTTTGGCATCCTGACCCAGGAGATCCGAGATGTGTGTTGGAGGTGGAACTGGTCAGTGAAGACCCAGAAATGGCCAGGCGATTCCCAAAAGAACTTTACATAATCAATGAAGCATCTATTACAAAACATCTATATGCAAAGATGACTTTTGCCCCAGCAGATGAAAAAGTGGCTATTGGCAAATCCCTGACAAATGTTTCTGGGATGTGTGGGCTTTGGGGAAGGTAAAGAGGAGAATGGAAGGAAGACCCCTGGCCCTGTCAGGGTGCAAGGAAAGGGTGGGATCAAGGCCAGGTGGTCCAGGGGCAAGAGGAATTGTGGGGGGCCCAAGGAGCAGCTGAGCAGGACACCCACTTCAGAAAGGCTCCCTGGAGGGTGCCATGAGGTCAGCGATGCCTGGAGGGACACACACTTGAATGATGCATAGATTATGCTGCAAAAGAGTAGATGGGCTGCGATGTGCCCTGAGCTTCCTGTAACTGCTTGAGAGGCAAACAGTTCCAATAAAACAGTTGGGGTAGGGAGAAGGGATGGGGTGGGGTGGTGCACATATAGTGGTTGGAGACACAGAGAGAAAAACGGTTCTCTTTCCAATGACTCAAACTTTCCAAATGGGAGTGAGCAGATGAGATTGGGAAGCAGGGCGTGATGTCTGCATTTGACAGAGAGGAGGAGAGGGATAGGCCCTGGGAGGTGGCATTCACCAGTCTTCCATACTTACAGGGGATACTGAGGCCTGAAGGGGTGGGGCCGTGCTAAGTGTCACGGTGGGCGAGGTGGTGGTGGTGGGTCCTCAGGACAGCTGGGGTTGAAGGTGGGTGCATCTGTAGCTGCTGAGATTGTTTGGCACTGTGTGCATAGTTGTGTGCATTTCTCCAAGGAGAAGGACCAAAACTTTCATATTTCCAAAGGGTTTTACAACTTCAAACATGTTAAGAAGTATACTTAAAGGCCAGAACACCGATGTTCAAATCCCAGCTCTACTGCTTTTGAACTGTGTGACTTTGGGCAAGTTACCAGGCCACTGCACCCCACTCTCCTCATCTGTAAAATGGGGGTCATAAAATCTCTAACTCCATAGGCTTGTTAAGAGGATTAATTCAATAAAATAAAGTGTCTAGCAAAGTGTTTCACATAATCCAGAAACCATAGCTGTTATGATCTATGCTGCTGTAATAATTACATTATTATCTTGAAGGTAAGGGGAATAAACAAGCACCCCTTGCTTGCACTTAGGTGCAGTGCATACTGGCAGGTGAGCAGTGAGTTCAGACAGGTCTGGCCCACAGAATCGGGGTGCAAAGCCTGGGCCGCTGGCAGGAGAGCTGGGAGCCAGCCCCACACCGCAGGGCAGTTTGTATGCAGCGGCAGTTATGAGTGTGTCCCAGAGAGGGGAGGGCTGCTCCATAAGACTGATTTGTTGCTGCTGAACCTCATTAATCAAATCTTACCGGAGAGAGCCTCCTGCAGCTGCTGGCAGGTCAGCGTCGGGGAGATAAGTGATGTAGCCAGACCCGGCGAGGGGGAGAGACGAGGCAGCCATAAGTCTTGACAGTGGCAGGCTCTGAAGCGGGAGCTCCGAGCAGGCGCGTCCTCGGTGCCTGGGGCAAATCTCCAAGTCAGGACAAAGTTCTTCCTCCCAAGGGATGCTCTGGAGAAATGGGAAGCTGGGATGAGACATGTCTGGGAGCAACCTCCAAGAAACAGGGGAGTTCAATGCATTTGGGGACAATCGAGTCAGAGATGACCCATGACATCATAGGTCATGGTTCTTCAGACCCCTGGATTCCTCACACAGACACCGGGCACAGCCTGCTGACCAGTGTTCAGATCCACCATTTTGGTATTGGCCTCATCTGCCCCTGCTCAGGTGGACTGGTTACTCCACTGCTCTGAGCCTCAGTTTCCTCTCGGGTAACAGCCACAACAGAACTGAGAAGTTGGCCAGGTACAGTTCTAGCTGCTTTACTTAATCCTCACTAACGACCCACGATCTTCCCATTTTACTGAACAGGACATTGAGGCTGTGCAGAGCTGCTGAGCCATTCTTTGTCACTCTGCTGGGACCAGCCACATGTCTAGCAACCGTGGGCCCCTCCGTGGCAGAGGTCAGGGAATGTGCTTTTGATGCTAGTGCAGGTGGTGGCCCTGATTGCTGGGGGGCTGTGCAGGGGTCCCCTGTGGATCCGAGGGGCCTCTGCCCCTGGGGAGCTGGTAGGAGGCTGCAGCTGACTTGCTTGTCTGTCCGGACCAAAGGGGCTGGCTCTGCTCTCCCCTGGGTATAACTCTTCTCTGCTTCAGTTCTCCCCCGGGTACCAAGACCTATACCAGCAGACGTAGGGAACTGAGCGGGGCTCTGGAGTCTGAATGCCTGGGGTGGCATCTCAGCCCCATCACTTACTGCCTAGCTAGGTAACCTTGGGCCTTAACGTCTCTGAGCCTGTGTTTGCTATTCAAAATAATAATGCCACTTCTATGAACCGTTTTGAGGCTTATGTGGGGAAAAAAACCCTCAAACTTTTTAAAGCATTTGGAACAGCACCAGGGATGTAGCGCTTAATGATTGCTGTTATTATTACTGGGGACTCAGAGGACCAGCCCACTTGCTCCCCCAGGACCCTTGTTACTCCACTCCTGCCCACAGCGACCCAAGCCTAGGCCTCGGTGAGACCCCTCCTTGTCTCCAGGCTCTGTTCCTCCTGCCACTCCAGGCCTCTCTTCCTCCTCTGCTCACCACGTTCCTGGGACCACAGGCTATCTTCAACACCCTGAAGGAGGTGGATCGGATCCCCATGCCCTGTATAGCACCGGCTGCACTCACAGAAGCTGAAAAACGAGGAAAATTATCCCCAGCGCCCCAGTAGATGTGCAGATAATAGATTCAGTTTTTTGTATACCTCGTCTGTGCTGGGCATCACAGTACCCGCTTCACACGCGTTAGCTCACACAGTCCTTACGATATCCTGTGAGGTAGGCCCTATTTTAGGCCCGTCTTGCAACTGAGGAAGCTGACGTTCAGAGAGAGTGAGTAACGCACCCAACCAAGGTCACCCAGTTAGTGAGCGGGCTTCAGTGCCTGGGGGACGGACTGCAAGATCGTGCTCTCAGCCCATCCTGCCCCTAAGGTTAAGCCTCCAGCAAAAAATCTAGGCCCGTGTTAGCTACTCAGAAAATGCTGGGCCTTTCCCTCCTCACCCCACATTGGAAAAGCCTCCACACTGAAGAGGGTTGGGCCCAAGTTCGGGAGTTGTTAACTTCTGAGTAGTTCTCTCTTTGCCTCGTTATGGGGTAAAACTGCATTTGGTTTTTAAAATTCCCTTTTTATTTAGTCGCTGTGAATGTTAAGAACTGCCAGTACTGGAAGCTGAGATCCCATCCATATGCCAGGTTTTAAATAGCAGACTAGAAACAAGTTTACACAGGAAGCTCAAACCCACCCCAACGGGCCGCCACTGCGCTGTTCAGACAAGAAGCCTGGCCCCGCCCCGCCCCGCCCGCGCCCCTGTCTTCCCACTTCTAACGATTGCGGAGAGTAATCTTTCTTGTTTTAGAAAAACATTGCCGAATTCCGTCTGCTGCTCTTCATGCATGAAGAAGCAAGCGGTGACCCAGTCATGGCAAGGTGTGTGGGTGGGTGGGTTTCTTCTCCACAGCAGGGAGAGCTGTGGGTAGTCCGTCTGTGTTCACCTGGGAAGCGGTGCCACCTGCCTGGGCTCAGAGGTGCCCCCCCACTGACCTGAGCCGCAGGATGAAATACACAGGACTTGAGGTCCCCACTCTGCCAAAACTGTCCGTGACCCTGGGTCCTGACTTCACCCCTCTGAGCCTCAGTTTCCTCCTCTGCAAGATGGATGTAGCAGACAGATCATGATGGCTCAGTGCCTGCACTCTGGCACCAACCTACCAGGGTTCAAAAGCCCCAGCCCCGCTTCTTCCTGGCTGAGTAACCTTGAACAAGTTCTCTCTGAGCCTCAGTTTCCCTCCCTGTGAAGAGGAGGTCGTAGTAGTGTCTGCCTCCCAGGGTACTTTGTTGCGAGGGTTAAGAGCCATGATTCTACAACGCACTGAATACAGGGCCTGGCATGCGTTGAGTGGCAGCAAAGGCCAATTAGGGTCCCCAGTGCCCTGGATGGTCTGCCTCGTGAAGTCCTGGGGAGGTGGTAGAGCGTCTGTGCATGAGGGCCTCCAGCCCTGGACTTGGCACTTGCTCCAGAGACTCACCGCTGCATTCTGATCTGAAATGGATCTCCACAGCGAGCGTGGGCAGATCTGTGCCTCACCCACCCACCAGCCGTAGCTCCCCTGGGGCCTGTCCCAGTTTCAGGAGGGGTGGGGTTGATCTATGGGCCTGGTGACCTGCCTGGGGGAAAAGAGGGGGCCTCTGGCCCAAGGGCTAAATCATGGACTTCCCCAAGGGCCCGTCAGTTCCCCAGGAAAGAAGCCCTGGGCATTTGTTATCTCGATGTTTCCCCTGAGGGGCTGACCACATGATTCATTTCACTCACACTAATTGGATGTAAATTAGATGAGAAATCAGTAATTTGTCCAAAGATTTGTCATTCCGGCCCGCTTTCCTGGCAGAGCAAGCATTGGTCCGATGAAGACGCCCCCAGCTGTAAGGGAGGCCCAGGCCCAGCGTTTTAGTAGGAGGAGATTTTCCTTGGCACTTTTAGGTTTGTATTTTTTTTTTTTAAAGGATGGACCTAAGGTGGAGAGAGCAGGGAGGTGGAGAGAGGGGCAGAGAGAGGGAGAGACAGAGGTGGAGACCGAGTGGGGGAGAGAGACAGAGACAGACAGAGAGTGGCTGGCAGAGGCAGGGAGAGCAGGAGGGGAGGCAGCGCGGTGAAGGGTAGTTGGGGATGAAGAACAGCAGAGGGGCTGTAAGGAGAGAGGAGGCACTAGGGTAAGAGAACAGGAAAAAGAGGGAGAAAGAACAAAAAAGGAGGGGTGACAGGAGGAGTCGGGAAAGAGGTCTGAGGGGCAGGAGGAGAGAGAGAAGTGGCTCTCATTTCTCTGGCTGTGTTTGCCCGGGTGGGGGTGTGGGGGTGCCTCCAGGTATTGTTATTCAGTGTCAATAGGAAAAAGGATTACCCCAGCCCTCCTTTCCTACAACAATATGCTAATCAACCCCTCGGGCCGCCAAGTCTGGAAGGCAGGCAGTGGAAGTCTCCCAAAGCGTGGTGGCCACTGATGTAATGAGGGGAGGGCTGGGAGCTGGCAGGCTGGGCTTGGGGGCCAGGGCAGCGTGGAAGGGGCGGGCCTGACGGGAGCCAGGAGGAGAGGAATGGAAGGGAGCCTCCGGCTCCCTGAGACCCCGCAGTGCTCTCCAGGCTTGGGCTCACGTTCCATTTATTAGAGAGACAGACAAACTGCCCTGAAGACGAGTGGAAATGTCAATATTTATTCAGAATCAAGGGTGTAAAGGAATGGCAGGAAAGTGCTGAGGGTGGCAGATAGAAAAAGGAAAAGTGGTCACTGACTTGAAGACCTCTTGGAGTAGTTGGATCCTAATTGTAACAGACATGAAGTCCCCAGCCCCGAGCCGGGGAATGCCAAGGTGGGGTCCCTGCTCACCCCTCCAGGAGGGAGGCCTCAAGTGTCCCTGCAGAGGACCAGGCAGCTGTTGTGGACCCCAGGGAGGCTTCAGAGCAGAGAGAGTCAGAGGGCGGAGGCCCTGGAGGCAGAGCAGGGGCTGGGGTTGGGGTAATACAAGGTCAAGGAGGGGGTCTGAGGTGGTGAGAACTCGCACTTGAGAGGACTCTCTGTTCAGTGCCCACTCATTCATTTCAACAGTTGACACTTTATTTATGAAGCCTTTGCTGTATGTCGGGTATGGTGCTGGGTGTGGGGTGAGCCCAGAAGCCTCGGGTTCCCAGCCCCGAAGCAGCAGGTCTAGCAGGCGAAGCAGGCACTGATCAAATAAGCGTGCACATCCATGTATGAGGATGAACTGTGCCAAGTGCCATGTGAGAAAGGAGCACGGGGCTCTGACAGCATGTAACAGAGCTGGCCCTAGTCTGGGGTTGGGGGAAAATAATGCTAAGGTAATCAATTCAAAGTGAGAAAAGAGTAACTGCTTTTGATTCTCACAAGGAGAAGCATTGATCTTGGCCGCTCAGTCCTCGCTGTGTATGCATGTGAGCGTGCAGAAGAGTGTGCGTGTCCACGTGCTTCTGTGTGTGTGTCCCTGTGGGTCTCAGGCACAACAGGGGATGCGCTCTTCTGTACTGATTGTTTTGGGGTATATTTCAAAGCAGCATGAGGGGCTATAACTGGAATCCAGGGGTCACCATCTCTGCCTCTTCACTTCATGGGTCCAAATTTGAGAAAGAAAGAGAAAGCAGCCCCATCTCTCAGTTTCCATGACAAACTTTTTTGCTGTTTTGTGTATGTTCCATGTGGTGAGGTTGATGAAAATGCCTGGTGCATGCTGAGTGGGGTTCAGTCCGGGTTCCCCTCTCCGTCTTCCCACAATCTTCTTTTATTTCTTTCTTCTTTCTCTCTCCTTCTTTGCTTAATACTTTATGTTTTACTGAGTGCTTATTAAGTACCCAGCACTGTGCTGAGTCGTTCAAATAGGGTATTTCATTTAGTCCTCCTATTAACCCTGTGAGGTAGATACTTTTATCCCCATTTTACAGATGAGAACATTGAAGAGAGGTCAAGTGACTTGTGCAAGGTCATGCTGCTAGTGAGTGTAGGAGCATACTCAAACTTACAACTTCTGGCTCCCAAGTACCTGCTTTTAACCACTCCCACCCCCTCCCACAACCACTTCCTTCCTCTCCCTCTTCCTCCCTTCCCGACTTCTATAAATATCCAAGCACTCACAGTGAATTAGAGGCCGGGTATTCACATGCCCCCACCACTCTCTTCTTTACACACGCATGGTTTCATAACAAGGATCTGATTCACGCGCAGCTTTGGAGGACACCTATATCCGTGTAACAGTGCCAAGTTCCTCGGCAAATGCTAGGGTGTTGAGGGAGAATCATCGACATTTCAAGTTGGAAGTACTCTCCCCTCTTCACAGATGAAGCGAGGCCTGCGAGGGGGCAGGCTTGTCAGCGGACCACCTGGAGCCTGAACGCCTTGCTCCGGTCCCTACATGGTGCAGCCAGCACACCTGGCGGCGCTCTGGGAAACCTGGGCATCAGCTAGACCGCCATGGCACCCTGTGAATGCAATCAAAAGGATTCCTGAAATTCACGTAGAACCTGGACTATGAGGAGCATAGACACCACGGACCATTCTGAAAGTTCTGACAACTCCCAGGCCTGAGGCTGCCCAGGGAAGTGTCCTCTCTTCAGATGAATAAGCTGCTACACCAACCTCGGTGAAGGATGACATCTCTGCTTAAAGGGGCCACATTTCTATCTGTTGAACAGAGGACAGGTAGGGAGGATCCTGAGAGAGGTAACCAGGGCTGAGCGCAAGAGGCCCTTCTCCCGCTCTTCTCTCCCGCAGGGCCCATGTTGGTGGTGGCTATGGCTGTGGTTTCCATGTGTCCCTTCAGGGACACCTGACACGAGAGTCTGAGGCTCGGAGTCAGGCCAACTTGAGTTCCAAACTAGGTCCTGACACTTCAGAGCCTCAGTTTCCCTGTCTGTAAAATGGGAATAATAGGCCTACCCTGTGTTTCTCAGGCACATTGGGAGAACCAACCAGAGTTGTAATAAATACAAAGCAAGTGGTGGCATGCCAGGCAAAGTGTAAGAATGGAATGAAATACATAAAAGACCCTATGCCGCTCCTGGTACATATACGGAGTTAATAATTGTAAGTTTCTCCTTCCTCTCCTTTCCCAGGGCTGGGCCCTGGACCTTGATGATGAGGAAGAGAAACTGGGAGTCACCTCCTGCCTCCGCTTTTGAATGGAGCTCTGGGTTTCTTATAAATAGTTAAAGTCATTGTCCTAAAATATTTTCTAAAATAAAACTAAAAAATACCCAGAGTGTGGGATGACTTTTTAAAAAATTGAGGTGAAATTCACATAATGTCAAATTAACCATTTTAAAGCGTGCAACTAAGTGGCATTTCATGCACTTACAGTGTTGTGCAGCTACCATCTATATTAAGTTCTAAAACATTTTCATCACCTGAAAGGAAACCTATAACCCATCAAGCAGTCAGTCTTATTCCTCCCTTCCCAGAAGATTCTGGAAACCACCAATCTGCTTTCTGTCTCTGGATTTAACTATTCTGGGTATTTCAAATAAATGGAATCAGACAACATAGGACCATTTGTATCTGGCTTCATTCGTTTTG
Source organism: Smutsia gigantea (assembly GCA_032199065.1). NCBI lineage: Eukaryota > Metazoa > Chordata > Mammalia > Pholidota > Manidae > Smutsia > Smutsia gigantea. The sequence continues at coordinate 105,330 of JAVSCE010001691.1, forward strand.
CATAATGGTTTCAAGGTTCATCTACCTTGTAGCATGTATCCGTACTTCATTCCCTTTTTATGACTGAATAATAGTCCATTGCATGTATAGGACAATTTTATTTGTCCATTCATATGTTGATGGACATTTGAGTTGTTTCCATCTTTTGCTTTAATGAATAGTGTTGCTATGAACATTCATGCACAAGTATTCATGTGCCTATTTTCTATTCTTTTGGACCTACACCTAGGAGTAGAATTGCTGGGCATTATGGAAATTCCATTCAATGTTTTAAGTGTTGTTGGGAGATTTCATTAAAGTTGGGATGGACACAGGCATGCCTGGAAATCAGGAGATGCTCAAGAAATGGGCATTCCTTTCCCTTCTTTACTTTTCCTCTCATCCAACCTTCTCTTTTCCTTACCTCCTTCCTTACAGAAGCTGCTATGGGTTTATGGAAGTCAGAGGGGCTGGGTGGGGAGGCAGACTCTGATGTTATCTGGAGGGGGCTCATCTGGAAAGTGGGAAGATTGGTACCCAGACTCTGACTGTCATGGTGGGGAATGGGACATCCTGGAATTGTAGGTAGGAGAGGCAGGAAGTATTCCAGACCTTTCTGCTTGTCCAGTTACCAGCCATGGGTTCACAAAAGGGGATAAAGCTGCTGACACACTAAATATTGCTCTTCAGATTTCTAACTCTAAACTGACGATTTGCCTAGAGCACAACACAAAGTCCAAATGTGGAGCTTCTAGACTAACACCTGGAGTGAACAGACCATCAGATCAGACATTTGTTGGTCCATGGGGGGGTCCTAGGCTTCTGAAAGAAAATTGAGTTCTAGGCTTGAAAAATTTGTGCCAGAGTTATTTTTGTTTTCCTTCTTCTGGTTTTATTTTTGATTCTGTGGATTCAAACAAATTGATGATCATCTTTATTTATATATATATATATATATATACACACACACACACACACATATATATACATGTATGTATATAAAATGACAGCTAACATCTACTAAGCACTTACCATGTAACAGGTCCATTACATATATTAATTCAATCTTTATAATAACCTTATTGCTATGGATTGACTTGCCTCCCCCACAAAATTCATAAATTGAAGCCCTACCCCCCAATATGACTGTATTGGAGATAGGGACTTTTAAGAAGGTGGTTAACGTTAAGTGAGGTCATAAGAGTAGAGCCCTGATCCTATACAAATGGTTCTCTTATAAGAAGGGTGAACAGCACCGGTGTCTCTACAACATGTGAAGACACCATGCAAAGGTGACTGTCTGCTAAGCCAGGAAGAGGTCCCTCACCTGAACCAGGACCTGCTAGTCCCCTGGTATTGGACTTCCAGCCTCCAGAACTGAGAAAAAAAATTCTGTTGTTTAAGCCAAGTCTATGGTATTTTAGTATGGTGCTCCATGGAGACTAAAACACCTTACAAAGGTTTGTTTATTATCCCCAATTTAAATCTTTTACAGAGAGGTTAAGTCACTTGACCAAGGCCATAGCTGGTAAGTGAGAAGGCTGGAATTTGGATTCTGTCTGTCTGGTTGAAGAGCCTGTGCCACTGACCCTGAGGCCATAGTCACTTCAAGGGCCACATTGCAGGAGAACTATCCAAAAGATCAAAGGTACTCTCTTCGCTACCTGCAACAGTGATCTTGGCCCTACTTAAAATCCCAGGGGAAGTGGAGGAGAAGAGAGAGGGGGTGACTCTTCCTAAAGTAGTGCCAGCTTATGAAAGTTGATTATGTGCATCTTTTCCCAACTCTGTATTCAGTGGCATCATGTTGATAGGTTGAAATGCTCTGTGGTAGGAGTATTTACACCACAGAAATCGGCACACACTGCAAATCAGAAAGCCCACTGTTAAACACCAGTACACGCTTCATAATACATCAAAACACAGAGAAGGCGTATGCGGGCCATGTTCTTTGGCAGCATGGGGTACAGCTGGTCCTTCAGAAGCTTGCCTGGTGACCGTCTTGTTTGGTTTTCTTTCTATAAAATCATAGATCCTCAGGAAATTGAGGCTGGAAAGGCCCTTAGAGATAGTCAAGTCTAACTTCTCATTTCACAGATGCAAAATCAGGACCCAGAGATGGGAAGTGACTTGCCTCAAGTCACACAGCACATGTCACAGCAATTCATGTCAATTTACATCTGTTTAGTCCAAGCCTGTAGATCTACTTGGGGAAAATGCCAGAGGTTTTCTGGCATAGACTAGACATTGATGCTGCTATTTTGGGGAACTGTTCTGTGAGGATGGGGTATCGTTTTCCGGATTTCCTGGCTGTTCCCTCCTCCTGCACTTCCACACCCCACAGGGTGTAGTAGAGAGATAAGCAAGATGCGCACACTGTCATCAATAATGCAGCCTCTTCTGTCTCTGAGTGGAGTCCATAGAAGTTGATGCAAATAGCACAGCTTGTAAATGTGCAGATTGGATCAGAGCCCTAAAGTGCACCCTAGAAAACACGGCTGCGTGTTCTTCATCTACAGCTAATTATAACTTTATTCATTACAGTCTGGCTCATAAGATTATAGACCTAAATCAGGAATAGAATATGTGTTACATATATATTTTTGTAATACTTTCCCTCCGTCAGAAGTGAGTCTCTGCCTCTATCAGTAGGCGTGAAGTCAGAGTCCCATCCCCAAGTCAGACATCTGCAATGTGGCATTTTCTGTCGCCGCCCCACACTTTGCTCAAAGCAACGTGGAGGTGTTAATCAACTCAGAAAGCACCCGCCCCACCCGTCCCGCCCGACAAATCAGAGCGACTGTCAAAAGAAAATGTAAAAGGAGTTATTAATCTTTGGGGCCAAATGTTTTTAATTATGTATATACAATATTCAAATTAGGTTAAAAATGGTCTTACAGGTTCAGTTCTTCCCTCTGCGGTTTATCCTGCAGTGCAGTGGGGCGTGTGAGTGTGAACAGAGAGGCACATATCGAATTTTTCTTTTCCACAGGGCTTGACTTCTAAATGTTGGAGTCCTAAGGTTCAGCCCTTGGGCCACTTTTATTCTACTTATTTCTGTCCTTAGGAGGTAGTCCAATCCTTGGCATTAAATGTCATCTATATGCCAAAGACATCAGAATTTCTATCTGGAGCCCTGTCTTGTGTGCCCAACTGTAGTATCATTTAACAATGCCCTGCTTGATCACTACTTGGAGGTCTTATGGACCTCTCAAACCTTACGCCCTCAAAATAAAACTGGTCTTTTCTCCACTGAAACGTGGCCTTCTCTGAGATGCCCCCAGCAATGCTCTCCACTTCTGCTCATTAAATAGCACACTATCAACCCGCAAACCCAGGAGTCATCCAGGCTTCTTCTTTCCCTCCCCATTCACATCAATGAGCAAGTCCAATGGACATTTATCGCAGATCTATCTTCTCTCTAATCTCCCTGATATTCCTGTGGTCCCAGCTGTCATCATCTCTCCTGGGCTGCAGCAATAGCCCCGAGCTGGTTCCCTGCTTTCTGTCGGTCTCTCCACCCAGCAGCCAGAGGGATACCTTAAAAAGTAATCAATCACGCTCCTGCTTAGGAATAAACTCCAAACCCCTTGCCCCAGCCCACCTCTGTCTTCACTACTTTTCATACTATACTCTGGGTTCCTTGAACTCCCCAAACAACTTTGGCCTCTGGCTTTTTGACCTGCTGTTTTTTCACCCTGGAAGACTCTTCTTCTTCTTAGCCTGTTTGGAAGCCTTCAAATGTCACTTCCTCCATGAGGCTTTTCCAGAGGGGCTGAGCCTGGATAGGGAGACAGGTGATGAAACCCCCTCTGTTTCCTTGAAAAGAGTGGTGTCCTCTCTCCGAACAAGTTTTCATACAAGAGGACATTCTCAGAGGAAACCCAGGTGCTGAAAGGAAGGGAAGGCTAAAAGCCCCAAAAGGTTGAGTGGCTTGCAAAAAGCTCAGTGGCAGGTAGTGAATCACTGAGCAGTCCATGATTTCAACCTCCTGATCAGACCTTGCCTGTGACTTTGGGTCCTGGTCCCTAGACAGAAAGCATTGCCATCAGTTACATTTTACCATTTTTAAAAGACTTTTTCAAAAACCTTTCTCTGGTTCACAATTAGACAACCTCTATCATGCCACCGAGTTCCTAAAGCTCACAGGCTGTAATCCACCTGGGGACAGGAAATGTTCCTTCTTCTTGCTTTTCTCTTCTCCATGCTTAGTGCTGTGCCTGGCACATAGCAGGTGCTCTGTAAACGATTGATTGAAGACTGTTGGCTGTGTACATGATTGTCTTCTGACAGTGAAAATTTACCTTGCCTTCACAGACTTGCCTTTTACTCACGCTATTAGATGCTGAGTGCACTGAGGGCAAGATGGGGTCCTACCCACGTTTCTAGGCATCCTCAGGGTGCCTGGAACAGCACAGAGTATTTAATGGACTTTCAGCTCCTTTCTCTAGAACTGAGTTCACCACCAAGAGGACCAATCCATAGTCATCTCAGGTTAATGAAAAGGACGAATGGTGATAAATGGCAGGTCCCTGTCTCTCAGCAACCTGGTGCCCCAATGAGACAGGTAGGTCTTCCAACATTTCAGGAGGAGAAAAGGAGACAGTTAATATGGTGCTGAGGTCTCCTTTGGGGGCTTTTTCCGGAGAAAAGAGGGTTTTCCTATTTTACTGAAGATGCCAAATAAGGCCTGGCACGAAACATGGATTCATATGGTTTTTTGTGTGCAAACAATATGTCCATTAGAGAACAGCTTTACACTTCCTCGTCTGACTTGAAAGGGTGGTACCTTGTAAAAACCACATTGTTTGAGCTGAAAATTGTGTTCTGTGGATCTCATTTTGATAAGAGAATTCTGGCTTTGTTGCCAACAAACACTTTAAGAAGTCACATAAAGAAGTGATGCCTTGAAAATGCATTTTTTTAGTGCATTAATTCTGCTAGGTATTGTCATTCTGCATGGTTACTTAACCTGTTGCACTCTAAACATTCTTTGTTTAACCAGAAGCATGTGCTGGCACCGGTGGTAGTCTTCAAGCAAGTACTGTTTCCCTTCTTCTATGGCAGCTGCCATGGGTGTGTCCCACAGGCTGTGTCAGTGGTGCCAGGGCCATCATCGTCATTGTCCCCGTCATCAACAACCACATGCCCAGTCCTCGCCGTCTCTCAGGCACCGGGCATCTTGCTAGGTCCTGCATGTGCATTACCTGGCTTAATCCTCACTGCAAGCACAGCTTTATGGGGTAGATCATATTTTATCTCCATACTACAGATGGGGAAATGGAGCTCAGGGAGGTCAAGTGACTTGGCCAATGTCATAGGGTCGGTGAAATGTGGAGCTGCCCGGGCAATGCAAAGCACACACTCTACCCAGTGCAAAGTGCTGCATGACGTGTACTACAGGGATGAACATCACCTGCTCCCTGGGGGTTTTTGATCATCTGAATTAGCTTTGGAAGACACCTTGGCATGGGGGAACAAGCATTGATATTCAAGTCAGGCGGACCTCAGTCCTAACCCCAGTACTATTACTTATCAGCTAGGTGACCTTGGGCAAGTTGTTTAATTTATCTGAGCTTGGGTCTCCTTATCCTTGAAAGGAAGATAAGAATGATATTTTTGAAATGCCAAGCAAGAGCCCACAGTACAGTAGCGCTCAGTGATAGTTCCTAACAATCATGGGGCACTGAGCATGCCCACTAATTATGAACTAGGATATAACGCCAGACTAAAAACTATATTTGCATAGATGGTCTCATTTATTCCTCAAAACAACTCCATGAGATCTGTACTTTTATTCTCTCTCCATTTTATAGATGTGTAAATTGTAGTTTAGAGAGATTATGTTGCTCAATAGACACCGGTGCCTCTGATGTTGGGTTCCAGTCTCCTAAGAGGCAGGGGGTATGTCACCTTTGTCTCTGGGTCCCTCACCACCCCTTTTACAGAAACTGGCTCGCTGTAGACATTAAGAAACAAATACATAAATAAGTGAAATAATTGAATATGTGTACAAAGGAATAAGGTGGCTCCCCCAACAGAAGCCTCTGAGGCTGAACCCTCAGCGTGGGGCTCACTGGCCACTTCATCTGAACTGGCAGCTTTGGCTCATCACATTGGCAATGCAGTGTCTCTCCAGGGCCACAGCTGTCCCCTTATTGCAAGGGGAAACTAGCCAGTCCCTGTCTGATATGAAAGCAGTCATAAAGCCTGGGAGTCCATGTGCCAGAGGAGAAATGATTCACAGTCATTGCACTGTGTTAGGAAGGACGAACTGGGAGGCAAACTGCTAGCATGCTTCAGGGTTTGCCTCTCAGTAATGTGAGCTTTGCAGTCTGGCCAGGAGTGAGCTTTTTACCATAAACATTCAGGGCATGCTGCTTATGTTTTAAAAGTGACGTGTTTTAATTTCCAGCCAAAAATACTATATGTTTGGATTGCAGTTTCTCAAGTTGCTAAAAAATTATTCAGAGGAGATGAAAACCTGCCATGCGGTAGAGGAAGCAGCCTGATGTTTAATGCAAAGGCTAAATCAGATCTCTGGGAAGTATGGTCTTTTCTTTAAGCCAGGCCATGACCGTGGATGGTGCCAAGCGAGGACATTTTCAGTCTCCCATGAACTGGTGTCATCTATGGCCAGTTTGGATTCTTTAGGGCATAAAACATCATGACAATTAGTTTGAAATTTTCATTTGTTAGTGGTATATCAGATAACTAGGCCAGGTTAAGCTGCAGTAATAAACAGCTCTCAGATTCTAATGTCTCATGACAACAAAGGTTACTTTCTTGTTCAACTACATGTTGCTCGTAAGTCAGCAGGAGGCCCCATGTCTCCTCATAAGGGACGTGTCTGCATGGCGGACCAGCCACTGTCTTGAACACTGCCAGTCACCCCAGCAGGATGAGCTCTGATGGACTCAAAATGGCTGCTAAACAGCTAGATGCTCGGGCCCACCAGCAAAACGTGCCACCTCTGGTGATCATTCATTGGCCAGGACTGGTCACCCAACTACATCCAGCCCCAAGGAGCCAGAAATCCAATGCTATTCTGTGCCTAGAAAGAGAACCAGATATCAGCAAGTGGTTCCACACTGGGTATTTAATGCAGAAGAAGCCATTGAGAGAAAAGAAGAGAGAAATCATAATCACATCTCAGGGGAAAGAAAGCTTGACTCTTAGATTAAAAAAAAAATCCATTCTGTGCAGGATACAAGATTTTTTTCTTCTCTCTCCTTTAACTTCTAAGGGATTGTTTATAAATTCTCTCTGTACTTGAAAAACAACTAAGCCATTAGAGCTGAGATGGATTTTGTGTGTGTGTGTGTGTGTGTGTGTGTGTGTGTGTGTGTGTGTGTGTGTGTGTGTGTGTGTGTGTGTGTTAGACCAGAAGACATGGATAGAAAGTGCTTTAGTCTAGTGTGAGGCAAAACTTTCCCTGAGCCACAAAGGCTTTGAGCTTCTGGAGAGATGGAGAATCTGCCACATCCAGTCCTCTGGTTTGGTCTTGAGCAGGCTCATCATAGACCTTGTGAAATAGAATGGATCCAACAGAGCTTGTGGTTGGAAGTTGCCTCCTTTCTTCAAGTATTTCAGCAATGCCTGGACCTCAACACAATGTCTGGGTTAGACTTTAAAGCCAACAGGATCTCTCACTGTACTCTGTCTCTCAGGATGAAGAGCTCAAAGGCCAGGTGACATCAGAACTAGTGACAACAAGAAACACAGCCCCTCCCATCTGTCTGTCCCCAGGCTCAGATTTGGTCCTCCCAACAACCCTGCTTAGTAGACTGAGCATCATTATCCTCATCCTTCAGAGGACAGAGAAGTAAGGTGATCTGCTCAAGATTGCCTTGTTAGTAAGTGAAAGAGTCAGGATTTAAATGTAGGCATCTGGACACCAGGTCCATTGTTCTTTCCATGGTGGTCTCCCTGGAGCCTATCCATTCTAAGTTCAGTGTTGTGGGAAAAACACATATGTTAAAGCCCTAACCCCCCATGTGATGGTATTAGAAGGTGGGACCTCTGGGAGGTAATCTGGGTTAGATGAATTTATGAGAGTGGGGCTCCCTTGATGGGATTAGTGCCCTTATAAGAATAGGAAGAGACCAGAGCTCTCTTTCTCTTCCATGTGAGCACACAGTGAGAAGGTGGCTGTCTATAAGCCAGAAAAAGGGTTCTCACCAGGAACTGAATCTGATGGCACCTTGATCTTGGACTTCCCAGACTCTGGAACAGTGAGAAATAAATGTCTGTTGTTTAAGCCACCTAGTCTGTGGCATTTTGTTATAACAGCCCAAGCAGACTGAGACATTCACCTTATTAACAGCCTAAAACTTGGACACATATACCAGCTGTCAGGAAAACCTCCATTCCGTTTGTCCCTGCTCTTGCCTGCAGAGATGTCAGTGGAAGTAACACACTGTTCTTTATGTACCTTCACTAACTAGTCCACAGAGGAGGAGATACTTATGTGATGGGCAAGTTTCAGAGAAGGAAGAGCATGCTCAGCTCAGCCTTCTCTATTTTCTTGGGTCTGCATTCAGGATCTACTACCAGGTGCTAAGTTATCCAGGACAGGCCCTGCCATGTGAGGCAGGTACAGTGTGGTCAGCCCATTTACTGGATGGGTAAATTGACACCTGAAGTGAAGTATTGGGGGGCCCATAGGTCTAAAGCCATGTTCGTCAAATCACCTGCAAAGATGGTATTTTGCTTTCCACCTGCATCTTGTCTTACATACTGGCTGTTCCAAACTTACCTATGGAAGGGCAGAAAGGGGTGGGATTAATGATCATTCCAAAAATCTGACTTCAGAAAACAATCAGTCACAGTGAATGGATGAAGGTTAGTGTTGAATTCCCCAAGCCTTCTGTTTTCTTGCTTTTTTATGATTAATAAAAGCCAACTGATTTCCAGGGCTCTGTGAAATACCTGTGTTTTGTTTATGCCTGAATTCTTCATGGCTAATACAGTTCTTGACCTGTGACAGGTCCACGATAAGTGTTTGTAGAATGAAGTCCACTGTTGGGTCAGGAATCCAGGTCAGGACAATGGACAGAGAACATGAGCTGGCCTGGGAAAACCTGATACCCAGGCTTCCCAGATTTGGCAAGAGACTAAGACAGCAGCCCTTAAATGGCTCTGTGTGCGAAGCGGCTGTGCAGACCCAAGTCCCCAGTCAGTCCTGATGATTAATCTTCCTTCACATGGAGGTTTGGCCCCAAGCTCAGGTCTGTTCTGAGGGGCACTCCTTACCAACCAGAAAGAAGCCTTGGTGGGGGATCCCTGCTCTAGTCTTATCTGCAGAAGTGCGCTGGAGCCCAGAGCAGGATTATCCTCACATGGCCTGTCTAATGGGTTCTGTGAATCCCAGCGCTCCACCAGGCCTGAAGCCCAGGACCCTGTTTTGGCCAAAGACTCAATTCCTACAGAAACCTAAAAATTCTGTATGTGTCTATATTCGTATGAATGCATCTCTACACATTCTGTACACATATGAAAGACATCCATATATAAACATTACATGTCAGCAATTTTCCATCCTTCTCTGAAAATCTAAGCCCGTCGTCTTCACTTTTCTCAAAGGTCATGTACAGTGCTGGGGTTTGTGCATAGGATATGATTGTCTGGATTTAGTTCTCAGCTACACACACACACACACACACACACACACACACACAGATGCATGCATGTATGCACATGTATGCATGTCCATGGCTTATCGCACTCAGGGGTTTCAAATGCAATCCCATCAAGAATGATTGACTTGGACTTCCGGGAAGATGGCGGTGTGAGCAGGGCGGCAGAAATCTCCTCCCAACACTGTATTTATCTATGAAAACACAGCAAATACATCTATTCCTAAAAGAGAGACGAGAATACACAGGAAAGCGCACAGCGTGCAGCTACACCCGAGAGGACTCGGCACCCCAAGAGGCGGGTAAGATACGGAGCCGCGACCCGGCGGGACCCGAGCCCTCCCCAACCCCAGCGCACCGGCGGGAGGAGAGGAGTCAGAGCCGGGAGGGAGTGGAAGCACACCCCGCGAAGTAGCCAGCCCCGGTGATCTGCGCGGGGAGCGCTGACCCACATTGCACAGTGCAGCGGAGATTGGAGAGACAGAGGGGCAGGATCTGAGCGGGGAACGAGCCAGGGTGCTTGCAGCCAGCTCCCGGGAAGGAAAAAAAAAAAGCGCGCGTTTTCTTCAGCGGTCTTAAAGAGACAGGAGCCCAGCGGAGGAGCCGGATCGCCCCAGCACACTCAGCCCAGCAGGCTGGGAGTCCTGGGGAGTTTCAGACGCCTTAGCTGGCGACTGAGGAAGCGCAGCCATACTTAACACTTCTCACTGAGATCAACAGCCTCCTATTCGTTCCCACCCCTGCCAGAGCGATAAAGGGCCCTGTGGAGCGGCACAGTCACAGCTGTGGAATAGTGGGGCAACAGCGCCACCTAGAACATTCCCACAGAATCTATGTCGGGTGGGCATTTTTTTTGTTTTTTTTGTTTTGTTTTGTTTTTTGTTTTTTCTTTTCTTTCTTTCTTTCTTTTTTTCCTTTTTTTTCTCTTTTTTTTTCTTCTCTTTTTAAAGTCTTAAAGAGCCCAGCTGACATACATGGCAACTATCGGTGACCAATTATATAGCCATGAAAAGACAGAGGAATATGGTTCAGACCAAAATCAACCAGACAACCCCAGAGAGGGAGTCTGAAGGGATGAAAATGCACAGCCTCCCTGAAAAAGAATTCAGAATAAAAGTCATAACCATGCTGATGGACCTACAGAGAAATGTGCAAGAGCTGAGGGAGGAAGGGAGGGAACTGAGGAAAGACAATACAGAAATCAGACAAGCGATCGACGGGCTTAACAGCAGAATGGATGAGATGCAAGAAACTGTTAATGGAATAGAAAACAGAGAACAGGAGTACAGAGCAGCTGAGGCAGAGAGAGATAAAAGGATTTCTAGGAATGAAAGAATATTAAGAGAACTTTGTGACCAATCCAAACGGAACAATATTAGCATTATAGGAGTACCAGAGGAAGAAGAGAGAGAAAAAGGGATAGAAAGTGTCTTTGAAGAAATAATTGCTGAAAACTTTCCCTCGCTGGGGAAGGAAGTGGTCTCGCAGTCCACGGAAGCTCATAGATCTCCCAACACAAGGGACCCAAGGAAGACAACACCAAGACACATAATAATTAAGATGGCAAAGATCAAAGATAAAGACAGGGTATTAAAGGCAGCTAGAGAGAGAAAAAAGATCACCTACAAAGGAAAACCCATCAGACTATCATCAGACTTCTCAACAGAAACCTTACGGCCAGAAGAGAATGGCATGATATATTTAACGTTATGAAACAGAAGGGCCTCGAACCAAGAATATTGTATCCAGCACGATTATCATTTAAATATGATGGAGGGATTAAACAATTTCCAGATAAACGAAAGTTGAGAGAGTTTGCCTCTCATAAACCACCACTACAGGATATCTTAAATGGACTGCTCTAGATGGAAGCACACCTAAGGCTAAAAAGATGTCACCAGAGGAAAAAAAATCATAGCAAAGAAAGCAGACCATCCAAATACTAACTAAAGGCAAAGAATAAAACACCTATTATAGAAAGAATGGAGGAGGAGGAATAAGAAGGGAGAGAAATAAAGAAACATCAGACTGTGTTTACAATAACTTAACAAGAAAGTTAAGTTAGATTGTTAGATAGCAAAGAAGCAAACCTTGAACCCTTGGTAACCACGAATCTAAAGCCAGCAATGGCAATAAGTACATACCTATCAATAATCACCCTAAATGTAAATGGACTGAATGCACCAATCAAAACACACAGAGTAACAGAATGGATAAAAAAGCAAGACCCATCTATATGCTGCCTACCAGAAACTCACCTCAAATCCAAAAGATATACACAGACTAAAAGTGAAGGGATGGAAAAAGATATTTCATGCAAACAACAAAGAGAAAAAAGCAGGTGTTGCAGTACTTGTATCAGACAAAATAGACCTCAAAACGAAGAAAGTAGCAAAAGATAAAGAAGGACATTACATAATGATAAAGGGGTCAGTCCAACAAGAAGATATAACCATTATAAATATATGTGCACCCAACACAGGAGAGGGCGCCAGCATATGTAGGAACAAATACTAGCAAATTAAAGGAAATAGACAGCAATGCATTCATCTTAGGAGACTTCAACACACCACTCACTCCAGAGGACAGATCAACCAGACAGAAAATAAGTAAAGACACAGAGGCACTGAACAACACACTAGAACAGATGGACCTAACAGACATCTACAGAACTCTACACCCAAAAGCAACAGGATACACATTCTTCTCAGGTGCACATGGAACATTTTCCAGAATAGACCACATACTAGGCCACAAAAAGAACCGCAGTAATTTCAAAAATATTGAAATCCTACCAACCAACTTCTCAGATCACCAAGGTATAAAACTAGAAATAAATTTTAGAAAGAAATCAAAAAGGCTCACAAATACATGGAGACTTAACAACATTCTTCTAATTAATCAATGGGTTAACGACCAAATCAAAACAGAAATCAAAGAATATATGGAGACTAATGACAACAACAACACAAAGCCACAACTTCTGTGGGACGCAGCAAAGGCAGTTCTAAGAGGAAAGTATATTGCAATCCAGGCCTATTTAAAAAAGGAAGAACATTCCCAAATGAATAGTCTAAAGACACAATTACTGAAATTGGAAAAAGAAGAACAAATGAGGCCCAAAGTCACCAGAAGGAGGGACATAATAAGATTAGAGAAGAAATAAATAAAATTGAGAAGAATAAAACAATAGAAAAAATCAATAAAACCAAGAGCTGGTTCTTTGAAAAAATAAACAAAATAGATAAACCCCTAGCCAGACTTAAGAGAAAAAGAGAATCTACACACATAAACACAATCAGAAATGAGAAAGGAAAAATCACGATGGACCCCACAGAAATACAAAGAATCATAAGAGAATATTATGAGAATCTATCTGCTAACAAGCTGGAAAACAAAGAAGAAATGGACAACTTCTTAGAAAAATACAACCTTCCAAGACTGACCAAGCAAGAAACAGAAAACTAAACAGACCAATCACCAGCGACGAAATCGAATTCGTAATCAAAAAACTACCCAAGAACAAAACCCCCGGGCCTGATGGATTCACCTCTGAATTCTACCAGACATATAGAGAAGAAATAACACCAATTCTCCTTAAAGTTTTCCAAAAAATAGAAGAGGAGGGAATACTTCCAAACTCATTCTATGAAGCCAGCATCGCTCTAATACCAACACCGGGCAAAGACCTCACCAAAAAAGAAAATTACAGACCAATATCCCTGATGAATGTAGATGCGAAAATACTCAACAAAATATTAGCAAACCGAATTCATAAATACATGAAGAGGATCATACACCATGATCAAGTGGGATTCATCCCAGGGATGCAAGGATGGTACAACATTCGAAAATCCATCAACATCATCCACAACATCAACAAAAAGAAGAACAAAAACCACATGATCATCTCCATAGATGCTGAAAAAGCATTTGACAAAATTCAGCATCCATTCCTGATTAAAACTCAACAAAATGGGTATAGAGGGCAAGTACCTCAACATCATAAAGGCTATATATGACAAACCCACAGCTAACATCATACTTAATGGCGAGACGCTGAAAGCTTTTCATCTAAGATCAGGAACAAGACGGGGATGCCCACTCTCTCCACTGTTATTCAACATAGTACTGGAGGTCCTAGCCACAGCAATCAGACAAAACAAAAACATACAAGGCATCCGGATTGGTAAGGAAGAAGTCAAATTATCACTATTTGTAGATGACATGATACTGTACATAAAAAACCCTAAAGATTCCATTCCAAAACTACTAGAACTAATATCTGAATTCAGCAAAGTTGCAGGATACAAAATTAACACACGAAATCTGTTGCTTTCTATACACTAATGATGAACTAACAGAAAGAGAAATCAGAAAAACAATTCCATTCTAGTGCATCAAAAGAATGAAATACCTAGGAATAAACCTAACGAAGAGGAGTGAAAGACCTGTACTATGAAAACTACAAGACACTCCTAAGAGAAATTAAAGAGGACACTAACAAATGGAAATTCATCCCATGCTCTTGGCTAGAAAGAATAAATATTGTCAAAATGGCTATACTACCTAAAGCAATCTACTGATTCAATGCAATCCCTATCAAACTACCAACAGCTTTCTTCAATGAACTGGAACAAATAATTCTAAAATTCATATGGAACCACAAAAGACACTGAATAGCCAAAGCAATCCTGAGAAGGAGGAATCAAACAGGGGGAATTACACTCCCTGACTTCAAGCTCTACTACAAAGCCACAGTAATCAAGACAATTT